>CAOLHI010000410.1:600000-934392 GCA_948474755.1 Ctenosaura bakeri | reverse complement strand
ACACGGGGTAATTAAAATGGTGCAGAGCGACCTCTAATAGAGGTCGTCTACACCATGGAGTGGATTGGGGTGGACTACTTTAGCGTAGTTCCACACCTCAATCCACTCGGAAGCAACTGGAAGTGGTGGTGCTGCGTGTTTTTTAAAAACCTCTTTTAAGAGGTTTTTAAAAAGCACGGAGCACACAGCCCCGTGCAGCTCCGTCACAGCTCCCTGGTGTAGATTTGCAGGCGTGCGCAAGTGTGTGCCTGCAGATCTGCCAGGGCGGGCTTCTGGCTGGCTAGCTTCTCCGGTTGGTGGAGAGCCTCCGCCAGCCGTAAGCCACCATTTTGGACACTGCAGGATGCCGCAGGAGTGTGGAGCAGCGAACTCGCGCTGCTCCACGTGGCAACGGACTTACCCAGCTGCCGGCAAGCTCTGTTTCAGCATGTTTTCCCCTGTTTCTCCCTCCAAATGTGAAAAGGGCCTTAGTTACAGAGACAAAGAAGGAGAGAGAAGAACAAACAGTACATTTCCTTAGAAATAGCTCATTGTGTTCATTATAAGAAAATATGTAATGTACTGTATACTTGGGAAAAAACAAGAGATGGGGAATATTGTGCATGTAATGAATAGTGCAATTTTTTAAAAAAAATATTTTGATTAAATTCTTCATTCCCATGACTTTGTGGACAATCTGGAGGTATCAAGATTCTTACCTCCCAATGTTCTCAAAGGGCTGAAAAGGCCAAATTCAACCATGGTTGAGAAAATAATGAATTTTCCTGTTCCTGTGTATCAAACTGCCACCCAACATTTGAATTTGAACTTAATTTTAATTTAATTAATTTTAATTAATTAATTAATTGAATTTGAAATTTCAAACATTTCCTTGGGAGAATCCTAGTTCTCACCTCCACTTCAGAAAGGAGGCACAGAAGAGAAACCCTAATATGACTTCTCATGTGCTCTAACCCCTTGCATCCCTTTTTCTTATGTATTCTGGTGATATGGATATTCCTCCAAAAGAACAAGCTGACAGATTACATAATATATTTTGCTCTCTATGATGCCAAGAAACTGGGGAGTGGGTTGTAGAGGAAGGACTGGGGGGTGGTTGTTTACTTTCAGGAGGCTACAATGATCAACTGATGCCTAAAAGACAAAACTTCTATGGAATTTGTTAGCTTCATGGAATTTTCCCAGTGAACATGCTTTGTAATAGTGACTTGGCAACCTTCATAAACTGTATCACAATATAAAAGTCCATGTGTCAGGGATCCCATTCTTTTCTGGATTATTAATTGTCAGGTGAGAGACAGAAACTAATTTTTTATCTCTTAATAAAGTTGGATCCTTCATTCACCAGCATGACTTGCTAATTTTTCCTGGGGCGACTTGGGGAAGTATTTCCACTTCAGAACATTAAGCAACTCTGCATGAAAACCTCTGAAAATTGTGGAGTGGATGGTGCAAATTTTTGAGTCATCCCAACCCACAAAGTGTTTCTTCTTCTTTCCTTCCAATCAATTATCCTAGAAGAACAGTTGAAATCATCTAACTGTTCAATGCTGGGGGATGGGGTGGTATAAAATACTGCCTGTTTGGCCAGGAGATGCATTGCTTTCACTCATTCCACACTGATGACTACCTGGTGTGATTAGTTTTGGCTAGTTGACTTGTTCAAAAATTAGCTCATGGGGTGAATATGGTCAGATACTCCTGACAGTCCTCAAAAAGTTCCTGCCAAATTTATTTTTTCCAAGCTGATTTCACATCTGAAAATGGCCACATGTTTTAAAAAATGCTTGCAAATGCAATAGTTTTCTCCCCCAAACTTCTTCTCATACCCAAGGTCTTTTAGCCTTAAATGAAATGAAATTGTAACCAGAACTGATCTGACATCACTTCTCTGTGAACCTCGATGTCTGGCCCATTTTAATTATTATTCATAGTCCTTCCAATAGCATGATAGAAAGAAACTGCTCTTGGGCCTCTAGTCCATCAAACTTTAACTGGCAAGTATGGACTGGATTGACAATGACCTCCCTCAGCTCACCTTCATAGTAGGCAAATAATGAAAAGCTCAGATAAAGCTATGCTTAATTTCATGCTTAGAACCAAGGTGATATTTCCCAAGGAATATTAATAAAAGTCTTCTGGGGCTAAGGGCATTTGCCCATTTCTCAGATTATTAATTATTGTAATTCCTTATTATTAAAACATCCATGGCCCGTAAGCAAAAGAATGGATTTTCTTTATGCCCATGGAAAAACAAGGCACAATTTGAGCTTCCTCCCATACGTCTTTGTCACTTCTCCCTCCCTAGTTGTATTTTGTTCTTTGTTCTGCCAGCTCCTGGCAACAATTGGTCAACAGGTTATTGGACAGTAATAAGAGGTTACTCTTATTTCCTTTAAATCCGTGGGAAAGATGCTTAATAATTTTATATCTGAAGATCCACTTTTGCCTACTCACAGTCTATGCAGTATGGCTTCTACTTCATAAGGGTGTTGAGGAGAGTAATGAATTAATGTTTGGAAAGTGACCTGGGATCCTGCCATGTGAGTTGTTAATTAAGTGTGGAGTAGCAGTATTATTAAATTTGCATCAGTGTAATGCACTCATGGTTTTGCACATTTCATGATGATGAATGGATGGAAGTTGCTCAGAACAGAATTACTGGGATGGAAATTCTTTAATGTACAGTAATGTTTAGAGCTTAGGTGTAACACAATACTTACTGCAATTATGTTGCTATTATTGTATCCATTACAGGGTTATAGACTCTAAAGGCAGAAAAAAATATTCTAGAATTTATAACAAATGCATTGTTTCTAATAATCTTATGGAGCCGTTATCTGTATCTTACCTTTGTGAACCCAAGCCTATCCTTTTCATTGAGAGTTAAAATGTCAGAATCGTAGAACCTATCTCCCAGTTGCAAAAAATAAAATATATGCTTTCCTGTGTAGTTAGCTTTCATAAGAGAAATTTACTTTTCAAAATTCATGAGTTATAAATCTGACATCCAAAAGCAGTTGGCTACAATTATAGACTTGTGCTCTTAAAAGTAACTTTATTATTTCCCCTTCATCAAAAGCAACTTTTAGTTTAAAACCAATGCACTGTGAATGTCAAAAGCTTCTGTCCTGTAGTACAAAGCATACACTCCTATTCACCTTGTCATTACCTCAATGCCCACCACAGAATATGAGGCTATGTCATAAGCTAGTATTTAAATAATGTTATATACCCCCTCAAATGTTTATGGAGGCCAGACCTCATAGCTATAAAAGTAACTTTAAAAGTTACAGTTACACCACAAAAGAAATGACATTAACTCTCATTAAGCTACAACCATAATGCAATGTAGTTATATCTTATTTAACAGATAAATTAATAGCAATTTACTGGTTATATGTAACTACTTACTTCCAAGTTCTGAATGGGACTTCACTATACCAACATTTTTTTGGAGTGAGGTAGTAAAGCTTAGAATTTAAGGTTTAAACTTCATGCTAAAGAGCTAGCCATTGAAATAAAAGGAACGGTAATAAGTTTCTCCCATTATGGCTTTATAGATTCAATACACGTTTTAGACCTCATCCAACACTCTGTTCTTATTCCTGCTCTTCACAGTCTTCTCCTGTGCTGACAATGTTTCTTTCTCTAATATATGTCACTGTTCCCATTGTTGTAATGCAGTACATTACTAGCATATGGTACCAGCACTGTCTGTCCACTCTCCATTGAGATGAATAGTTGCACATGAGCAACACTTGGTAGATGGCAGTCTGTGAGATATCATAAAACTGAAAAGTGAGAAAAAGGCACAGCTTGGAAATAAAATATGAAAATAAAACTGTTACATGATTATTGTGAGTATTATCTGTCCATAGGGCATGCCTTTTAAACTTTTTGAAAATATACATATGTTTCCTTAAAATGCATGGCTTTTCAGTACAAAGATATATTCTTGCCAGAGGCAAAGATGCTCTGCAGCGCGTCCCTTCACTTTGCTCGCCATGGTCAGCTGAAACTAAAAATTGCAAAAAGATGAAGTGCTTCATAAAATCATGGTTTTATTGTATAAGTGCCCTTATGAAACTGATTGACTATACAATGCCATTATATCAGAGTGAAGCTTTCAGAATTTCAGTGTCCAGATATAATACTTCTTTAAGTTGGATTTAAAGTGCAATATGTAAGGAACTGATTTACATACTAATGAACAGCAGTCATGAAGTGGGAGAAGGATAATGGTGTCAGAGACTAATATCCTCATGATGATATGGCCCATCCTATATGGTTGTCGACACAGATTTTTTACAAGGGAGAAACAAAGGAAGGGATTACTTTTAATGCTCCTTACACCAATGAGTTAAAAAAAATATCTCCACATAAAGGATCAGTTTACACACCTACATCTTTTAATCCAGAGATCTGGAGAAGTGGTTGAAACATAATAGTTTGATTTCAGTTCTTTTCTTACTGTTAGCTATTTGAGGTAAAATGAGGGATCAACTTTCTCTCCCTCCCTCCCTCCCTTGCAAAATATATACATATATAAAGTTAAAGTTAAAACTTTGTATTTTAGTTTTGGAATTGCTGGCTGACTCAATTTGTCTTGAATTAGTAATCTTTTTGAAGACCCCCCTTCTCATTGTTTGAGGAATCAGAGTGCTGAAATCTTCCTGGTTGCTACTGTTCACTGCAGCTGAAATGAAGATGAGTTGGGCTGGTTCAGGCCACCAAGAAAAGCACTGATGATATCCAATGGTGGGTTGCAGTTGTGGTGTCTGGGTGGAATAGATATTAGTCGGTAGTGAATCTGCTTAGGTTTAGACCAAACTCTAATGGAGGTATCTAGTAATGGGATGGACTCAGCAGAGGAGATTGTGTATTTAGAAATATTTGGCCATTGCTTTCACAAGGTGAAATAAGTCAGAAATCACAAAGTGTCTATAATACAACGTTGCTCTTGTGTGCTTTCAAAACTTTCCGACTTATGGCAACCATAAGGCAAACATCATGTGAGGGTTTTGACCCTCTTTGGCGTGGTTTTATTGTAGCCAATCAAATAATGTAAAAGGCTGTTCAACATCAAACTCCACCTCCAACTTAATCATAAACAAATTTTTTATGTATGTATGTATTTGCTCTTTGACAATTAACCAAACCATTAAACTTTTTCATTTCTTATCTGAAACTGTCAATATATCAACATCCGCAGAGTTTCTGCATTCTTTAATCAGTGCTTGAGGGACCATAGTTGAATAGATGTGAGCAATAAGACTAAACCTTAATCTAAACACATTGAAATAATGCTGGCTAGAAACAGAATGTGCCTAGAAATGTTCTGCTTTTGAACATTCAAGTGTCAGCTGCACATGGAGCATCTTTTATCAATGTCATTTACTTGTAGGTCCCAGACCTTCCTCAGTGTGGCAGCTGTAATTTATTTCTTGGTAACCTTCAGGATCAAATTACTATAATACTCTCTGTGTTGAGCTGCCCATGAAAATGGTGTGGAAATTACAGATGTGGCAGAAAATACCTGTCTGTTTGTTGGCTGAAAGGCAATATATATGACACAAGCTGCAAGCAGAAACACTTCTGTGAATATTTCACATGTGCCCCTTGATGTTTAAATGTATTTAACCCAGGTATTGTTAGCCCATTCATGTATACTATTACCAGACCAGAAATGCAGAGGCTGAACAGCACAACACAGTGGGAAACTGTTTTTAATTTCCTTCCTTCATCCCATCAGAGTCTCTGAACCATTTGGAGCAATAATTTGGAGCATATGGATAACTATCTTGATAGGTTCAGTAGGGGACAACATTCCTGCACCACACTTCTTGAATGACTGCCTAATCCTTTCAGAATAATTAGAAGAACAGACACAGCTTGGAAAGTTACATGTAGGAAGAATGAATATAATGACATGGGGAAGAAATCATGGGACCATCAAGGCATCCTTCCACAATCGTTCATTTATGGCCATATGACTTCAGCATCTCATGATATTTATTCTACCTCAGTGCAACTTTCCAAGCTCTGACACATTAATTACCAGGGATAGCACAAGACCTTCTCTTGCTTTGTCTTCTCTTGATAAAAACATAAAGTGGTACAAATAGTAACACTCTAAGGATAAAACATCCCATTTTACATCTCCAAAATTCACGGTTTTGTTTTTAAACAAAACAAAACAAATTGTGTTCCTATTTCTTGTCTTCCAAGACAGGGACTCAGAAGGGTCAAGGCAAAAGAAAGTTCACATCCAAATAGATCTGTTATATTTAAGAGTAATAAATAAATTTTAAAAACTTAGTATAAGAATCTAGGAGTAGGTGCTTTATCCTAACTCAAAAAGATTAATCCTCTCTCAGGATTAATTCAATGAATGAATGAATGAATGAATGAATGAATGAATGAGATGGTTTAGCTGTTTAAATCTTCATAAATTTTGTTTTCTAGGGCAAAAAAATGCAGTTTTCAAAGACGATTTTCAGCTCAAGACATATTATTTGCAAAAACAATGTGTATTTTTCTTTGGACAGACACCATATGCATTTTTTTTTATCTGCAGGAAACTTGTTTATGTGCAGGAAATTTGTTTTCTGTACACAAAAAGATGCTACACACATTTTTTTTCATGCAGAATAAGTCCCAAACTGTAACCATCTGTGTCTATTTAGCATCTCCTCCTCAGGTTTTCCAACACTTGACAAAACATTTTACAAATTATTTTTACTGTCCCAGAATCCCCACAGATGCCCTTTTTTTGGGTGAAAGAGCAGGCTCTCCTAAAAGCTTCCAGGAATATTGATCACTTCTTAAATATGCCATACTGCACTGTTTAACTTTTTTTTTTTTCAGATTCAAAAGTGGACTTCCAGCCAGTTGTGCTTTTCTTTCTTTCTTTCTTTCTTTCTTTCTTTCTTTCTTTCTTTCTTTCTTTCTTTCTTTTTTGGTTGGTTTTGAAAACTCATGCATTCCCTGAAGAATTCAGGTATCAGAATATTGGCTCCTAAGCCCATTGAGATTGCTTACGTTTGTTGTACATAAATGGTGACAGATCTTATAACAGGGATGAGTTTGTGTTTTATGTTATTGTTGTTGCTGATGCTGCTGTTGTTGTCAAGTCATTTGCTAGTTATGATGGTCTAACATGAACCTATCATTGAGTTTCTTGGCAAGATCTATTCAGAGGGGATTTGCCATTTCCCATTGCCTGCCTCTTAGGCTGATGGAGTATGACTTGCCCATGGTCACTCAGAGGGTTTTCCATAACAAAGCAGGGAGGCTCTGCTCTCTCAGAACCTTAATCCAACACTCAAAACACTACACGACAGCCTCTATGTGTCTATGTGAAAACCTCCTTCCACTCAGACTGGTATGGTTCCTGAAGAATCACAGGCTAGTTCACTCCATGTTTTGGAGAGCTCCTCATACTGCTTCTGGGACTCTGCAGTATGGCTGTGTGATTCCTTTAAGCAGTGTGATCCTGACCTTTGTCTGGATGCCAAGCTGACTGCAGTGAAGAACAATTCCCAAGTCTCAGTCTGCTCAGTAAGCTGACTTAGTAGCAAATGGTTTCTGATTAAAAAAAAAAAAAACCCATTAGGTACTAAGCAGCAGTCCCCACAGTACAAAAAAGCCCTGAGGAATCAACAATGTCAGCCCATTTAAAACAAAAAGAAATAGACAACCTGTTTGTTACTGTTAAGTTGCAGTAACAAATATAGTTGTGAGAGAACTGAATAAAAATAATCATTTACAAGGCTAAAATCTTTGAATTTCATGTCCTTTAAAGCTTAGACGTTGCAGTTGATTCAGGTTTCTGTGTAATTAAGTAATTATAGACTTGGAAATACACATTTTTAAATGAAAGTTAAAAAAATTAAAATCCAAACCAATTACTCCACTAAAGGACATATAAGTCCGCAGTTTTCAAGACTGCTCACAAATCTCTCATACCCAGTAATTAAAATTACTGGTTTCTATGTAATTATATTAACTTCACAAAGTATCTTTAACTGAAACTTATTTTCAATCTAAGCCATTTTTTTCCAAACAAGAGTTGAATAAACATATGGCCATGGGGAATGAGTTTATCATTGTTAAGCCATGTTGGAGTATTAATTTAATTAAATAATTCATAAGCATGAAAGGAAGATACCCTGGTTAAATTTGCTTATTTTTCATTTTAGAAAATTTATTAAATGAAATTCCACATAACAGAATTGCATTCATGGTGCGATCCAATATATATTCATTTATTCGAGGGTGGTTATTTTCAAATAGATATGTACATAAATGTACTGTAAGGGACGAAATAGTTAAGAAACCTATATATTCAGTTTATTCTTTACATTAAGGATAGCCTGTTTTATCAGTTTTACTAATTATTTAGTGTTACTTTTTTATAATTTGCACCTCAGTCCTATGATTTTTCTCCAGATGTAGTAGATACATTGCATCCTTTTCCACCAGATAACAGCCAAACTCATACACTGCTGATGCAACTGATAGAGGCCCCTAATGCCCTTCAACCATCTTATCTACCCCCTGGAACTTTCAGCAGCACCTTTCAGCTGGATATTGCTGTTGTTAACTGCCATCAGGTCAACCACAACCTATGGTGACCCTCTGGATGAGAGACCTCCATGGCACTCTACCATCAACCGCCCTGCTCAGGTCTTGCAGTCAAGATCATAGAATCATAGAGTTGGAAGAGACTGCAGGGGCCATTGGTCCAACCCTCTGCTATGTAGGAACACCCATCAAAGCATTCCCAACAGATGGCCATCAAGTCTCTGCTTAAAAACCTCCAAAGAAGGATACTCAACCACACTCCGAGGCAGCATATTCCACTGCTGGACAGCTCTGACCGTCAGGAAGTTCTTCCTGAGATTCAAGTGGAATCTCCTTTCCTGCAACTTGAATCTATTGCTCCTTGTCCTAGTCTCTGGAGCGGTAGAGAATAAGCCTGCTCCCTCCTCAACATGACATCCCTTCAAATATTTAAACATGGCTATCATGTCCCCTCTTAACCTTCTCTTCTGCAGGCTAAACATACTCAGCTCCCTAAGGCATTCTTCATAGGGCATGGCTTCCAGAACCTTCAGCATTTTGGTCGCCCTCCTCTGTACACGTTCCAGCTTGTCAACATCCTTCTTGAATTGAGGTGCCCAGAACTGGACACAGTATTCCAAATGAGGCCTAACCAATGCAGAATAAAGTGGTACCATTACCTCCCTAGATCTAGACACCATACTCCTATTGATGCAACCAAGAATCACGTTGGCTTTCTTGGCTGCTGCGTCACACTGCTGACTCATGTTCAGCTTGTGATCTACCAAGACTCCTAGATCCTTGTCACATGGAAGCAAGACATGGATCACACAGATCCATGTCTTCCTTGATTGATGGATATAGTTATTCTTTAATTTCTCACAGTGTCATAAACCTAGTTTCTCTCTAGTGCAGGGCAGGCCTCCTTGGGATCTTAGGGTTCCTTGAGACCCATTAAAGGTTCCATGAGAGAGTGTGATTTTAGAAAAAATAAACGTTGTTGAGTTACAGATATAATAATTTTTATGCAGGGTTTCCTTAGAATTTTTATGCAGGGGTTCCTTGTGACCTGATAATTATTTCAAGGGTTCTTCCAGAGTAAAAAGGTTGAGAAAGGCTCCCCCGGGGCACTGTAGGAAATCTAACACATGGCTAGACTCAGACACCAAATGTTGTTTGAATATTGCATTCAAAGCCAGTTAAGTTTTCCAAGGTCTCTGAGACTGAAGGGAGGCCACTGGAGACCGTTTTGTCCACACTCCCTCACAGCTGGCAAAGCTCTACAAACCATATATAGTTGTGCTTAAAGCAGGCCCACTGTTGGGGTTGCCAGGTCCCAAGGCTCCAGTTGATTCCTCAGGGAATTTCTGTGCTTCTCTGGATCTCCAAGCCAGGAGACAAAGCCAGGAGAACATGAGAAGAGTAGAAAGTTATATTTTATTTTCTGAAACAGCTTTAAAGTTGCTTTAGGGAAAGCAAGACCTGCAAGCTTCATGTAGTTCTTGGACCCCACTTTTGTGACACTTGGAGGCCCTCCAAGACCAACAACCTCCCCACATTTTATAAAAACACAACACAGTTTCCTTACCTCTGGCAAATCATAATTGTAACAAAACTTCAAATGTGAAAACATCCAAACATGTACTCCTACCCCCACAATATCTGTTGTCATACACGTCTTTCCCAAAATACATTGGAAATTTGATGAATTTCTCATTGGCAGTGGATTTTCCATTAGCAATTGCCTTGTTAAAGCTTTAGATCAACAAGGTTGGAGTTTGAATAGAAATAACACCTTTAATATTGTTGCATTTTGATTATAGCCAATCTATCTATTTAGGCAGGAACAGGATTCCACTTTTTTTTATCCATTTCAAAACTGATGTATAATTTCTGTAGACTAAGTGGGTTTATGTTTTTGGGATGACGATCTCAAGATACTTAAAAGTTGAGTATAATACAAGTGTTAGCCCCCTTTTTTTTGTAACTAGTAGGAATGTACATGTAAGAGTTTTAATTTAATTTAGATGTAAAAAAATATATGATAGTTTACTTTTAGTGTAGTTTAAGTCCAGTTTAGGCCTTGAAGTTGTCTTCAATATACGTTTTTAGGGCAGATAGGGCGGTGTTCAGATTTCTTGAAAAAAGTGGGTATTGTCAGGAAACAAGTCATTTATGTGATCACTCATGGGGATTCCCTTTAGGCTTGACCTGCTTAAATAAACCAGAGGCCCAAACACCATGTAAAATAGCAAGGATGACAATTGGCATCCTTGCTTCATCTTTCTGTTCAGAGTTTCACTTTTTTGTATGAACAAATATAAAGGACCCTCTCTACAACCCAGTCATCAATCACTGTTGTGACTTTACCACTGTAGTACCTTCTTCCAATAAGTTAAAGAGATAGGGGTATTCAATGTTACCAATTGCCTTAGACGCATCTAAAAAAACAAGTACAAAAGATAATTTCTTTTTGTTGTTGCCAGTTAGTTATATTAAAGACCCTACTAACATCAGTTAATTGTCAACTCGGCATTAAGCCTATCTGGCCAAAAGAGACGTAATTTGAATTTTTTTTATTGCTATTAAGATTTTATGGATGAAGATGAACATTAGTTATTTGAGGTCCAGGTTTCGTAATGAAATAGAAAGGCATTCATGTACATTCATCACCTCCTACTTTTGAAAGCAGAACCTTTATGTCAGATTTTTTGTATTTCTCACACAATAATTATTCAGTTGCAAAGACATTGAAGATGTGAGGTTAAAGATTTCAGCAAAATGTTATAAAATTTCTCTAACTTAATTATCTATGAGGCTTATCAGGTTTATGCACTTACATACTTGCCCCCCCCTTTTTTTTTTTTTGCTTCCTACTTTGATTTGCTTTGGGTTTGGAAAAATCAATCAAACCAGCAAATATCTGTATGGCATTTTTATGTGTATACTTAATTGTGGCGGTCACAAGACGATGCAAACAAGTTGGAAAAAAGGGAGGTGCACTAGTCCAGGTTTCTTTCTTTCTTTCTTTCTTTCTTTCTTTCTTTCTTTCTTTCTTTCTTTCTTTTAAATCCTATTCTGGGTTTTGCCTGGTATTTGCAGAAAGTCACTGTGAAGAAACAGAAGAAAATATATTTGTCTATTTCTCTGGGTTCTTAACTTTAGAAAATGTAGATCTCTCAACTGTGAAGAACACCAAAACCACGGGATATTTTTTTTCCCCAAAATGAAATGCACCTCTCCCACTATTAAACCAAGGATATTTTTTCTGTTGTTTTCCCTTCAGTTTTTTAGAATTTAAATACATTTGGAGGAGGGACATGTAAAGCACCATTCATATTCATTGTCTTGTATCAGCAATAATAATCAATCTTGAGTATGCACCCTTTCTTTGTTAATTAAACACACTGATAGAACACAAGGCTCAAGCAGATTTTGCAAGACTGAAGTTAGTTATCCCAAGCACAAGCTTGTATAGTATCATTTCTGAAATTCCTATCAGTGTTCTTCTCTCATTTTATCTATCTCCTTTTGCTTCTCTATCACAAAGTTAGAATTTTCACTGAATTAAGTAAATACTAGGAAGTGGAGTAAATAAAGTTTGCTGAAATACGATAGGTAGTTCCCTATGCTTTGTTCTTGTTTTCTTCTCTGCAGTCATATTGCTGATTTCACAGTGGTGTGTCTCTTATTGGCATTCAAGTGGCATGCCTCTAGATGCTTCTCAGAAAAGTAGTGTGACATCTAGAACCAATGTGGTAACAAGAAGATCCATATCTGCTAAACTCTGAGAGAAACTTATAGATCGACTGCACATGGGGATAGTGGTTAAAAAAAAAGCAGTAGCGATGATGATGATAGTCATGATGATAATTAAAAAGAGCCTTTTCAGTCATTTTTAGAACTATTTTTTTTTCTTTTTTGGAGTTACATTTATATGCCATCATTCTTCCAAAGTGGCACACATATCAGTGTTCCTTCCTACTCTATTGTCACAAAAGTCAAGTGAGGTAGACAAGGCTGAGGGTGAATGAGGCCATCCAGTGAATTTCATGACTCAGTGAGATTAGAGACTAGAGTGCTAAAACTGAAACTCAGCTCTCTAGCCTCTACACCACACAGTCTGTAAGGGAGAAGCAATAATGCCTAAAGCAAGTTTTAAAAAAAAATCATGAAACTGTTCATGTACTCAGGAAGAATATGAAAGTTTATGAGTATGAACATACCAGTGGTTCACAAAGAACATTATTTGTTTGTTTATTTATTTATTTGAAGGGGAGAATCTTCTTCTAAGTTATTTTATATGAAGCATATAGACCATAGGATAGTTTCATTGTCTTTATATTTATGGGCAACATCTGTTGACTGCTCCTCATCAAGCAACTGTTTTAGATGAGGTGATATCTAAAGTCCTGTGGTTGTCATTTCTGACTGTAAAAGAACAACAAATAAGACTTGTTCATACCTTGCTAGTAATCATAAATGTGTGTCAATGAACAGAGTATTTAAATTAATTTGTAACACAAATGAACACTTGCAACAGAAGTTTAACTAGTATTTATTTAATTAATAATTTATGGTGTTTCTATATCAACTTTCAGCCCACAGGTTTCAGTGTTCTATTTAGCCATTTTCAGATGGCAATATCTTAGAAATGACTATATATCTGGTTCCCAACTCATTCAACACACTACTGTTAGCATTAGTTTAAGCAATGTTAACAGGTGTTGAACTAGCCATTTTTATATTGTACATAACATTTGTTAAATAGTAGTGCGGGAAATCCACATTGTCTGACTCAGTTCTTCTCTCTCCCCTCAACACATAATTTTGCATTGATTAAGAAGCCCTCCTCCCATGACATGACAAAAGCCTACCCTCTCGTTTCAGACTTTGGATTGGAAATCTCAAGAAATGGGAAGTTTCTTCCCATCAAAATCATTGCCAGAAGTTAGCTATGACTATTCTGTTTCATTTATGTCTCTGGGTCTATTTCTAGGCATGAACAAGTCTTCATCCAACTAACTTGCTATATGTCAAAAACCACCTTCTCATTTTACATACATAGCGACCTCCACATGTTTCCATCATAAAAGTTTGTTCTGAAGGACTGCGTTGTGGCACGGCAAACACATTTATGGATACACTTCTCTAATAGCTCCCCACAAGAGGTTTGCTTTTAAATATGATATTAATATTATTTTATTCTACTGAGAATTGTTCAGCTCAGCTTTTGATATTTCTTAGTCCATTCCTCCTGATTTTTTAAAATGATGATTTGTGATCTTTTTAAATGTTGATTTGTGATGCTGTTTTACTGCTGTTTATTTGTTTTAATTTTTTTTGACTTTTTAATTTTGGCTGTGATCCATCTGTCTGTAAGCCAGCTGAAGTTTGATTTAATCATGGAAAGGTGAGTTATTGATGCCTGAATAAATTAATGGCTAAGATTATAAATTATGTTTGCCCTAGCCTTAAAAACACATACATGCACACATACTCTCTCTTTCACACACTATTTGAAAGAACAGTGTCTTAAATCTCATGTAGAATTAAAAGAAAGAAACGATGAACCAGAGTTCTCTTGTCTTTTTCAGCTGTGGAAATGGCAGTACCCTTGTTCTTATGCTTCCTGGAAAGGCAACTAGTTGTGCAACCAGCTTTGGAATTGTTTTGTATGCATGCATTCTCTCTATACCTAACACTTCAGAGAAGCACTCATGTCTCCAACATTTCACAGATCAAAACTGAGGCCCTTTTCGCACATTACCCGTTTGCGTGGCTGGGGGGGCATCTTGCACGAAAAGCCTCAGCAGGAACGCTGCCGCTTCCCTGCTGCTTCATCCTGCAGCTTATTTCCTGGTTGCGTGACCGTCATGCTAGCACCCCACCCTTTTCTTCTGCAGTGCAGCCTGGGAACTGTAGGCTGCGCTGGGGAAGGAAGCGTGACCAGCCCGGCTCGTCCAATGCACCACACAGCAGGTAAGTGTGCGAGGGCCCTGGGAGCATTGCGCAACGGCACAGTATTTTGGCTCCCAGCCAAAAATAAAAAAATGTGTGCGCAGCCCACTTTAGGCTCATGAGCATCGCGTGAATGGGAGTGCGTCGTACGGACCGACGCTCCCATTCATGAGACACTCAAGGGGCCCTCTTGCAACAGAAACTGCGTGCCAAAAGGGCCTGTGACACATATGGTGAAGCAATATCCACAATAAAAAAGTATTTTTATTTATGCCTACTATTTTGAGTAAAGAAGCCATCAATATTACATACTAAATTTAGAAAGTCTAGGAAAGGGGGAAAAAAATCAATAAATGAAATATTCTCTGTGCATACAACACAATTAGCAATAAATATAACACTAAATAATACATTATTATAAAATCAAAAAGCGTTTATCAGACATGGAGAGAATTGTGGCTTTATTTTCAGATTCACTGAATGGGTTCTGTGCACATTATAGATCAGGTTAAGCCCCAGTATCTCCATGAAATAACACCAATGTAGTCGGCCTGAGTCAATTGTAGTTTCTTGGTCTAAACTACTTCATAGGACTTTTCTTAAAATAAAAACGAGAGAAAGAGAATTATTATAATAAATGTAATACAATTCCTTAAGAAGTCATTTCTTTTGGGGGAAAAATGAGATTGATAAAGATATATATGCTTTTCAATATCCTTTTAGAATGGTTCAGGCTACAATCCTGTATATATTCTTTTCTGAATAAGTCTCTCTGAACTTACTTCTGGATAGAGACGTGCAAGATTTTACTGTTAATATAAATGGAACAATTTTATGCAGGGAAAAAAAGTCTTGAGGTAAGTAATCGGTAAAATCTCTCCCAACTTTCAATTTCCACAAGTTACAGTTTGTTTGTTTTCCCTGTCTCAATATGTTGCTCTAGCACACACAGATTGCTAGCAAAAGAAAGGAAGGAAGAGAAAGGAAAACCAGTAAAACCATCATATATACTCAAATATAAGTTCTTCTTTAAAAAAAAAAAAGTCAAAAAATCAAGCTTAAAAACCTGGGTTGACTTATCCATGAGTCAATGCTTCTCCGTAGGAGTTGAACTTACAAAAAAAAAAAAAAAAGGAGTTTCAAGATGTTCCTGGAAAACCATCCAGACATCTGGGGAGCTTGCGTTTTTTGCTTGTTTTTTTTTGGGGGGGGATGTCAAGGGAGCGTATTGTTGCAAACTCCTCCCAGGTTAAAATATGCAAAGGCTTCAAATACTTGCTAACTTTCAGGGCACACCTTGACTCTCCCAGATTACAGGAGACCTTTCAAAACAAACACAATACCTAAAACAATGTAGTAATTCAGGTTAGACTTAAGCATGACAAAACTCTTTCTCCCTCTCCTCTCCCCTCTTTCTCTGCGTTCCTTTGGACAGTCTGAAGTATCTTGTCCTCCAGCAAGACTTACTTAAACAGCTGAAAATAAATGTAATAATAATAATAATATAAACTGTTCCCCTGTTGAACAATGCATCGCATTTTAAATGGCTAGTTCAGCATTTTAACTTCTTGGTTTGTTAGTTTGCTTTTGTGCCAAGTGTCTCTTAAAAATTCTCAAACCGTGCCTATTCAGCTGCTGTTGTGTTTTTACAGATATCCTGCAGATTATATGAGTTCTACCTGAAATGGGAACATTTTCAGTAGATACTCTGTAGCTAGGATTTTAGAGTATTTCTGCACATTCCTTGCCATGCTAGAAAATAAACAAACAAAAAGAAAAAAAACAAATAAAGAAAACAACTACCATTAATTCTTCTTTTGTTTATCTGATAATAGAAATATTACCAGATTTCAGAATCTGGTAATATTTCTAATGGTAAAATTGACCCCAAGAGTCCATCTCATTCTTTCTGTAGAAAGGGCATCAGTGTGACAGAGATATCTTTCAATGCTATCACTTTTTAATACTCTGTTTCCTCTTAAATAATTGAACTTCCCTGTTTGATACTGTATACAAACTTAAGTCAGGGTTTCAGCTCTCCGATACACTCTCTATAACTTTTAAAATATAGAATCAATAATTTACTTTTACAGAATGTGTAGACAATTTATAGAAGTCCTTTTTAAGACTAGATGCTTTTATCAATGCAGATAAATAATTCAATATTAGCAAAAAGCAGTGTTCTGGCTAAAGGCCTCAATTCATCTCCTGATCAGATTTTGATTTGGGTGGGTTTGTGTTCATTGTTCTGCCAAAGAGTCTTTGCATTTATGGGGGGTGGGGGGATTTAATGTGAACAGAGTATTCAGTTTGGCTTTATTACAATGCACTGGTCCAATTGTGTGATGGGAAAAAAGCAGCAGTGTATAACTAGGCCAAACGTATGATTGTTTTAGTGATTGCAGTTCATAGAAACAAAGGCCAGTATATTCCCTTTCTTTTGCTGCATTATTAGAAGTATTCCCACAGCTGACACAAGTCATATCCTTACCCTTTAAACAAACATAAGCATATTTCTTATCTTATAAAAGGGATTTTTGCTAGCTTTTCTTTTGATGTTTGAAGTTTGTCCACTAGTGTGTCTGATATAAACCCAGGGGGTTCTCCACAAAACAAACTACAGTGCTATGGGGAGGTGGGATCTGAAGAATTTGGAGATTTATTTATCTTTTTTTCCTTGACTTTCTGTTCGTTTTTAAAAAGGGAATTTGTTCAAAAAGCCTTTCATACTATTGAATGTTTCAACAGACCCCTGCTATGCTATAATGGCTTTCAACAGTTCCGAGATGCTGCTTGCAATCACACAATCTAATGTGACCCAGTTCCATCAACTTATTTAACCTTATTTAAAAATGTGAATACTTTCATGTGTAATGCACAACTTAACTTGTGACTTCTCAAATTGTTATTGATACTTTCAATAGTTCACACAAGATGCATTTCTTATTTGATTTTGATATATGGAATTTTAATGTCATGTACTCTTTATAATGCAGTTGTGGCATGTAGGGTTGAAAACAAAATGAATGAATCCTTGTGGACCACTTCAGCTTTCTGGTCATCACTCTATCATATACAGTCCCCAGGGCTCAGATGTGCCACTATTCTCTTTCTAGCAAACCTTTGTGGATTGAAAAGTTCCTGTTCTCAGCTGCTCATTTCTTTACTGTCAGGACAATCCTATTTTATATTGAAAATTGGTGTTCTCTGAGGTTTAAATATTGTTTTATACTCTTTATTGTTCCTATCTTTTGAATGAAAACTAAGATGTATGATGCCCCAGAGAGATACCGCTTGGTTTCAGTCCTTCAAAGAAAAATGTTACTATGGGGACTGTGTTGATATCCATGCACTGCATCAGAAATTTATTATGAAGTATAACTGCCCAAGAAAAGAAAGACAGCCATAAGCATGGGTAAGAAGCTGCCAATGTATTTACTTTCCATTTTACTATAGGCTTACACATATTTATGATTCTTTAGAAGAGCAGGAATTACAACTTGTTTATAAGAGACAACTTTCAGTGGCTTAGTTCTCTAGTCAAAATCAAACTCTCCTGTACATCTCAAGCTTGGCTCTACAGAAGTTGTTAAACAACCTCCAGAGTGTTCATCTCTTCTATTGTAAAATAAACCATCTTTTTATTTTAAGAATAAACATGGTAATAAACTCCACAGCCTACCATGTTTCTCTTTCCATTTCCCCTTCCACCATGCACACATTAATGTAAGCAAAAGAGCCAAGATGAAAGCCTATGATTGCTTCTTCCAGATCACCTGCCCCAACTTCAGTGGAACAATTTTAGGAAAATAATATGAAGAGAGTAGCAGAATACACTCAGATATTTTTCTATGGTATGTTACTGTGTGTAACATTACTCTGGTACTCAAACAACCTGCAGCAAGCAGAAGACATCTGGTCAAAATTGTCATCTGGTATACACTAAATTACAGAATACATAATTGGACCTCTTTGTCCTCATCTAAAGCTTCAGTCTGGACTTGCTTTGCTGGTATAGCGAATGGGCAGCCAGTACATCCACAAACTGAAACCAAAAAGCAAAGACTCCAACTTGATGCTGAAGCTGGCAAACACAGGGGAAAATGGCACGCTCCAACATTAAAGAACAAGTCCAGTAGCATGGCAACACTGAGAACACTTGGACACCTGAGGGTAATGTTTGGAGAGATGTTGAATTACATGAATATGGCAGATATTACAGGCAGATGGAATATTTCTTATGAGCTTATTTGGAAAGACTGGAAAACTGACAAGTAAAGCCAATTTCACAGAATGGGCTTGGATAAAGTAAGATCAGGTTAGTACCTCAGTATGATAAACAGATGGTATAGTATTATATATTGGTATCTGTGTATTTTTAATCCACTGAATCTCAAGGACTCAGAGAGCAAAACAATAACTTACTTTGAAACATACAGCTGCACTGAAATATAATAGGGCAATATATTCAAGTGCATCTGAAGATAGGACTGCACAAATGTGCACAAAAGCTCATGGAGTAATAAACCAGTTAGTCTTGAGGGCGCTAATGATCAACGTCAACCTGCCCTCTTCCCATTTTACACATTAACTGTCATTGCTCCATCCTATGGAATGCTGGGAATTCTAGTTTCATGACATATTTAGAAATTCAACAAAAGGTCTAGTGCTCTATAGATCACAGGATCGCATAGGATACATCCATGGCAGTATCAAAATGCCATACTCATTCACCATGATCAGTGGCAAATGGGCCTGAAACTCCAGGAATTCTTCTCTGGATTTCACACTTCAACAAAAATAGCTTGAAGTCAACACAGATTTTAAAGCAGTGTCTATCCATAGATATTTTTGCATGAACTGGCTTTCCAAATTCCCCAAAAAACAAACAAACAAACAAACAAACAAACAAAAAACCTTACTTCAGAGATTTCTGAGGAGATTGTGTGTTGCCATTCATGATGTATCAATACTTGACCTCCCCCTTGTGAGAGAGAAATGAGGGGGGAGAGAGAATGTGGCAACTAGACCTGATGGTATAGTCTGAAATAAAAAGAAATTAAAAAGAAAATGTCAATTGTATTCTGTGGCCTAAATTCAATCACTAGTCCTAACTTGTCCTGAATGCACTGTTGAATCAATGAGATTGATTTGATTGTTGATTTATAGTTTAGCATTTGGTTTGATGGGTCTAATGTGGTTGATATTATCAATTAAATTTAGCTCCATATATTGTTGCCTGGATTTGTACAAAGTGCCAAAAATCCAGAATTGCTAAAGGCTTGATTTTCTTCAAAGATCTGTTTGGGATTCTGAGTGAAGAAGACAATAATTACATGTTTAGGGAAGCCCACTGCTAAGTTTTTAAATAGTAGGGCCTTGATGACTCCACAGGCAAGGATTTTTTCAGAGTGAATTAACTACCTGATAACCACCTGTATATTCTCCATCTGAAGCATTCATACGTTACAGAAGTAGCACAGGAGCCTTTTCAATGGAGCAGTCAGAACAAATGTTTATGACTGTCTTCACTGCTTCCAAGGAGTGAATGTGTGTCTCTAGCAGTAATTTACATCACTGCAGAATTCTGGAAGAGGATTAATTGAGGCTAAGTGGTGTAACAAAGCATGAGTAACACAAGCTGACATAACTTGTATATATATGGTCAACTGGTGACTTGGTTCCCCCCCCCCTTTTTTTTGTTAATGAAGTGAGGCTGCTGTCCAGTATTTTTTGTATTTAAACAGATTTGTTGGCACTTGAATCAGATATGAAATAAGTTTCATACCTAGCATGAACAAAACAATAGATAGAGTTGTAACTGAGAAGCTGATCTTGGGACCATTCAGTACCTGATAGCTGTGATAAGGTGGGTTGCAGTGTGGTGCAATGAGGTGGGCAGGAAGAGTCAACTGTTTATATCCTAACTACATTGTCCAGCATTGTAGCTAATGCTATAGCCCATGAAATCTTCCTTTGGTCCCCAAATTTCACGCTTTCCAGAGAGTGACACTTTGACAGCTGTTCATACCTAGTACTTTGTATTTGCTGTGTTCACATGCCCTTGATAACATTGTTGTTGTTGTGTGCCTTCCATTTTTTTTATATTGACTCTAAAGCCTGAGGTAATCCAGTGGGTTTCTGTGGCCTAGTGGGGAATCAAAAGCCTGGTCTCCAAGGTGGCAATCCAATGCTCTGACCACTACACTATGCTGCCTCTTTGATAATTTTGCCTACTCATGTTCTTTGGGAGCCTAAATTATATTTCTAAATGCTTACATGAAGTGTTAAGTTTTTACAATGCCAGAAATATGGGGACTGAAAGAAAATTTCATTGGGCAGTGTAGAATTCTTATTTAAGGGGCAATACTGGCACTCCATTCCATGGCTACACTCCTGATGTTCGCTTTTCTTAAAAAAAAATCTCTAATACATTACACAGGAGCAAAGGTCTGCATCAGTGAGCAACACAGAATAACCTCATTAAAACTATACATGGAATTATATCCGTTTTTTGGTTTTGTTTAATGAGGACAGTGTTTGTTCAATGAACACAATTGTTCAACCGTTCCTAAAAGGGACAAAGTGTCCATGAAGTCAGAGGAGGAGGTGACTATGCCTGCTGGGCCTCATTGAACCCACTCCCCCAGGCTAAGATGCATAAGAAAGAAAAGCAACATATTACATCTGCACTTAAGCCAACATGTATGTAGGGGGGGCAACTCTTTGCTAGTCATCTTTACCTGCTCCTTGGTGTCCACCACATACCTTAAGAGTTATATGTTACTTGGGAAAGATTAGGAGTTTTTTCTTTTCCCTCTTTCACCTGATTGTCCTTGATGTTATGGTTTTCAGTTACGCTACCGGGAAACTGGAATGGATTATAAACTGGTTAGCCAGTGTGGCAGGGTATTGTGCATAAGGACCTGCAACATGTGAGCCCTGCAGCATCTTTATGGCAAAGTAGAATTCTCTAGACCTATCCTTAAGGACTGAAGTACTGTGGACAGAGAAAAAAATCCCCACTGAAGACTCCTCCAAGCACACGCTCAAAGTCATGAATGGTAGATCAAGCAAAAACTTGCTTCCCACTAGCAATGGGGTGTTCTTTCCCTTCATTCTTTGGCCCTTTTCACACAGGGTTAAAAAAACGGTGTAGAGCGACCTCTATGGGGCGGACTACTTTTGTGTAGTTCCACACCCCAATCCGTGCAGGGGCGACCAGAAGTGGCGACGCTGCATGCTTTTTGAAAACCACTTTTCAAGTGGTTTTTAAAAAGCACGGGGCATGCAGCCCCGTGCAGCCCCATCGCAGTGCCTGGTGTGGATTTGCAGGCGCATGCAAGTGTGCACCTGCAGACTGTCTGGGGGCGGGCTTCCAGCTGGCGAGCTTCTCTGGTTGGCGGAGAGCTTCCGCCAGCGAGAAGTCACCATTTTGGATGCCACGGGACTCCGCAGGACACCGCCGCGTGTGGAGCAGCAAACTCGCGCTGCTCCACATTGCGACAGCTCCAGGTAAGCTCCGTTTTGGTGTGTTTTCGGGCATGGCTTCCTCCGCGTGTGAAAAGGGCCTTTGATAATGGGAAGGTCACCAATCAGTTTTGCCTTATTTTCTTCCTATACATTCTGTTCATCTAACTGTACAGATATCTGTATCTGTTGTTGTTGTTGTTGTTAAATAAAATTGTGGTCCTTAGGGTCTTTTTTTTCCCAGGTGGGGTGCAAATGCTATGTACAGCAGAGTTGAGCCACAAAACAATTTAGAACAAGAGCTATCTGTTTATCATTAAAATTCAGAATCAAATAGTTCAAAAGTGCACAATTCTGTACAGATCCCAAGTGTATTGTCCCATTGTGCCGTGCAAGGTTCTATACATTTGTTGAAGCAGAGAATACGAAGAAGGTTGTTAAGTCAGGTGAGGTCCAAACACAGAATGACTGAGAGCTATATTTGCATGATCACACGTTGTATTTTATGACATGGCACAATCTTAAAAGCAGTTATAGGAATTTTTATTTGGCAAAGCTTTATTTCTTTTAATTGACTAAGTTGTTTTCTATTACTTATGGAATTTTCCTGACAACAATAAGTTTCACAATGCTTCCTAAATTTCAAATCAACTAATTCAAAGATGGAGTGTTATACCAATAGTTGATAACACACAATCAGATTGAATAGCAGAGATGCAGTTTATAGCTTTGGGTGCCAGATTCAATACCTCTCACACTTAATGAAATGGATAGTAAGGTGCTACTATTTCCATAAAGATTTGAGTATGTAAGAAAAGCTTTATAAGAGGCTTCTGTTTTATTTGTGTAAGCAAGAAGACTTTCATCTGACTTTTCAAGAAAAATAATTAAAAACATTCCAAACCTACAATCTGCACTGCCATCTCCCTTGAACTTTTCCTTCTGAAAAACCTACACACTAGTAGGTTATAGTCTAGTGAATTAACACTTAACAATAGATCTAGATACTTTTCTTTCAGTGCCTGGATTCTTCCACTACTGAATTGATGCATCTATTTATGCCGTTCAAATTAATTTGAAACTTGTATTCAGACCTTGACTTTGACATATGCACTTGAAGCAAGAAACCAGGAAAAAGTACTATGGCTGTTGAAGTGACTATGTATTAAACATGCTATAGACAAATTTAAGGATCACACTAGATCAGGGTGTAACTTCAGAGATGCATGAGACCCCACCAGGCTTGTGAGTGCTCCTTTATAGCAAGGCATGTTTGCAACATTTGTAAAGCAGGTAGTAGTAACAGCTTTGCTGGAAAAGCTCCAGGGGCTGGATCATCTACATCCATTTCAATCTGACTTGAAGCCTGGTTCTCAGATAGGAACAGCTTTGGCAGCCTTCCTGAATAAACTATGTTGAGAACTGGACAGTTTTGTTTTTCCTTTTTTTCTTTTTCTGTTTCGGCTTTCCTGGGCCTCTTCACAATGATCTGTACCAAACATGCAATCTTTCTTGACTGTCTCATTGTAATGCAACTCAGAGGCACAGTTTCACAATAGCTCGGTTCCTTCCAGGTGTAGTGAAGAGACACAATGGTTGTGGGGAGGATTCTTGATCAATGCTATCTTTGTTATGGCCTTTTTGGTGGCTGCCCCTGCATCCCTTCCTAAGGAAGGCCCCTCCTTTCTGCAAACAAAAGCTAAGGTTTTTGAGAACTGAATGTTTTGTATAGTTGAATGCTGTACATTTTTAATTGTATTGTTTTAAATTACTTTTTATTATTTTTAAATATATATCTTATAATCATTATACTCTAGTTAATAGTTTACTTCCATTTTAATGCTGATCTTTGAACCATTAATAAATGGAGCCCATATTGCATACAAGGAGCCATACCGTTGGTCCATTCTTTTTCCATACATATACATAGTAAGCTTTTTCATAAGGGCTGATTACAGAGTATCTTTTTCCAGCCATAAAGAGACAGATTCATTGCATCTTCCTAGTAGAGATTATTTATAAAAATATGGGTACGGAGAAGAAGCCAATAATTTCCTTATGCAGGATAGGTTCATTGCATCCCAGACAGTACTAAAAGACCTGGTCCAAAATCAGCTACAATATTTTGGTTAGAAGTAGTTTGTTATTGTTAACTGTCATCAAATCAACTTCAGCTTATGGTGACCCTATAGATGAATGACTTCCAAGTCACCCTATCTTTAAAAGCCCTGTTCGGGTCCTGTAGACTCAGGGCCATGGCTTCCTTGATTGGGTCCATTCATCTGTTATGTGGCCTTTCTATTTTCCTATTGCCTTCTACCTTACCAAGCATTATTGTCTTTTCTAGTCAGTCATGTCTTATTATATGGCCAAAGTACAACAGTCTCAGGCCATTTCCGCACAGGGCGAGGGAATCACCCAGTGACGCTACTCACCGGACTTTTGGGCTCCCCAGTCTGGTCCACGCTGTGGCCAGTCTGGTCCATGTGTGGTCACCGCTCCGCACTCTGCCAGAGACCAAAATGGGGGCTTCCAGTTGGTCGAGGGTCTCGACCAACTGCTGAAGCTCGCCAGCCTAAAGCCCACCCCCAGCAGATTGCAGGCTCGCACCAATGCGAGCCTGCGAATCTGCATAAGGGAGCAGGCTCGCAGTGGTGCGCTCCATGCTTTTGAAAGACCTGTTTTTAGCGGTCTTTCAAAAGCATGCTGGACGGCAATTGGGGTCATTCCGGAGCGGGCTGGGTTGCAGATCTATGTTAAGTAGGTCCAACTCTGTCCACTCCCAGGTGCAGATGTCCTCCCTGGAGGATGCTCTGCCCCGTTTTAAAAACCCTGTGTGGAAATGGCCTCAGTTTAGTCATCTTGGCTTCTAGAAAGAGTTCAGGCCAGATTTTCTCTAGGACCCATACTCTAGTACCCAGTCTATAGCTGCAATACAAGATGTCAGCTATGTTCTTCAATATATGCTGAGACTGGACACATAGGACCACGTAGTAGGCATTTCACTGTGATCTTTATCTCAAACTCTTTTAGTTTGTAGAATTGATCAGAAAGTCACATATTTTTCTATGTGGTTTTCTTTTCTTTTCTTTTTCTTTTTGGTCAGTTTATAGGAAAACGAGGCATGCCACAGAAGTTTCTTAAATCAGGATATCTGTAAAGTTTCATAAGATATATGCAGGAGTTCAGAAATTACGATGCTTCAAAATAAATTTAAAGTTGTTTTTTTTTTTAGTTAGTGAAGCATAGTAGTCTTGGAAGAACAGCAAACTTATGCCCCAACCCATTTCCTCTTGTAGTTGCCATCTCACTGGTGTTATTCTGTCTATAGTTCCACATGGCATCATCAGCCAGGGATAAATGCTACATGGTTTGTATCTCTTTCCAGTTTTAGTATCTACTTAAGGAGGAAGAGGAGGAGTAATTTACAGTGGGACCAATTAATCAAATATCTGTGAGAAGTGGAATGAATTTAAAGATTAATGAATGACTCCACAAAACAATTGGAGGCTATTATGGCATGTGTCTTCCTATGCAGTTCCTAGAGGAAAAGATTCATTATCAGAAGTGTCTTTGTAAAAGGTCAAATGGTTTCCCCAGTACAACCTGCTATTTTGCCCACTCTCTAGTCTTCTGAATGATATATTCCACCTAGCAATGAAGAAATTCAGTTGGAGTACAGAGGCTTGTAGACATGTGGATCATTGTTAACCAATAAGATCCTAACTGAATATGTAAAGTAATAGATTGAGATTAGATATATAGATATAGATATAGATATAGATAATTTGCAAATCCAGAATTTTTAAGCAACCTTGTCATTCTAGTGAGAACCTGGGGAATCTGCTTTTGCATGTCATTTTGTTTGTGGTATAAGAAACCAAATGGTCTGCTGAAAGATTGGATGAATTCCAGTTGAACAGCCACTATTCAAATTAATAGTGACAGCTCATCTTGCAAAAAGTGGTTATTTTCAAATGATTGATATGAACTCAAAGGGGTGTGAAGAAGTACAGCGTTCATATTGCTCAGGAGCTGTTGACAGTTTGGCATTTCTCTAATGCAGATAAGAAACAAGCCAGGACATTGCATTTTGCATTCCCATTAAGCATAGAGGCCTTATTAAATGATTTTATTCACACCAATATTCAGTGCCAAAAATCTCAAAATCAAACAACCACTCTTCCCATTACACTAGTTGACTTGATCTTTCTGTGAGTATAAATGAATGAGACAGAGATGAATTTCCTAGCAACAAAAACATTTTGAATGCAGTGCAGATAAAGTAAGCCATACTTAAGTCTAGATCATTGTCATCACAGACACTCTTCTCCGTCTGACATATATTGATGATATCTTTGTTCTCTGGAATTATAGACAAGGTATCCTTGCCAAGTCATTAAGGTATCACTGTAGATAGCCATGCTCTGAAAGAGAATCCAAAAGTGCGGGCTACTGTGTTGATCTATATCAAAAACCAGTTGAAGAGCAGGTTATTTGTAAAGTTAATAGGTCTTAGTAGTCCATTCAAAGCCAACACTTCCCAAAATAGTTGGCTTCAAAATAGGTGTAGATTATAGCAATATATTGCTGTTGGTAAAATTCAACTCTTACCCCCTCCATCACTACTGAGAGAACCACAGCTAAGTTCAGAAAGAACAGGGAAGCCTGAAGGGATAACAGATGATGCCATCATCTCTGTTATTAAAAAGTCTCAGTGTGCCAATCCTTAAAGTCCTGGTTGCACTGTACAACTCATATTGCACTAATAATAGCAAGGGCTGTATCCCAGCTCCACTGTGCCCTGGTTTGACCCTTTTACTGCTACACACACTTGTTTTAATCCAAACTGAAATCAGTTTGGAAAGCCACACAGGATCTCCATTTAATGTAAGAGGGTGTTTCTACTGTGTGGTTTAGTTTATATCTGATCACACAACCATTGCAGCTTTAAAAAAAATATTCCAGGAATACATGCACAGATCCACAGCTTTCCTAACTTAAATACCTTTTGTTTCCCTCCATTCTGACTGCTCACCTGCACTTTTTAAAAGTGAAACCAGTAGAAAAGGAGGAGGTGAAATGATGACCTGAGAATGTATGCAAAGATATATATGCAAAGGTTCTCATACAGATACCAATTTTTTAAAAAAAAAAGTGGGGAGAGGCACTACCTTTTCTGGATGTTGATCAGGTGACCCAAGTGACTACCTGACCTAGGAAACTACCCACCAACCTGGTCCAACCCCAACCATACATTGTAGAAACTTAATTTTTCCCCCCAAACAGCACAGTGAACTAGTTTTGGTTTTTTTTGAGAAACTCCTTAAAGCCCTCAGGCATTGAAAAGAAGTGTTTTCACATTAGAAGGAGAGGAATGTCAAGTGTTTCAACAGGACTAGGACTGAGATAAGGACATATTATTTAGTCTCTGTGGATTCTGCCTGTATTGTATATAGTATCCTAGTCACTACATAATCAAATTATGGATACAATGTAGATTGTTTATTATCTCATGCGGCACTTCAGACCTGTTGAAATGGGGATCTAGCTCTGTTAACTATGCTGGTATTTTTTTCTTGTGGTACCTCATGCTACTTTTCCAGATCTGTTTGTTTGTTACTCAAGGCAAGTATCCAAGCCAGGGAAATTGTCTTCACTATACATTTCTTTCCATCTTGACCTTTGGATGTTTTTCACTCAAGAGACTGAAATAACGAGGGTGGGGGATACAGGATATGGGCAGATGAGTCCTTCCTGGAGAAGTAAATGCAATCTAAAACTACTTGCTGGAGCAGAGTGTCATTGAAGTCATTGTAACCCCAGTACTGTAGAAGCATTTTAAGGTTATAGTCAAGTATTTTCTCTCTTGCCTTTTATAAACATTTTTTTAAAAATTTGCTCTATTTACGCTTTTATGTATCACTGCAGTCTACATGAAGGCTGGAGCTGCTGGGATGTTATAATGAATACAGATGACAAAAAGACTTAGAAAAGTGGGGAGAAGTAGGCTTAGTTCAGCTTTGCTACGGGGCAGCACAGGCATACAGAAACTCAGGAGAACCTATTTCTGTTTGTATGAGAATGCATAAACGTGGGCTGTACCAAGACTGGCCCAAGACATTTTGCAGTGTGTGGCAAACAGCAAACTGTCACCCTCACCATTCCATCTACAGAAGCAACTAGATTCAGCTAGATGGATAGCTGGCTATGGTTATTTGTGGCATACATAGCTCCACATAGCTATGGATCCCAGGGATAGTGAAAGACTGTTTGTGGACTTACTACAGCTAACTCCCAAGCTTCTGCCACCTGATGTAGTTGCATCATTTTGCCTAATAGCATGCTTGATCCTTGTCATGATATGAAATGGAAGATATGTAATTCAGTTTACTTGTATTCTGAAATTCAAGAATGCACAGTCCTCAGAGGAAATGCTGGGTGGGAAGATGGCAAACTGTACACAAATCTCCCATTTTTTGTTATGCTACACCAGCTATGCTACTTGAGTGGGTCAAGCATGAATGACAAAATCAGGAATAGGGGAAGGAATCCTATGGGAATATGCATGCAAGTACTCCAACTACAGTAGGCCTGAATCATGTCCCATTTAACATATACTGGATTTTTTTTTATTTCAAACTGATGTGTCGTGAAACAAAATGTTGCAAAGTTTGCACATTTGCTGGTAGGAGTCCTGATCAGGGTTTCAAAAAGGAATAGCCATGAGATTCTGTACCAGGGCTCATCCATATTACACAAATATAGCACTATATTCCACTTTAACTACCATCATAAAATCCTATGGAATCCTGGGGCTTATAGTTTGTTGAAGCATTAGAGGTCTTTAACTGAGAATTCTGAATGTCCCTCCCTAAACTGAACCATTGTATTCTTCTCATTTCTTAGTTTTGTTTTCTGACTTACTAAGGCCATTTCTGGGCTACACTGTTATAGAGCTATTATTCCATTTTCACCATCCTCTGGAATCCTGGGGCTTATCGTTTAGGGAGGAGCATTTAGAATTCTCAGCCAAAGAGCTCTTTGGCCTCAGTAAACTACAAACCCCAGAATTCCACAGGATGTTGAAAGTGGAATAAAAGCACTATAACAGTGTAGTGCGGGAATGGCCTAAGAGTGAACACTTCATTAGTATCAAGTAGGGATGGGATGAATCCAGAATTTTCCAAATCTGAATCCAGATCCAAATCCCTGGAAGGTTCTGGAAATCCACGAGTCTCACGAATCTCAAATCTTTTGAATCCTTTTTTTAAAAAGAATTTAAAAAGCAAGGGAAAGAAAGCAGTTATTGAAAAGTGTTTCTGAAACAGAATTTGACAAGTCTCAAGTCCTGCAACAAGGAAGGCACTTAAAAACAAACAAACATGCCTTTAGTTCAGTCAATTCTCTACCCTCAAGTTCAGTCTCAAGTCCTACAAGGGACATTCAAGTCAAGTCTCTAGTCCAGTCTCAATAATTCCCAATCCCTTCTCTCCAGCCTCAAGTCAAAAGAATAGAGATTATTATTACCTTGCAGAAAGAGGCAGCCGCAAGGACAGGCAGCACAAGCAGGCACAGGAAGCCCAGTGGGCACAGGCAGCATGAGGGACCACAGGCAGCCCAGTGGGCACAGGAGGCCAAAGGGCACAGGCAGCACCAGGGAGAACAGGTAACACGAGGGAGAACAGGTGGCCTCAGGCGCACACACGCAGCTTTATGTCACAATTTTCACGTGCCCAGCAGCCTGCTGCCCAATCAAGCCTTTGGCAGGCCCGGGAGGAACCAATTCTCCCTCCACATTCTGGTTTGAGCATGATCGTGTCCAGCGCGAGTGGGGGAAGATGAGCAGAGTGCAGTCTTGTGCTCACCAGTCTTTACCCTGCCCATCCAGGCATGATTGTGCCCAGGGCAGGTGGGGGAAGATGGGTGGAGCACAATCTTGTGCTCACCACTCTTCTTCCAGTCCACCACTGCACGATCCTGCAAGCTCAGGCCCCGGGGCATGCAGGGATGCAGCGATTGCCTGCCCTAAACACCTCTGCAGGCCTGATCGGCAGTGAATTTGAAAGATTACACTTGCTTAATTTGGCGGCTGAATTCAGATCCATGAATCTTGAATCTTTCTCAAGCATTTGAGGATTCGCAGATTTGGTTGGCCCATCACTAGTATCAAGCATGCTAAACCATCATTGGGTTCGGTTTTTTTGGATGAAGTACAAGTATATGCAGAGTGAAGGCGTTCTCACTTTAGGGCAAGATCCTATGTACATTCAAATATTTATGCGCTGGCTGTCCTGTATCATGCTTCTCCTAAGCATCTGCCAGTGTTCCTGTTTTTTGTTGTATTGTGCCATGGGGAAGGCACAATGGCTGTTTTTTGCAATTTCAGGGATTCAAATAATACGCTGAAGGCACTGCTGAATAGTTGACACACCATGGAAAAATGTGCAGCTTTAAGTGAAATCCTAGCACATGTGGAACTCCATTTCCACAACCATGAACTGAACATGCCCATTATACAATGGCCAAAACAGTACAACTGCATGTGTAAGCAGTCCCAAATTCTGGCTTTAGAGTTTTTGTTTTTCAAAAAGGTTTTATAATTCTACAAACTTCAGAGCACCCTCAGCAGGCTGATATCTCCCATGTGTTCCCTAATTTGGGCTACAAACTGTCAGAACTCATCAGCTGGGTTCAGTATTAAAGGTCTGGTGTGGTATATTTATTTGAATGTTGGACTAGGCCTCTGTGAGATCTGGCTTCAAATTAATCTCCTGTGTGGCCTTGGACAAGCAACACTTTCTCAGCATCAGAAGAAGGCCACGGAAAACCTCCTCTGAACAAATCCTACTAAGAAAACTCTGTGACATGTACATAAGCTGGAATCAAATTGAAGACACACAACAGCAAAACTTCTAAAAAAAAAAGAATGAAAAATGTGTCTCACTGTATATCAGGGAAAAGTATGTCAGGACACAGCATATTTATAAGAACAATGCTGATGTGATAGACAAAATGTTTTGCAGTTCAGATCTGAGTTCAGGCTTACCTCTTGAAAATCATATGTTCAGTATTCATATGAAACTGCCATCAACATTATTGTGTCTGGGATATATGTAGCAAAAAGCATGCAAAGGAAGTAAAGTATTGATGAGAATAAAATGTGGTAAATCTGTATTTATTTATGGGTTTACATCTATCCATTTTCCAATTGTTAACAATTTTATTCCAAGTAAGATAGAACTCTTTTCATGTTTAGAGTGCAAGATAAATCAATGCATTCATTCATGTACTGCCAAGGACAGCAAATAGTTTCCTTGAAATTATTCCTCTGAATCCAAACAAAATTTTTGTTATTGTCAAAGCACAGGGATTATTGAATTTCTTTTACCCCTTTGGAATGTGTTTTCTGTGATTATAGAAAACTTTTGAATAGATGATAGCTAGGTCATCCATACATGGGTAGGCGGAGGATGGTCTCCATTTTAAGTCATCACAGTGCATTCTTCAGGGTATAAAAAAGCAGTTCTATTGAGAAACTCACTGAACATAATAAATGTATCAGCCACTGAGAGACTGTCATCATCAGCCTCATCCCTGTCAATGTCAAAATTCATATACAAAGCTGATAAAAATCAGAGTTGCCAGTCTCATGTATGTCTCATGTACTGTTTCTAAGAGACATATGGTCAGTCCAGCAGTCTTTTGTGTTCCCATTCCTCTGAAGCAAACTAAACATGCATTATTTCCTTCCTCTTTATTTGCTACACTATAATTCCTGCTTCTGTTTTTTTTTACCTTTGTTAGTGAGCTAGTTTCTCTACTTTGTTGAAGTGCCATGCACACACCACACCTCTGCAAAGCTCCCTATAGTTCTAAATCCATATGCCTGTGTGCTCAAGGATACTTAATAGCAACTGTGACTAATCTTTTTAGAGCGATATTAAAATGGGAGTACTTGAGGAATTTGATTTGTCATGAAGTAAGAACACTTTAGGAACAGACCATGGAAAGGCTTTTAGGTTGTCTGGCCAGGGTAGTGGCAAAACATTTGAATGCATCCAGAATTCTGAAGGACAGCAATTCACCTTTAATCCAATTAAGGTGCATACAAGAATTAAAACTGAAATGTACCCAGCAGAATCCTCCTAGCTGCCATGATATTTTTGCATATCAAGCCTTCCCCACACACTTGTATTACACCTATTATATATTGGACATATTAGACAAAGGGTTAAGGTGATGCCATCACAAATAGAAAAGCCACCCTACAAGTATACAGAAGTTATCATGGTTGAGCTTCTTAGCTTCCCGTCCCTTTTCTTCCATCCTATTGTTTGGTGACTATTGAAGCAAAACCAAAAGCAAATATAATGCATGCTTCTTCACAGACAAAATGAACAGAGTAAATGTGTTTCTTATAGGCACATACAGCTGTACAGAACATTTCAGAGCTGTTGCTGTGCTGTAAACATTTTAAAATAAGTGCTCACTGAATCATCGTTGGAAAAGAAACAGGTTTTCTTTTAATTTGAAGAAAACAGACCTAGGGTTTGACCATCTACTCCATCATGTTTTCCTAACAATATCAAACACATACGTGTGTGTGTGTGTGTAGTGTTTTGGGGAAAATGCATGAGAAAACATTAACCCATATTTCTCCTTATTAAAGAGAAATTATTTCTTCAGTAATGCTGAGAATTCAACCACATATTTCAAAGGCCCACAACACCAATCATGTCAGTGATTTTCCCCTCTTCTTCACAGTACAGATTAGACTAATCCTACTTCCTCAATCATCACTCAACAGTAATGGTTAGTGGGTGAATAGACCATGAGATCACTCATAGGGTAATGAGACATATGGTTGGCTTAATTAGCATTATTGTTTAGTTTTAACATTGTAGAATATGGAACAATTATAATATTCTGCAGGATACTAGGACAGCAATCCTGTATAGCTTAGTTTAGCATGTGGTCTTCTGCTATACCATGTACCACCATAACCCTGGATTGACCATATAGCCTCTCAGGTATCCCTGCATAGCTATTTTATAGATCATAGTTAGTGGGCATGATTGGAACACCATCTGGATATGCCCTTGTAGATATTTGTGTATTTTTTTATATCAACACTGAGAGCTATTGTGCTCCTGCAATGCAGCTGTAATTGTTTCATGTCTTGTTAGGTCTAGATGTTTCTCCCACCTGGTCCACTATTCAAGAAACATGGAATAGCCATGCAGTGGGGCTCTTTAGTGCCCATACAGTAAGTTGGGGAGTGTAAGCACTGTGGGGGAAGGAAGGAAATACAACCCTTGTAGCACCCTGAAAATAGACACGTATGATTCTACTAGCAGGACATCAGTCTAATAATGCAGAAGCTGCTTCACAGGTAGGAACAGTAGAGAAATTTCTTTGGTCTGCACTGAGAAAATATGTAAATAATGTGTGAACTGGCACACAGTTATCCTTCAGTATTCACGGTTGTCTCTGAGATAATTTTTCAGAAGCAAGCAATAGAATTATACAACAGTATGTGTACTCATAATGGATTACCCCAAATGTATGCATAGAAATTTGGCATGCAACTGTACACGTGGCAATAGAAATTCCTACTCTAGGAGAAATGCATACTAAATTTGTATGAACTGTCTCTTGACCTGAGTTTGGAATAGCTATGATTCCGACCACTTCCCTTCTGACTCCACCACTACATGTGTTGATGGCGTCTGAAACCCCACAGCAAGTGAGAAAGGTTGGCACTTTGCCCCATGAATCCTGCATTCCTGAGTGTCAAGTCTTGGGAATTCTCCATCACCACAAAGGTGCTTCAAAATATTCACCTTTGATAAGCCATGCAACTACAACCAAATGACTTACCTGAAAGTTTATAAACCAGCAGAACCACCTCAGTCAATACCTAGCACACCCTTTCAGGCAGGCAGTGTAAAAAAGAAAAAGTCATGGCCAGTTTGAATCATGAGTGAAAAATTCTTATTTGGCCCCTAAGTGGCCAACTAATCCTACACAAATAAAAATACAATAAGCCACCTTCTGAGACCTCAGCAGAAGGAGGCAGCATAGTTATTCTGCCTGAGTATGTCTGGGTCAGAAAGAATATTACTTTTCTGTCTCTTTGACCTGTAGTAGTAACAATCTAGTAGCACTACAAAAACCTTCATAATTTATCCATATTATTCAGGGTTGTTTATTTTATCTTTTTTTTAAAAAAAAAAAAAGCAGCATGAATACCATGATATGGTATACAAGAAATATATACCAATAATCTTAAATTCCTGCTTCACTTCTTAGAGTCAAGCACTCTGTAGCTCATACATAAGTTGTCATATAATAAAACCACAGCCTATATGTAAAATGCCCTTACTGAATGCATTAATTCTGCAGCCATGATAATCTACACAAATCGGTTAGTGCTTCCATAATAATTACTCAATTGTTATGTCTTGAAATTATTATCCCTTGAGTACTAATTGGGCAAAATGAATGTATCCACCACAGTAAATTAAAAGAACGAGATTCTTAGATTGTAAGAATGTCATTTTCAGGCTTTCACGCTCTTATATTTTGATAGGTATCAACTGGGAACTTTTAAATAGATATTAAATGGTGAACTGAAGGTTTAATTGTACTTTTAATATACTTTCCCACACCGGGAGTAGTGTCAACTAACTTTTCAGGGCCTGACTTTCTAATGAAGACAGAAGTCTAATTTTAACTTATAGTTCTATATTACTCAGTGTATTCCCAGGTATACTATTCATGTCTCAACAGAAGAAAAACCCATTCGTTTTCCCCTGGCAAATATGTACTAATTGCAGCCTTATTGTCTAAGCCTATGATGTGGTCAAGAAACATAAGGGTTTCATTAGCACATCAGTCATGAGAATCCAATTAGTTACTTAAGTGAAGCAGTGGATGAAAGTAATGAGAAATGTTGTAACAGAAATAATCAGAGAAAAACAATGAAATTAATAAGAGAAAGCCAGGCATTAAAAATACATGTTGCTGTTTGAACCTTCGGTGTAATATATTTAGTTTGGAATTCTGCTCATGTCTTAGAAATTAATCAATGAAAATGTCCCTCAGCACATTTTCTGTGGCTCTCCATCAGTTTATATATTACATTTCCAAATCTGAAAATATCACTTAAAAAAAAAGATTTTAAAAAATCTGTTCGGATTTTATATTCTGATATGTTTTCTGTGATTGTCTTTTTCGTATTCATTTTATTGTTGTCAGCCCCCTTACGCATGTAACTTTGAAACAGAATAAAACTAAATTTAGCATTTAATTAAGAAATAGAATAATTAATTTTATTAAGAATTTTAAGAAATTCTCTTCTGTTAAGATACAGGAAAGAAAATGAATAAACTGTCCATATATGTGCCAAAGCATTCATCTCAGTGCTTGATTTTCTGGAAAACCTATTCATATAAGTTCTTCAGATAGTTCAAAAATATGTGAAGTCAGGGGAGGGACTATGCAGCAGGTGCTTAGTTCTTTTGACATTCTCCTCACCCTCTACATGCTGAAGCAACTGTATGGAGTGCAGAGTGTCCCACACCAACTCTTTGTTCAGCTTAGAACCCTGAAAAATCAATATTATAAATCTTGGAGAAAGCTTCCATAGATAGAGGGGTCTCACAGTTGCTGACAGGTAGCCCCTACCCATGTACAGCAATGACAAATGAATTTTTAAAAAAGATTTGTTTAACAATTGTTAAAAATATATGTTGCACTAATGATCTCAACCTCACTCCCAGTCCATTCCATAGACTCTGGAACAGTGGTGGGTGTGTTTTGCAGCCCAGCTAATTTTTAGCTCCTTCAGACCTCTGGAGGATACTTATCTTTTTAGGTGACTTGGAATATTTAAAAAAAAAAAAAAGGTACACCTCCAAGAACAGTAAGCCCCTAAGAGTAACTGTCCTTTGATTCAAGGGGGAAATTGAAAGGAAACTAAGGACAAACAGTAATTGGAAGGGAAAAGCAAGATGGCATTTCCTTTAGAAATGCAGATTAAATACTGTATTACCACTAGAAAATAGCGAAATGGTTTGCCCTATTTGATTTTTCATCACAATGCATGTGTTAATTTGCTGAAGAATGCCAAGATATCTTTGCTGCTACCCAACTATTGTTTGTTAATGACCAAACAAAGTAAAGATAAATGTGGTTTTTACACTTCCATTCCCTCTATCTTACTAGTTACATCTTCCTGCCCAATCGTGAGTATAATAATCTAGCAACTGAGGCAACTTTGCACCATCTGACAAAGTGAGCTACAATTCACAAAAACAAAATATCAACCAAAATTTGATGGATTTAAGATGCCACGAGATACAGTTGTTGCAACAGACTAATATAACTATCCTATACCCCACCACAAGGTATTCATTTGTGTCAAAAAAAAAAAAAGTAGATCAAATATCATTCAAACATGTCAGGTCCTCAACATTTTACCTCTACTTCTCCTTAATATAAATCATTTCTAAATCCTCACCTTTATTACCCCTGTTTTATTTTCCTGCTATAGCTTACACTAAGGTAGTAACCCTATTAAATACAAATGAATAAATCTTCTATGCACATTTAGTTAGATATAAGATCCATTTATCTTAGTGGGATGCCTCTTTGAGGAAACAGTTCAATAATCAATACCATACTCTTGAAAGAAAAATATATGTGGAGTTAGCCCTCCCCAAAGGGTTATCTTTTATCTTTATAAGGGTCCCATATTGGGAGAAAAGCAATTATATTCTCTTCCATGTCTGAATCCATTTCCCCAAAATCTTATGATTCATATCAAACATTGACCTAAGCTGTCTGTCATCCCCCCTTGCACTTTCCCAGCTCCTCTTTTCCTCCAGATAGTGCCCCTTTCTTCATGGAGTTAGTGAATCACTCTGTGCTGTTACTCACTGGTTCTTCTTGGGTCGAAGCAACACAGACTCTCCCTTAAGCCCTTCTGCAGGGCTCCTCCATTTGGTCCAGGGCGAATCGGAGCAGTGTGAGGTCTGTAGATCTGCACTTCTCAGACTTACAAAAGGGCAGCTTCCTGTTCTTCGTGGGTCCTGACCAACCGCTGACGCTGGCCACACCTACAGCCTGCCCTCCGCTGATCACAGGCATGCATTGGTGCGAGCCTGCACATCTGCACAAGTGAGGAGGAATGCAATGGCACACTCCAGAAGATTGAAAGACTGGATTTTTCTGGTCTTCACTTAGTGCACCGGAGGACCATTGGGGGCATCTTGGATCGGACTACGGTGCAGAACTAAGGTAAATAGTCCAAACCTAGTCCGATCCAAGGTGTGGACAACCTCCGTGACAGGACGCCTTGGCCCGTTTTAACTTCCTGGTGCGGAAAGGGCCAGTATCTATGAGGTGGATGTCTCAGTCAGAGGAGCGCTGAATATGATGGACTGTGCTCTTCTCCTTTTTCCAGATTATCTTTGTTACTGCTACCCTGCCCCACTCTCTTCTTCACTTTCCCTTGGTTCATTTCGTATTGTTGACATGTTTCCTTCCTTTGATTCTTATAATCTGTAAGTTACATTTCTCACCCTCTTTCCCTTCCTTTACATCCCCATATGTGCTTGAAATTTCTTATCCCTCATTTCCTGCATTTTTCCGCTTGTGTTTCAGTCTCCCTTTCCCTCTTTCTTCTCTCACCTCTTGCTGTCACTTGCATTTCTCACCCTTCTTACCTTGTACCCATCCCCTTAGACCCCCTTTCTTCCCCACAACTTGCCTTCTCTTATTGACAAGTTGGCAGAAATGGATAGTGGTGGTTCATTTTATCAGCGTGAGAATCCTAGATGCCATTCCAATTTCTTTCCCCTTATATATCCAAGAAAAGTGTATAATATTGCTATATCAAGTCAGGCAAAAGTAAGGAAAATCAGCCTTGGTGGCACCTAAGATACTAATTATACTGTGGTACTAGTACTATTTACACTGCTCATTGAACCCTTCCCCACTTCCATTTTATTTCAACATCTCTGTAGCTTTCTGTGCAGCCCTTGCAAGTTGCTCTGCGAAACTGACCTCAGATAGACGTTTTCTCAAAATCTGACTTTCCTCCAAAATTTTAATATTGACCCAGGGAACTGGAGTCTGGATATACAAGGGAATGGGCCAAGTCTACATTTCTAAATCTATGAAAATGTCAGTGTTCAACTTTATTCATTGGCTAAAGACAATGAAAGCCACTGGCAGGGTGTTTCTCACAAAATAATTAGATTCCTGACTGCACACCCCACCTCTAAATATCACAAATATCCAAATATCTCAGCTGGCCCCGCCCTAAACTGCAAACCCCCAGGTTTCCATAGCATGTTGAAAGTGGGATAATAGCGCTATAACAGTCTAGTGCGGAAATAGTCATAGACTCTGAAGACCAATTTTTATAAACAGGCCAAAATGTATTGGGCTTTTTAGATAATAAACCTGGGACATCCATAAGCATGTGGAGCCTACTCTCCTTTTTTTTTCTTTTTTCTTTTTTACTGAATCCAAGGACACTCATCTCCTGCCCAAAGAAACAGGCATTCAAGGAATAGGTAGCTCATAGCTTATTGCCTCTTTCTCCCATAACTATTTCCATTATCTGCCTGTTTCTCTCCTCCCTGCTTCCTGGGACTTTTTCTTCTTGCTGCTGCCATTGGCATATCCTTCACCAGTACCCTTGAAGTAACTACCCCAGTGGACAAATGGGATATAAATTCCAGTGGCCAGATTGCGAGATATACAAGAACTGGTAGATGCTGAAATCATGTGCTAAGGCAAAAGGCAAGGGAATTGGGGAGGGAGCCCCAGAAGAGAATGGAAGAGACAGCAAAGGAGGGAGGTATTCACATTTTTTTCACCTTTGTGAGGGTTCTGCACCCTGGTGGCACAGTGGTTAAATGCCAGTACTGCAAGCCACAAGGTTGTGAGTTTGATCCTGCCTGGCTCCAAGGTTGACTCAGCTTTCCATCCTTTCGCAGGCCGGTAAAATGAGTACCCAGCTTGTTGGGGGCATGTATAGAAATGTTTCAAAATACATGCAATTTGTAAGTTGTTCGCCGCCTAGATCCATATGGAGAGGCGGGATACAAATAAATAATAAAAAAAAAGTGGAGGGTCCACTGTAATCCAATGAAGGCTGATGTAAAAAGAGGCTAACAGCAATTTGAAAAGTAACGTAAACAGTACACACTCCTCTAGATTGATTAAATACAACAATTTCTCCCTGCCCAGTCCAGGATAATCCCAGCTGACCTTACTGCTACTCACTATAGAATGTTTACCAACATATCCACATTAAAGGAATCCATGGCAGGGAGTTGGACTTAATGGCCATTGTGGTCTCTTCCAATTCTATGATTCTATGATGCTATGATTACAGGTAATGAAAACACCTTTTCTGACAAATTTCTGGTATTTCTGGTAAATATGTAGCACTATTTGTTTATCTACCACCCCCCACCTCAGTAGTGGAGTTGTGTCTTAGGAAGACTGGCAAAGAGCATAGCTATTGAAGTTCTTGTCTCTCATATACTATTGTTGTTATGTATGATTAACTCAGTTTGGTAAGATTTAGCTTAGGCTACTTAAAGGCCTAGTATAACAGGCTTCTTCTCCTCTGCTTGACTTAACAGTCTTTACAGGAACTTCAGAGAAAACCTGTGAATGCTGAGAAAGAATAAGATAAGCCAAATATCTGTGCAGCAGGGGTTATGCTGTGCCATCCTCTTTACTGATAAGGATATATCTCCCTGAGAACACTTGTCCATTCTTCTCACATTTAGCCCCACTAAAGGAATGACAGGGCAGGGGAAAAATAAACTTCCTAACCTGTAAATGTCAACATAAGCTTCTAGAAAGCCCATTCTGACACCAAGGAAGTAATTTCTTTGTCTTAGTCCTAGAAAGGGGAACACCAAATGCCTTGTCCTAAGAGCTCTAGTGGCCCCAGAAACAAATGATATCCTTTGTGTATTTGGAGACCAACAATAACCCATGTCTGCCTTTGGCTGAAGAGAAATGAAAACATTTTCTTGGCTTTCATTTCTGCTACTGTATCTCCCCCCCCATCTATTTATAATCAATGAAACTGCTATTAATATCATCAACAGCTTTCTTCAGTGTAGTTTTAAACCTAGTTTGGCCTGGATCTTTGTAGATCCGTCCCTCCAATATGTTAAAATTTCTTCATAGGTTGTTTTCATGATGGGTTGTTTTCATAATGCCCCACACTCCACATAATTTTTTTTATTGCAGCTTATGATGCTTCTTGTGTTCTGCTTGAGTTTTGTCAAATTCCAAGTTCCAAGGATATTCCTTCCACTATTTGTACTCTGCTAAATGTCATTGGATATGGCAATAAAAGTCAAAGCAAGTGTGCATGCAGCCCCAACAAAAATCCACAAGTGTGTTTTAGCGGTGTCTATTACGCAACCAAATTATGTTCACATGCTACTACACAGATTTTGCCCCTCTAGAAAAATTCCTCCAGATGTCCTTCAAAAGGATGTTTTCTGTCTCTTAAAAAAGAGAGAGGGAGAAAACCCATGTATCAAGCATAGGCATCAGAACTCTGGTTCATATATTCTTTTCTACATTTCTGTGGTAGAATAGTTGCTTTATGTAGGAATTTTAAAATAAATCACTCAGGGCTGTATTACATTTTGAAATTTCCAGAATCCATTCTCTTTAAAGATATGATGTTGTACTAACACATTAAAATGAAACTTCAGCCTTTTCATTTGGAAAGAAAAAGAACAGGACTCTGCTTTTGCTTTGTTTTCAGAGTGCATTTTATATCTCTGTTTTTAAGGATTTATGATAAAAATGAAAAGCTTGAGGCACGGAAATAAAACCAGGAGCCATTGTTGAAAATCCTTTTGTGCCACTGAACTCTCAACATTTATCATCGCTCAGTGTATACTATGTACCTATGAGGCATCATTCTTGCCAGAAATATATTACAATGCTTTCTAGGTGTATTTTGAAATCATGCCACTATAAAATATCCTCCACATATATGCCTAATTCAGCTAAGAGCTCTATTGCGTTTTTTTTTTAAAAAAAAAGCAATGCTTTCTCACACATCTAGCTTACAAAGACAATTATCCTTGTACTGATTATCCATTGTTCAGCTGGTACTATGGTGCTTTTATTTCTACATGTATATTTGAATGTATCCTTAAGAAAACAGTTTCAAAAGCATTTGCAACTTTTGTAAAGGCTACAGCCAAGTGCACTCTGTTGAATGGATTTTGTGGAATGCGTCTTTGGAGTAGTGGATTATATGGAGTGCAACATTTTTAAAAGGAAACCCTAAAGGACTGTAAATATCCATGATATTTTTTAAAAAAAAAAACAAACAAACAGCAGGACTCACTTTAATTAAAAAAAAATCCAGTGCAACAGGGGCACTGCTGATGGGGGTAGTGGATGTGAGCAGCAGTCGAAGAAGCAGAATAGGCCTATTCAGCTGTTGCTCTCCCACCTGGAAAAATGACACCAGAAAACAATGTGGGAGCAATAAAAGGCCAGTGGGCGCTTGAGTTGGAAACTGAGCCTCCCAAAGAGAATGGCCTCCAGCTCTGAACTGTGGAGTAAACCCCCATAGTCCACAATCACCTCTTTCTCAGGAAGAGGAGCAAGAGGTCTTAAGTGTGCACCTCATTATACAGAAAGCAGAATTTTCTGTATAGGAAACAGTGCAAAAAGTAAGTATTTCTGTATAGAAATATTACAGGGTAGAAAGTGTTGTTTTCTTTATTTAAAAAAAGGGAGCTTTTTTTTTTCCTCTTCAGAATGGGTCCCAAATTGAGAAAACACTTCCAAAACTGAATCAACTAAATCATCAAAAATGAAGCAGGCTTTACCACCTCACTAATTAACTCACTAATTAACACAATATGCTATTAATTCACTGGATTTTCCTAGCAATTTCCCTTAACTCTCTATATTATCCAATTACACTGAATTTAAAAATATATTTAGGTGAAATAGGCTGTTAGGATGCATACAAATTCATTAAGGGATGGTTCCTCTCCCTTTGTCATGTTCAGAAAAACACCATTCTGTCCTCAGGAGAAAAAATGTTAGAGTTGGAGGAAATGAACCCTGTGGTTCTGTTGTTAGGCATGTTAATTTGTGTTATTTCTTTGGAAAGACAAGAAGGAGGGGGAGAGACAGAAATTTCTGGAGCCCAAGTCAGGGCAGAAGGTTTGCTTAAATGCAAAAGAAGTCTGGAAAAGGAAAAAAAAGAAAGAAAAAAGCATAGGAAAGAAGACAAAATGAGTCTGGGCTGGTTATTTGTTAAATTAGCAGGAGACCAAGGCCCTGATGCTTCCACAGCCCTGTCAGGTTTCTTTAGACTTCAAAGGCAGATCCTTTTCCCATAGACCAATGTGGAAGAGAAATGTTTGGAGCCTTTTGTAGGGCAGAGCAGGGATGTGGGTACATGGTTTATCTCTTCAATAACTTCTCCATTGATTGTATTCTGAAGATGGCATCAGAAGTAGCAGCATGGCCTGAGTCTCTCCAGCTTATGTGATTTATTTAAGAAACAGCTATTTTAATCTTTCTTGGTGCTTTGTCATTGAGTAAGCTTCTGGCTGATGATTACTAAGGAGGCTAAGCTACATAATAGTTGAGATCACTGCAAGTGGCGTGGACATTGAGAGTTATCAGCTTGTGTTTACATAACAAAGATAAAAAGGAAAAGAAATACAGAAACATTTCAGTTAACACAGTGAGTAAATGAAAACTTACATTCTGGATTGTTTTCTATTTTGTATCATGGTATAATATCCATTTTTGCATTATATTATTTGATGTGGGCCACAATTACTCTCTTTATTTTGTTCACAAGTATGGTGAACTTGGATAAATAAGAGAAATGTTTTTCTTTAAACTTTTCTTTGTCATTTGAGTTCTCCTACCTCTTTTTCCACCGTCCCTTTTCTGCTTCCTCCTCCTCCTCCCAAACTGCCAACTTTTAATTATACAATTAAAGTAAGAAAGCTACAGAAATGGATGACCATTTGTTGGGAGTGCTTTGGATAACATATTCCTGCATGGCAGAGGGTTGGACTCAATGGCACTTGTGGTCTTTTCTGACTCTATGATTCTAATAGTATGTTTAAAATTGAAGATCCCACAGATTGAGTTTGGGATTTCTTTGCATGCAAAACATACTTTGCCACTTATCTTTGCAAACCATAACATTTTGGCTTGGAGTAGAGAGGCAGACACTATGCACTGATTGAGCTGATCAGAAAAAATTTCTGCATATGCTCAGATAATCTTTAAAAAAGTTGATTTCTCTACTCTTGAATCAAAGGCCAAGCTTGGTAACTACCCACAGTGATTTATATGATTCCTGTACTGGACAGTTACAGTGCTATTATTCTACTTTCAACATTCTATGGAATCCTGGGGTTTGCAGTTTAAGGCCCCTCTCTAAATTGCCAAGCCCAGGATTCCATAGGATGTTGAAAGTGGAATAATAGCACTATAACAGTCTAGTGTCCTCTAACGGAAAAAAAACCCCTCCTTATTAACTTTCACTAAATACTTTGTATTTGAGAAGAAGTGAAGTGTTTTTTTTTAAAGCATGTAGAGAAAGAGAAGAGGTGCAATGAGTGACAAACTAAACTGAAAATGGTTCTAGATGAGATTCTATGTTTTGGAACATGCTTTCCCAACCTGATCATTCCCAGGTATGCTAAACTCTCACCATCTGCAGCCTCTCCTGAAGGAGCTGCTTCAAGTTCTACAGGAACCTGAATCCTATCACTTCAGAAGTTCAGCACTAGCCAAGCTCTATTACAACTAGGAGTAGTTGTGGAAGAAGCAGCAGTAGATCTGATAATGGATTTGACACTCTTGTCACAGTGGATCCATTCCCTGTCTCTGGTTTAATTTAAAATGTAATTAAAAGTGTATGAAATTCTTCAAACAAAATGGTCAGAATTTTATATGGTACATACGTATGGGTAAGCGTGATAATTACAGTGCCGTAAACCCCAACCTGACGTGCCTAGTCTTCATGTATCAGGAAACAAACCCTGTGATAAACAGAGATCTGTTCCCCTTTCATTTGGGAAGCAGCTGACTGTTATTTCCTCATCTTCCCATGAGCAATCTGTGGTACAACAGGGAGAAGCAAGACCCCCTTGCAGTGGAGATGGCTCACATGAGGGGTGGGAATGTCAGCTGCTTCCTGATCAACAGGGGAAAAGACCCTTATTGATTGCAGAGACTGCTTCCTAATACGTGGGGATTAGGAGACATTCACAGTCTTTATGAGTCCCCTAAACTATGGGGCTACATAGGGATCATGAATACATAACAGTAATGAGTGCATAACTCTATGTTATGTATTCATAATTGCTCTAGAGAGATTTTTGACCAATAGCTGTAAAAGTCTTGGATAAAGCTAAAATTATTGAAGCCACTGGCACTTCCCAGTTGGGAGAGTCTCTAGAAGTATTTCCTTATGATTACTTCCATATAATGATGTTTGACTTCTAGAGACTCTCCCAACTGGGAAGTGCCAGTGGCTTCAATAATTTTAGCTTTATCCAAGACTCTTACAGCTATTGGTCAAAAATCTCTCTAGAGCAATTATGAATACATAACATAGAGTTATGCACTCTCTCTAGAGCAATTATGAATACATAACATAGAGTTATGCACTATGGTTACAAGAAAAGGCTGGAGTTCGAGAGTTCTCTCAGTTTTGGGCAAGCAAGTCTTCTATTTACTGTGTTGGATAGCTTCATGTGCGTATTAGAATATGGATAAAAAACATCCCCTGGCATTTATCTACTTGCATTGTCTCCACTTGTCGAGAGAGCTGTTATTGCCTAGAAGAGCTTTTGCTCATTGCAAAATGTGTTCAGAGTATGGATGCTAGTACTTATTTTTGTATGGATGCTAGCTTATTTTTGGACACAGCAATGTCAGATTTTTGCTACCCATCACTACTTCACCAAATCCAACGTAGCTATCAGTCTGAATGACTGAACTGATTGGATTCAAGAAGGCATAGCATGAATAGAGGAAAGACTATGAGAAGAGAGAGGTAGAAAGGCATCTGGTAAATATGATGATATCCAGATATCACCGCTAGGAACACAGCCTGGACAAGGAAGTGATTCATTCATGCCTCAGTGCCATTGGAAGCCAGCTCTTTTGGATGATGCATTTTAAGCATCTGCCATGAGTGTGCACACATTTATGTACCAAATCTCTGTTCAGAAAACATTAGGTATGGATTTGTGCCCAAGCTTTTTGGGCACAAGTAAAATAAAATAATGAATTTTTAGTAGTGGCCAGTATGGCAGTCCTTTTGGGGAAAATATAGTCCTCAGAAAAGCTGTAGCAGTTGTGACATTACAGCACATGTCCTTTTAACTCATTCAGTGGGCATTTAAAAACATGGATGTTTACCAGGCTGCTGTATTGCCTTTAACAACAATATTTGTGATATTCCATATACTAGAAATGGAAAAGCTATATTATAAAATATACTACAGCTATAAGCTTAACTACTGTCAGTAGTAAATAGACAACTTTTAATAGCACCTTCCCTGGACTATGCCCTCCAATTTCATGCATTATTATTTATAAAAGTGTAGGGACATTACAATACACAGAGTTTTATAACCTATAAAATATATTAAACATAAAACATCAACGTCAGGTCCAAAAAGTTCAACTGAGTGCCCAGCAATCCAGTTTTCATTTAGTGAAAAATAGCTCTCCTCTCTTTCTAAGCACATTTTTCTAAGCATTTGCAACCCTATTTGCACCCATTTTGCTGTGAATATGACATAGAGGGCATTTTAGATGAATCTTGAGGACCTGGCAAGATTCCTGAGGCTCAACACCAAATGAAGATCTAATGCTTTATAGTGAAGCCCTACTGCCACCACAATCACCATCACATTTACATCTATTCATCCTCTTTTTTCCAAGGTTATGCCCCCTCCTCCTGAGTGACTTTATCACTTGAACATCATGTTTCTGATTTCTATCCTGGCAAAAACACAATGTTTGGCTTATATCCAAAGAACAGTGAATTGGCTAGACTGCTTCCTCCCTCTGGCAGCCACTGGCTCCATCAGAAAGACCAACTGGAGCATCAGCATTTGACAGCTGATGACAGGCTGTGTGTGGATGTTATGATGCATCCATAGGAAGGTGTCATTTTGGAACAAGAAACTTCTATCACATTGTGCCTTGCTGTTTTCAGTGATTACTTGCCAGACTCCTACAGTGTGTTAAAGCATGAACTTCTGAATTCTACATCATTGAAGAAGAAGTGGATACTCCTTAATGAGGGCTAAGCTACTCAGATCAGGTATATGTCAAACCTGAGATAATCCATTGAAAACGGTATGGTTGCTTTGCTTGATCACTTCAAGACCCATTTGCTTGAGAATTATTTTTCCGTATTGGCCGAACAGATGCCTGTGAGTTGCTCAGTGGAGTTTGTTCCCCAGCGTCTGGTACTCAAGGGTGATCTACTGCCTCCGAAATCAAGGCTCCCTTCAGTTATTGTGGTTAATAGGCATTGAAAGACTTATCCAGCTGCCTTAAGTGCTACTTTTTAAGAGCTGGAAAGCTGGCACATACATCATCTAAAATGCTTGCAAAGAAAATTGAGTCTTGCATAAACTTGTCTAAATCTGATTTTTTCCCCTCATACCAGCATTCAGAAAGAAAGCTGGCCTTTATGCATTACTTACATTAGATGTATGTACACACATAAGGAAAGTCATTGTGGTACAGTGGTTGGAGTGCTGAATTAGGACACTGGAGAGCAGAGTTTGATTCCCCACTCAGCCATGGAAACTCACTGGGTGACCTTGGGTGAATTACATACTCAGCCCCAGAAAACAACAGGATAGGTTCTCCTTGGGGTCACAATAAGATAAGCATAAGTCAGAAATAGTTTGAAGGCACACAACAAACACATGTAGGAATGTCAGTGTCAGAGTAAGTGTGTCTTCAGACAGCTACTTAAACCAGTCCTTCATCTTCTTATTTGCTTAACTAGGATTGCCAAGACTTATGGGGCCAGCAAAAGTTGGAGGGAATGGCTAGGCTTCTCCAGGTTTCCAGGTGGTTGTCAAATCTCAGGGTGAGTGTTGCTTGAGAAAAGAAGCTTTATTTTTATTATATGAGGTCTCTAGAAATCCTAGGCACCCATCTCCTTGCCATTTCCAACTGGTAGCATGGTTCACTGCATTAATGTAAAGGAATTTTGTGTGTGTTGGGATGTCCAAAACCAAAGATGGGGGTAATGGAAAGAACTTGGGAGTGATCCATTGTGTTCATGCTCTTGGAACCATCATCCCATTTGGAGCAAGGCACTGCATTCAGGAATCACCATCCATCTAAGGTAAAATTCAGTGCAAGAGATGCTGCTCGCAAAGTAGAAGTGGTGGAGAGAAACAAGGTTGGTCCCTCCTTTTTAGTTTTTGTCAGCTAGTAATTACTGATATATGGAGTCAGGGTGATATTAGCAGGAGTCTGTGCTTAAGTAAGCTGTGCTCTTAGGCAGGGTGTACAGGTATGATGTATGGGGATGAATTATCAGGGAGCATATGGAGATAAACTTTAAGGCAAAAAAGAGTGCATGAGACCCAACTAGGACAGCCCTTTAGAATAAAAAAATGACACTTGAAGTATACTTGAAATTTGTCATTGTCATTATGGACTGCAAAGTTACATCTGTCTCACTCCTCTCCTCCCCCAAAATAAGCATAGGAGCTCCAGTTGGGATTGCAACTACAGTCCATAGGGAGAAGCTAATCCTTCTATCTTAAGAAACCCCTAAACACTCCCATCGGTGATGCAGACTCAAGTTGATTGACTCAAACTCAAGTCTGACTCAAGTCACTTCAATGACTTGACTTGAACTCGACTTGTCAATAAATCATGGATTGACTCCACTAGACTTGAGACTCTTTTTTTTGGTGAAGGACTTGCTCTAGAGTAAAAGAGACTTGGAAGACAGAGGCCCTTTTCGCAGCGCCGGCGCTCGCGCGACGGAAGAGGGCGGCTCGCGCAAGAAGCCTTCTCCGGGAGGCTGCTGCTCCCCCTCCTTCCTTCCCCAGGTGAAGGAACGAGCGGGGAAGCAGCAGCCTCCCGGAGGCGGAGGCGGCTCGCACGTCCGTCCATTCCCCCCCGCGCGCGTGAGAAAGGAGCCTGTCCCCTCCATCCCCCCCTGCGTGTGCGAGAAAGGAGCCTGTCCCCTCCATCCCCCCCCGGCGCGCGCGAGAAAGGCGCTTGTCGCGTCCGCCCCCCGCGCGCGCGAAGCAGGACGTGTCGCGTCCGTCCGCTAGCACCCCGCCCCGCCTTTCCTTCCGCAGGGGTGGAGGGAAGGAAGCGCGACCCGGCCGGCTCCCGACGCTCCGCACAAGAGGTAAGTGTGCGCGGGCGTCGGGAGCGTTGCACGAGCGCGGGTGATTTTCGCTTCGAAGCGAAAATCAAAAAACCCGCGCTCGCGCCGCTTCAGCCCCGTGAGCCCGGCGGAAGTGGGAGTGCATCGTGCAGAGCGACGCTCCCACTCCCACAAGGCTCACGGGGCTGTTGCGCGAGAAAAGGCCCGTGCGAAAAGGGCCAGAGAGAGTGAAAGGCCAGAATCTATAGGTTTGGAAGTTTAAATCAAATCCTGATTGCTGGTAAGGAGGCCACCAGACTCGGAATGCTGCATTCCCTTAAAGTTTAAACCCTTAAAGGAAATTTTAAAGTCTCTCTGAAGCATTACTGAGGCAAGGTGGGAAAGGAGGTGACAGTATGGGGCTTTGATTTTCTAATTATTAAAACTTAAGCCACACCCCAACCACCTCCTTTTTTCTATTAAATTTGGCTCCTAGACTTGATTTGAATTATCTGGCAAGGACTTGAGACTCTACTTGAGACTTGAAGGTAGAGACCTGAGACTTGACTTGAGACTTGGAGTAAAAGACTTAAACACATCGCTGATTCCCGTCATGGTGGCTGGCAACAATGAGAGTAGGAACCTTTCTTCCTATCCTTAATTCAATGTCAAGATTAGGCAGGATAGGGAGAAAAGTTTGGGTGAAAATGAATGAAGAGGGAAAGATTACCTCTCCCCACTTGCTGTGGTTTTGCTTCATACGAGTAGATACCTTTCCCCCTCTCACAGTGTGGTGGAAAGTAAAAGTACAGGCATAGTGGGATACTACTTATTAACATTCATTGTAGAAGGGGACGTTAAATACCTATGGCATGTACTGCTCTTATTACAATAAGTGTTGATCAACATGAGCTTCCATTTAGGCCACCTGCCTACACTATTTTGGCCCACTGAATTTCAGGCAGTCAGAATGAGATGGAGGTAGCTTGGTGAGGCTAAGCTTGAATTTTTGTTCTCACCCCTCATCCAGAACAAATTATCTGATTTGTCATTGCTGTAACATTTGAGAAACAGCAAGTTTTTGCCCATAGACAGCCTGAGGGAACCATTTGTGTCAATGGCTATAATATGACAGGGTCCTTTACCATTAGGTTTGATAATATATGCTTGCTTAGTATAGTATACGAGCATATTTACTTGGCGTTGCCCGGGATTTTATTTTCCTCTTAAGAAGTCACCAAACTGTCTTCTCCAATACCTGTAACTTTTAGTGCAATCTGTATTCAGAGTTATTTACATACACAGTTTGAGTTCCTGAGGGAGTACACTGTCCTCCTCCTTGCTGCTAGTCCTCATCTCCATAACAACCAGCCTATTCCAGTACCTGTAACTTATCCCCATATTCCCAAATCCAATCTGTATTCAGAGTTGTTAACATACAGAGGGTTTGGTTTCTGAGGGAATATACTGTCCTCCTTCTTGCTGGTAGGCCTTGTCTCCATAGCAACTGGCCTAAGGCCTAAGAGCTCTCAGCTGAGAATTCTAAAGGCCCCTCCCTAAACTGCCAATCCCAGGATTCCATCTTCACAGCCAGCCAATTGTATGAGGTCCTCACCTGCCTGATGCAGAGAAACAGACAAACTCGCAGACAAACTTTGACTTTTGTATAGTAGATTGAACTTTAATTCAGTTTTTAAGTACAAAAAAGAGTGTTCTATTAAAGTTTTTTTTTATGTAATCTTGGTGTGAACTATTTAACTATAGGAGATCTTCCTCTCTCCCTCCCATGCACACACACATGCATGCGCCCCCCCCCATACACACACAGATACCAAGGTTTGTTGCCTGCTCTTTCTGGTTTAATTTTCTTTTACCAAGAAATTTCTGTCAAAGAAAATCAAGTGCATGGCCTAAGAAATAACAAGGAGGCTTGGCTTGTGCTGGGCAATAACTGTGAAACTTGTTAGAGGAGTGATAAAGCCGCAACCCTGAATCTACTAATTCATGACCCTTTGAGACATTTGTGAGATCTTCTGAACATAACTGGGTGCAGAATATTATTTACGTCAAGGCATTCAGAGAAAGATCAGCAAGCTCTGCTGTGACAAATAAAGGTTCTGAAAGCCTTTCTCATTTTTTAAAATAATAAACAGAGAGGAGGAAAAAAAATGAAGATTTCTTCTTAGCAGCAATATGCCAGGTGGTTTAGCGGAAGTTCCATTAGGCAGCTTGATGGTGGGTTGTGAGATTTACTACCTGTATAGTACCTACATATAAGAAGGGTCTAAATTACTGTTATACAAAGGGGGAATAGATACTGAACTTTACCGAGATGATCAGACTAAACATGATTATGTCTGCTGCCAGGCTTGCATTGTACTATGCTACATAAGACTCAACAGTTCTAGTTATTTTATATTCATACAAAAACACACACACACATACACACATATACATGAAAAGTTGTATGTGTGTGTATACAAATTTCATATGTGTATATATATATATATATATATATATATATATATATGAAAAATTGTTTAACACCAATATAAATAATACATTTTTCTGAACATTTTAAAAATATGAGTAAGAATTGTTTGTACTGAATATAACGCAAATAGTGGTTGATGTTGATGTTTTGAAAATCTATGAAAATAAATTATAGATTGGTAAATATAGCTAGGTATATACCTCTGAGAAATTAATCGCTATATTCAATGTGTCTCCAACCATCTTTCTTGAGAAAATGCTGGTAAATAACAGAAAAACCCAATAACAATAGCCTACCATAGACTTTCGTGATAGTTTCACATTTCTGTCAAGTTCAGAATTATTGTCTGTTGCTTTTGGGGTATACAACAACTAAAGTGGCACAACAACACAATTTAATATGCCAGTAGTAATCCACCTCCCATATTCCCACCCCTAAGCCTAGCAACACAGGACAGATTTCTTTATTGTTGTTGTTCATCATTATAGCTCTTTTTGAAAACTTGTTAATTATAATACGAACCAGAATCTCTCTCAAGTGTTGTGCTAGATTCCCTGATAATTAAGAAACAAAACAATCTGATGGCAAAATGCTTTCTACGGATATGGATAGCACACATTATTTGTATTGCAATATGATATTGCAAAACAGTCACATTTCTATAGATACTGGGAGATAGAACACAAGTACATCATTGCCATAGGAGTTTGGTTACAAGCTGAGAAAGTTCATATAACAGGAAGATTCACTCTGTGTGAAGCACTTCTAGTGAGCTTCCTAAGTTCATAAATAACAAACCTTCTTGTACTTGAGCTGCAAAAATCCAAAGAACAGCAGGGCTCATTCTGTGCAGTGTACCCGGAGTGAACTTTGTATGCCCATAAATAGCACTGCTATGTTTCTAGCTTTTCTGTATTTCAGGCTTGGATGCAGACATGTGGACCGCCACAGAGATAGGCTGTTTTACTTACCACTAAGGGTTTTTCTATCTGTTCTGCTGTATCTCCCATCTGGTAAACTTATAAGGGTGGGGAGAATAGCTGATGATCTTCGATAAGTTGTTAGATTGAAATGCCTATCAGCACTACCTGTCACACCCAATGGTGAGGGGTCATGGAAGCTGATGTCCAACAGCAGTTGGAGGGCCTACACCCCTGATTTAAGGACCTGAACTGCAACTTGGGAGACACAGTTACATCTAAAAATGTGCCCCCCCTTTTTTTTCTTCTTTTTTTTTTGTTCTGTTCAAGGACTGTTTGTCATGAAGAAGAAGCTACTTCAATTTTAAAGAAGTTTATTCTTATATATGTTATGGACATCTTACTGTTTTAAATTTATATGTTTGCATCAAAGTTGGAAACACTGCTTTTTCAGAACACAGTTTTCAGAATTCCCCAGCCAGCATGACCACTGGCTGGGATTTGTGGTATAAAACATATATCCTTCTCTCCACCTCCAAGTTGTCAGGTACGTATCACTGCATTGTTTGAATTTTCTATGACCTCTTTAAGCTATGCTGAGGATCTATTTGGCCCAAAGTTGGACAAAGAAAGAAATGTTAAGTCAAGTGAAATTTCTGTCTTGCTCCTCTTTAACACAAGGGCTTCTCTGCAGCTGAACAGCTACTCTTTCTCAATATGAACAACATCTAAGGAACAAAGAAGTTCCTGAGTATTTAGCAACTGTAAAGAGTGAACCAACAAAGCTGTATCTGTGTCTACCTAGAAGATCTATGTGTATATATTCTACCAATGCTGCTTGCTCCAAACAATATATAAGCATTGTTTAAAATGGAAATACATCCCCACTTTCTTGGTAATGCTGTGGAAATGTCAAGGAAACAACTGCATAGTTATCCCCTGTCCATGCATATAGCTTTGTATACACCAGCCTTTATGTGTCTTTATCACTGTAGAACAAGTCAGAAGAATCGATAATGAAAAACACACAGGCATGTAGGAGTAACATACAAGGGACAATGACTCAGGTAACTCTGAGTAACATATACATGAGGTACATAATGCTGGGGTTGGATCTGAGGAGGTTCACATCAAAATGGCCTCTGTAGTCTTCCTTTTATGTTGGCAGGTCCTGAAGAATAGGTTTCCCTGGTGGCAATGATGGGTGAGTACAATATGCCATTTTATTTTTCCTGCAGTGCCCTGGCATGTGTTTTTCACCTTTTGATTGGCCCAATAAAGGTATTATCACCAGATACATTTTGGATTTTTTTAAAAGATTACTTTGTATGACTGAGGGCCCAATGGCAATGTGTCTGGTGAAAAGGAGACAACGAATGACCTGCCAAGTCACAGGGATTGTTTATTTGTTGAGAATGAGCCTCTATCCTCCTTCAACATGGCCACATGGATGCATGCAAAGAGTGTTTCAGAAAACAAGGCTCTTCCCTTGAGGCAGAATGACAATTCTTATAATGGAAGAGCAGCTGGCTTATCAAGAGTGGCAAATATAATCAATAAAGGTTGTTGTATTTTAAAACAAATTAGATCTTTCTTGACACTTTTGGTGATGCTTTCTATAACAGTGTTTTTTCTCCATTTTATTACTGATGTTTGGTGTTATGCATTCTTCTTAAGAGAATATGTAGACTTTGGACTTCATTACCAAATGATTGGCTTAGATTTTTATTTAGGCGGATACATTACTGGAAAGTGAGCTAATTGATAGTCATTTGCTATGGCAACTAAATGGAGTTTCTATATTCAGGTAATTAAGCAGATAAAACCTGGTTCAGATGACACCATTATGCAGTGCTTCCAAGAGTCATTTGGTAGGTCACTCTTTCAAGTAGAAAGCTGGAATAAATTATTTCTTTTTAGATTATTCACTTATTAATTTTTATACAAACACAAGCAATCTAATTCACAAATAAGAACTAAAATTAAATTAAAACTAAAAAAAAAACCTAAAACATTAAACTAAGACACTAATCACTAAATAAATAAAACACCAGTCATTAACTTGCTAAAATGCAATGCAATGCAATAAAATAAAATAGAATAGAATAATAGAAAAAATATTCTACTTAACAGATACACCAGAATTATTAGTAAGCATAGCCTTAGGCCTTTTCCATACTACGCTGTTATAGTACTATTACTCCATTTTCAACATCCTAGGGAATCCTGGGGTTTGCAGTTTAGCGAGGGGCATTTAGAATTCTCAGCCAGAGAGCTCTTTGGCCTTAGTAAACTACAAACTCCAGAATTCCACGAAATATTGAAAGTGGAATAATAGGGGTTTTTTTATTGCTCAAAAAGTCCACAAATGGTTTCTAATCTTTCAAAAAAAACTTCAGTTGGCTTATCCTTTAAAATCCACTATTTGAGTTAACTTAGCAATGTTAACAGTCCACTCTTCTGTCATCAGTTCTTCAGTCTGTTTCCAGGTCTGAGCAAACATTGTTGTTATCATATATTAAAGAAATAATCCAGTTTTACTATCCAATTCTTTATCTATAATGCCCAGCAAAAACATTTCTGGTGACAAAACAAAATCAATCTTTAATATTTTTGATTGACATGTAAATTTTAGGCCAATAACTTTTTGCCATCTTACATGTCCACGACATATGGAAAAAAGAGCCCTCCTTATCCTGATATCTCCTCCGTTGATCTGAAACATTCTTGAAGATTTTGAACACCTTATTTGGGATCAGATAATAGCAATACATCATTTTTTGTGTGTTTTATTTTAAATTTCTTTTGTTGTTGTGTACCTTCAAGTCATTCAAGTCTGACTTATAAAGACCCTAAAGTGAACCTTGTGATGAACCCTGGGGTGGGGGGGGTAGCCAGCAGAGCTGCCCTAGCAAGAGAGAGGATTTAATTTGATTGATTCGCTGACTGAAGAACCCAGGTTAGCCAGAAGGAGGGGCTAGGTGGCTGAGTCACCAGAACAGAAAAATAACAGAAACAGGGTTTGAAAAAAGAGTTCCTTCTGTGAGTTTGAAAGGAGAGAGAGGGTCCATGAGAGGGAGGGAGGGAGGGAGGGAGGGAGAGAAAAGATAAGAGCTGGTTAACTTAGGGAAGTGTTTGCATGTTAAGAGCTGGAAGTCCTTTGATGTTGAAAATATTGAATTGTCCAATACCTTTCCTTGGTTATTTTGGTTAGTAAAGATTTCATTATATTTTCTTAAAGAGCTGCCTTCATACAGTGTCTCTTTAACCTGAGCTCAGTTATACAATTGACACATTCAGTTGAGATAAACCTGAACATGCTTTGTCCTGTATCCACAAGGGTGTGGGATCAGGGAAAGCAGAAGGGTGATTTAAGTGTGGAGAGGCAACTAGGGGGTGGTAATTATATAAAAGGGTGCTGCTTCTCCAGGGAGGGAGACCTGATCTGTCAAAGCCCTGGCTGGCCCAAATTTCCACATTTTGACAAATTTATCATGGTGTTTTCTGGGGTTGAAAGTGTGTGATGCACCCAAGATCATCCAGTGGGTTTCCACAGCCAAGAAGGTACTTGAACCCTGGTCTCCAGGGTCATAGTCCAATGCTTAAACCAATATACCATGCAGGCTCTCTTTTAAATTATTACACAAAGTACACATACTTTTATACCTTTTTCCCTATATTTGGACACATTTGAACATGGTGACCAAAATTTTGGGCAAACTTTATCATAAATTCTTTTACAGGTTCTATCTCTGTTTTCAAAAGGTATTTCCAAACATTTTAATTACATGGTCATCATCATTACAAATCTGTAAATAAGATGCATCTTCTCCAACCTTTGTATCTAAATCTTTCTTATCTTGATTAAACCTATCCTTAAGTTGCATATAATCAAACCAATTGAGATCTTTGCCTTGCTTAAGAAATATTTAAATTTAGCTGTCCTGTTCAAAATACAAAAGATCACCATAAAACAACTATCTCTGATTTTTTAACCCATTTTCCTCCCCCACCCCCCACAAAAGACTTCCTGCAGTGACATGGCTAATCCTAGGAATATTAGGGGAAAGTCTCTAGTTGTATTTATACCAAACTAGTAAAAGATCCTTCCTAATGAAGTGATTTTTTAAATTCAACATAAGCCTTAATTTCATCCTCATACTAAAGCTAACCATGCCACCCATATCTTAAATCATGACCTTCAAGTTGCAAGAGTCTCTCATCTCTAGACAATATCCACTCCTTCAATCATAAAAAACAACAGGGCCCATAATACAATTTGATATTAGTAATTTCCAGATCATCCTCTTAACTAAGGCCCTTTCCACACACGGTTATTAAGGCGAGCCAATGCGTTTTGCCATGGAGGTCTTCTGCATGTTGGAGCGGACTAGATTTGGTTTATTTACCTTTGTTCCACGCATAATTCCTACTAAATGCACCACCATGTGGTGGTAAAGCGCTCTATTTGAAAACCAGAAGACATTGGCTTTCCAATTTTCCAGATTGATCCTATTCGTACTTTCATAGTGGTGCAGACATACATTCACACCAATGTGAATTGGTGGTCAGGGGAGGGCTCATGGGAGGGGCCAGGGGGTAGTGTAAACTTATGCATGTACGCACATATGCAATGACGTACTAAACCATGCAAAAAAGGGGGGGCAATCACAGCCAACGGGGCGGGGTGTGAGGAGTAGCGGGAGTGCCCATGGTGGAGGCAGTGTGGATTCATGAATTCGCACTCTTCCAAATCAGAATAGAACATACTCAGTAGCTGTGCGGAAGGAAATGAGGGAAAGTCTGCCTTGTTTTGAGCCCAGAAAATCCGGTAAGAAATGGCATGAACCAATTCACCAGCCTCATGTGGAAAGGGCCTAAAAAAATTGGTTTCTGATGCAGAAAAAAAAATCTTCTGTGTTTATGAGAAATCTACAGGTTTTGGGGCAGGATCTGATTCTAAAGGTATTTATTTTGAAATATAATAGATGCCATCCTGTTTTGTAATAACAAGGTCATGAGTCTGTCTTATGATATCACAATTCACTTTTTTTATTGTAGTTGTGCATGCAACAGCAGAACTCCTCCCAAAACTTACCTGTTCAGTAGCACAATCATCCTGCCAAAAATGCCATTTCCATATTACCAGAGAGCAGGTGAATGAGTAGTTCTCTTCCTGTATCTGTGTAAGCTACAGTTCTCTTCTTTTAGCTGTGTAAGCTGTGATAGGCATCTGCACAGATCTTTGCTTATCCCTCCACTCTCTAGAAGCATGAGAATGGCTGTGTTGGGTGGGCAGTGCTGCTGAAAATGTAGGGGCTTTGTGGGGTAACATTAGGACACAAAGCTTTTTCTCTGTAGCTGCAACTCCTGATACAGGATCTTAGCCTATATCAATAAGAAATCAGCTAACTGTTCACAAAAACATCGCATTTTTTCCCCAGAGCACTAACATTCAACTCTTTCTTATACGGATACAGAGATGGTACACTTATCATGTTCCTTCAAATGGTGTAAGACTTCTGTTTGTCATAGCATGCCATTGTCATTACCAACTTATTTTGCATTGAGCGTGATTTGTTTTGCATAATAAAGATGGACTTTATTTGTAAGTCTGATTTCTGAGATGCACATCTCTGAGAGAATTGTATCGTGGGAAGAAAAGCAGTTTTCCCCTCCACAAGTAATATGAAGTCCCTTTAATATTTCTTTTGACCCATAGAGACAAAGGATGCTTAAAGAATTTGATCTCTCTGAATTCTAGTTCATACTGGACAAATCAGCACATCCTGAACTTATATGCAGATTAGACATTCATTATCCTCTGGATTTCATACTTTTTGAACATTTTGTTGCAGTTCTTGGCTAAAACATATCCAAATCTATTTTATAAATATGGGATCTGGGGAAAATTGAATTTAAAATATATATTTAATATATTTAATAAATATTTAATTGTGAGTTTTAGCCTCCCTTTTTTGAATAGCTGATTTAATGCATAATTGATGCAGAGGAGAGGCATAGGTGAACATACTTAAAGTGATATAGACCAGATACAGTCATTCATCCAGCTCCACTGTAGATAAATATGTCTGAGTCTTTCTGTTACTTTGTGTGATTAAGAATAGCATATGTGTAAGTGAAAGGATAGGGCATTATATATTCAGTCCCTGATCTGCTAGTTAATTCTAAGATTAGTATTTCAGTTCCACATTGAGCCTTACAAAATGCCTCAGCCCGACATGCATGGAAAAAAAAATAGTGTCCAGAACATGAAATCAATAACCTGCTGTCTTGCTTTTTTTAAAAAAAAAGTGTTTCCCTGAGGCAAGACCTACACAGATTCCTGATATGAAGCTCATTATATGTCTGCTGGACTAAGACTTGACATGTTAGATTATACATTATTAATGCAGAATGCTTACAAACAAAAAGGGTCTTATTTAATACTAAAAAGCATACTTTTCCCTGCTTGGAAATGCAGCTTCTGAGCCAAAATATTAACTTGACAATCCATAAACCTCTTTTTGGCATTTGGAAAAAAAAAAAAAAAGATTAGAAAGGCCAGCGTTGATAACAGGAAATGAGTTTCAAGGAATACATAAAAAATTTTAATTTGAAGATGATGGTATTAGATATGGAAGAAAAATATGAATAATTGAAGGAAAGTGGGGGAGAATATAGAGTGGAATGAAGAGAATGGCAATGAAACTCTTCATGTTGCATTAACTATAAATTCAATCTCTCACAAACATATATTGGGCCTCATGGCTGATACCATCTTGAAGGGTTGGGCCCAACAGCAAAATATAATTAGGTCAGTGAGGAGTAAACAGCAATATGAAGTGTCCAAAATAGTTTCTTCAAATTTTTTTTTCAAGATTAGAGCTAGTATTTTTTTCTCTTTCTCTTTCATTGTATTCCCATTGACTTTTTCCCCATTAAATGTCGCCTGCCTTCAACGTTAGCAAAAGTAAACCCAATCATCTGAACTTTTATAAACACATCTTTTGCACATAGCCTTAGCTGCTCTTTGGGTGTTATTTTGTGAAGCTCTTGAATCAAATGAGACCTGTCATTTGCAGCATAATTAAGTGATCTCACTTTAAAAGGATTTTTCCTATTTGACCTTGAGAGACTTCATTTGTTTCATCTCTGTTTGTATTGTACATGCTGGCAGGTTTACCGAGATGAGCCAGTGATTGTTTTTGAGACAGTTATAGCTATAGCTATGGGTGCAGAAAAAGCATGCCCTTACTCAGATCTGGGGAAACTTATCTTTCTCCAAAATCCCATTTTTTCAAACTCTGTCTTTACTGGTGAGTTTTATGTGGAAGAGCAACCCAAGTCAAATATGTAGATGTTGACTCACCATGAGTTCCCATGGGCCACCTTGTGCCTATCAGTTACCAACTAGGCATGTAATTTTTAACTAATTTTCATCTCAAGAGAAACAATTAGGAATTTTAGGAATTTTCTTTCTGCTGGGAGGTCTTTGAAAAACATATAATTTTCAAAGGCCATCTTCAATGTGGGATTTATTTTTTGGGGAAAAGCCACAATGGTTGTTTCGTGGAGAAAGCAGCATTTTCTATGCAGAAAATAATACCAACATGCAAAAATATAATTTTCTACACACACGCACATACACACACACACACACACAAAAGGCTGTTTCCCACATATAAAATGCTGTTTTCTGGGTAAATCAACCACTTGCTAACTTTGTATAGAGCAAATACTGAACTGAGAAGATTCTAGTCAGTTCAGAATTCTTCACAATACAGTTTATCAGTGCTCAAAGAAGCATGTTTCTCAACCATTTTTCAAATATTTGAAGGTTCATTCTGTCCCTATTAGCAACTGAGAATTTCTGCAGAGCTCTACTGCTCTACTGCTTCTACTGCTACCTCCAGTAATTTCTTCTTTTCATTGTCTCACAGAAGCAGCTGATTACTCTCCGGAGAGCCTCTTCCCCGGTCCCCAGCCATTTTCAAGATTAGCAATGTGTGGAACATCTCATACAGGTGTCTGTCACAATAGCTTTCTTCAGCTATACAAAACTAATACTGGAAGTATGGAGACCCTACTGCCCCATATCAGTCTTTTTCTGGATCAGATATCTCATGCTTTCTTTCTAAATAAGGTGAGGAAGCATAACTTCTAAGTATATCTTTAATATGACTCCTAGGTTTAGTTCAGGGGGAAAATATTCCCTGGGCTAAAGGGTCACAGCAAAATTGTCCCCCATGTGAGGGCTCTTTAATCTCTTGCTTTTAAAGGGGAGGTTAGGTGCAAGAAAGTTGTGGGGGGATGTGGGACAGCTCTCCAAAGAAGTATGTAACCCTTGAACTTCTTCAAGTTACCATGCCTACTGTAACTCTTAAATAACACTCCCAAAGAAACAATCAATTTAAGTTTGGGTTGGAAGTTGTTACCCCAAAATGTGGATGACTCAGGGGTTCACTCGCAATGCCAGTACCTCCATGCAAAGGTGGAGGATTATTATCTCAAATCAGGAGGCTGGCAAAAGGGGGGCAACCTAGAAAGATCTTTCCACCAATTTTTAGGGAGTCTTCACATGGAGAAACCAGCCAAAGACTCAAAAGTAGAGTGTATTTTATTTGGGGAATTAACAATTACACACAAGAAGCAAGCGTTCACACAATCAAGCAAGGCTAGCTGAAAGAGAAAGGGAGGAAAATTGTTGATAGCAAGGTTTCAAGGATGATGAAGCTGATATTTACTGATCTGGAGGGCATAAAAAAAAAACAGTGATGTGGCTTAGACTTGTGCCTAAGGAGAGTGCTAATTCAGGAATCAGATTGACAGCATGGCTACCAGCAAGTGAAATACTGTGTCTAACTGCTCAAAAGCAGGTGTTTTTATACACAATTTCTACCTGGAGGGCATGGGTGTGAATGGCTCTCTGGCCAAGTAAACAATGGGGTTCACAGAGTGGATAATGAGGTCTGGACTGAGCTAACAATTGTAGCATTAGGTGACAAAGAGTTATTAGCTGTCATGGTAGCTCTATAATAGTTGGACAAGTGTGGAGATATTCACAGATCAGTGGGAAGAAGGTTGAAACAATCAGTGGTTTGGTGGGAACTTCTCCGTCACTATTGTCTAGGAGTCGTTACATCTTATCTTAAACCTATTATCTCTGGAATTACCTGGTGATTTCCTGACTATGACCTGGCTATCCCTAGAGCAGGTTGCTGATCTATTTTGCAGTGTGTGTGTTCAGCCATTGCCTTCCTCTTGTCCAGCTTGACCATACAGTCACACCAGGGTACATTTTATATCAATCCCAATTAATATATTTTGCCAATTAAATCATATCAAAGTGTGAGGGTGTACAGCCCAGTAACAAAGTCATACAACAAGCTGTCCTGCCAAATAGGCATTTTGTAGCTACCTCCACTTGTTCTGCTTTCCCAGCCATTCACCAGCAATGAATCACTTGGGACTCCCATGACAAGTGTTCTGCAGTCCTGCATTTCAGCTGGTCTTAAAAAGTCCTGCTTCTCAGTCATATTTTGCTTCTGTCTACAAACTGACTTCAAAGTACATTGCACTCAGCTCAGCAGGAAGGAGCCTCCACTCCCACTCTGGGAGGAGAGGAGGAGGTAGAGACTTGCCTTTTCTTGTAGGGTATGGGCAAGATGAAGAGGAGTAGGTTCTGCAGCCACTCAAAGGAAACACAAAAAAAGTAAATATTACATATATAGGGGAATCAGAGATCCCCTGCTTAGAAGTTGCCTTATTACAGTGTGGAATCTATTTTTGAAACCTAGGTTATGACAGGATTTGCTCTGAGATGTTTATTTTGTACTTGTTCCTTTATTTTTTACAATAAACCATATTGTACTAAAAAAACGTTGAAGTATTGTTGAACTTTAAATCTAATTCAATAAAAGTTTAAAAGAGAGGGAGAAGGATCTTTGAATTACAGCAATCTGAGAACTGTGCACCAAAGGCTCTCTCAACCTCTCTGTTTCTCCCAGATAAACAGATTTTTTACCCTTCAATTGATTTTATATTCCTCTTCCATCTCTGATTTCCCTAAAATAGGATCAGATTATAGAGAAGCATTTCTGACTTGAAAATATATTTTCTCACCTCTTGAGTTCTGTATGTAGATTTGTTTGTTCTGAGATTTGTATTACATCTAAACCACCCCCCCCACACACACACACCTTTTCAGGCTCATTTAGTGGGAAGAAAGGACACAAATTAAATAAAATTTAATAAAATTCATTAAAAGACAATTTAAAAACAAACATAAAACAGCATAGCACACCATTTAAAGACCAACACAACAGCTGTTGAGAGCTCTTGTTCCTGCTAAAGAAGTCTGAAAAAGTAGTAAAACAGAAGGGTCTCTCCTGGACCTCACTAACAGGCTATATACATCACCTGTCTTTATAAATGACAGGTATTTTACCACTATAGTAACAGCTATTAATGTTCATATATCATTATACGGCCTAATTTGGATGGAACAGTGACTCATCAAGCTATCAGAATGAGTTCTCCAGGAAATTACAGACTGAAATATCATCTTAACAAGAAAATCCTATGTCCAGACAAAAGTTTCCAAAAGAATTACCTTGTTCCTTGATATTAAATTCTTTGTTTATTGTTAAGGCAATACCTTAATTCCATTTTCCTTAGACATGTAGATTTTCAAATATCTGTTATGTCCTCCATCTGCTTTGAAGACATCTAACAATATATTTCTGAGGTAAGTGTTAGCCATTTGAAGAAATTAATTTTTAATATCAGTTGTGTTAGAAGGTTGCTCAAAATATTTTACGATTAAATATTTCATTAGGTCATTACAAAAAATTTAGGCATCGCTGGCCTAGACTCAGAAGGCAGTATTACTGAATGTTGGCTTGTGAGATGTTAAACAGGCCCACAGAGGTTTGTGGAGGGTTTTTTTCTCTTCATAATTTAATAATATAGTTTAAGTTGTTGCTGGCTTTGCAAAATACATCCTTCTCGTGCAGATGTGACTGTTAATTAAGGAGTCTCTAGTGACAGGAAATGGAGTTTGAGGGTGATATTTGTGAGAGCATTTTTTTTTACATTGAGGTGATTTGGAATATGCAAATACAGGAAAATTCTCCAACTTAATGCACAAAAAGGACTTTGGCGCCTGCTAAATACTGGACAGATATAAGTATTTCATAGATCTTGTGTTGTTTCATCACTGGTTTATCTTGGATTTTCCAAATCAAGCATCAAAAGAATCATTAAATAATGAATCAATCTTAATGTCAGCAGTTTGTATGAACGGTGCATAAACTGATTTTATTTATTTTTTTACTTTTGGTACGTGTCTGTAGAGATGGTAGAAAATGCCTGCTTATAAAATAAACACAAACAGAGGGAACCCATTGTAAAGAAAATGAATATTCTGATCTTCATCCCACAAATATCAGGTTTTCACTGGCCATAAAGTAAAATACAATGGTATTTCAATTACAGATCACCAGATATACTTGAATTTGAAACAGGTTTGGATGGTTTGGATAATGAGTACAATACTATAGATGTAGAAGTCAATAATAGTGTCCTCATAAAATCATAACAATTTGGTAAATGATACAAAATCACATGCTGACAGTTAATTTAAACCCAAATCAAAATGTCATACAAGCATTAAACATGCTTCTCTAAAACCATGCAAACACATGATATTTCCCTGGGGCAGGCAGGGCAAAGGGTAAAGTCACCAGAGGCAGAGCCAGCAGGTCACTGTAGGCAGAGGTGCCTTTTGAATCAACATCAGCCAGCATCTTTCTCAGCATCTATCTCTAAGCAACTTTTTTTTAGGCATGCCTGCAATGTGTTGGGGCAGGAGGGGGAGAGTTAATTCGCAGAGCAGTCTTTGGAATCCTCATTAACAAAGGAGACACTGAGGCACAGTGTCTTTAAATTAATGCCTAAAATCAAAGTGCCAGTTAGATTTTTTAAAAAGAATAGCAAATGAAGTTAACTTTAATGTGTTTCTTGCAAATCATTAAAGGTGGAAATCTACAAAGAAACCACAGCTTGGAATGTTTGAAAATTAATCAGAGTTAAACAAAACAAATTAGGAAAACAATTCATTACCACCAGCACTAATGATTGAGAAGTGTAATGAGTTGAAGTATACTTGATGAACTGGTTTTTTCATTGATCCTATCCTCCTTCCCTAGTCCCTCCAGTCCTTATGAACATGTACTCTGAAGACTTACCCTTCAAACACCTTATTTATTGAAAGTGTAGAAGGAGAGTTGTTAAGATTATTAAGAAAGCAATGTTTATTTCAGTTAGAGGACACTAATCCAATGCAACTGTGCAGCAATACTCAGTGAATTAATGGTGTAGAATTCTTTGTCATGTTTTGAGTGTTTTTGAGAATATGCAGAACATTTTTCTACACAAGTGAATCACTCCATGCTCTCTGTCTTCCCACCTATAAAGAAGTGTGATCTGCAAAGATCAGTGGCAGCACACATGTTTTGCTTTTTCAGACTGAGAGAATTTCTTTAAGAATAAATAGTTTACAGAAAGACAGAGGCATAGATGGGAAGTGTGAATTTAGCTAGTTGTATGTTTCTGCTCCTAGGTATTTATTTTAGCACTCTTTCAGCAACAATAAACAAAGTAATAGCTCTAATTCCACCCAAACTTCAAATTATCCAACCCATTGAATCCAGATTAGGAGGAAACCAGAATAGGAGGGAAGGCAGAGATAAGTCAAGAGAAGAGGAAAGTAGAGTTAAGGAAAACTCTTCACTTAATTATCGAAGTGTCTGGCAGTCTGTGAAGCAAACACATTAAAGCAGTGTTACTTAACCTGGAGTCTGCTGACCCCCACAATGCTGTGAGGTCCTCACAAACTCTCAGAAGCTGCTAAGGTTGTCTCCTGCTCACAGGAGAGCATCCATCTGACAGAAAGCAAGACAAAGGCTGGCTGGCTGGCTGGCTGGGCCTGCGCATTAGCTGTCATGTGGCTGCTCCACTGTGAGAAAGAGGTGGGTTAGCCGCTGAGCTACAGTGGAGTAGCCAGCCAGCCAACCAGCAGCCTGTTGGCCAACTTGTAAGACAATAAGATGGGAGAAGGGTGAAGAGAGAAGGAAGGGAGTTTAGTTGACATCAATCCTGAGGAAGCTGCCTGGCCCTTTGCTTGCTAATACTCTCTTTCTTTCCCTCCCCTATCTTGAGCCATTTCTGCACTAGACTGTTATAGCGCTATTGTTCCACTTGCAACATCCTATGGAATTCTAGGGTCTCCTGGCTCCTCCCAAAACTGCAAACCCTAGGATTCCATAGGATGTTGCAAGTGGAACAATAACACTATAACAGTCCAGTGCGGAAATGGCCTTGGTCTCTCAAATTCTCCCTGGAGTAGTATTCCCTTCCCCCTTCAAGCCAGGGCTGTAAAGGAAGGGTGAGTCATCAGCAGACCTTTTCTGCTCTCCTCTCACTACAAGCTCAGGCATGAATGTTTCCCCCTGATGTGGTCTTCATTTCCAGGTCCTCAAAGGGGGAAATTCAATGCTAAAGTTCACATGGATTGGATGAGCTGGTAGTATCTTCATGTGCTGCTGCTTGCCAATGGAGGACAGATTCTGTTGTGCCAGAGCAGCCTCAATGTTGTGTGAACACAATCCAATCCATGGAAACTATAGCTTTGAATTGCCACCCAGGGATGGTGGCCACAGGTGGAGGAGAGATCCGCACCCGAGTTTGCAGCAGGAATGGGCAGAGAAAGCATCTATTGATGATTCACCCTTCCTTTGCTTGAGTCTGTTTTTCCTCCACCTCCTATTTCCCCTCACCCTGATCTGCTCCACAAAGTGGAGTGGTGACACAGCCCTGGCTTGGAGGAAAAAGTAGGCCAAGGATAATTTGACTTCAGCCACTTGCCTTTGGGCCTGCCTTTGGGTTGCTCTTCAATCCCGCTGTAAACTGGCAGGAAGAAGCATATGAAAAGTCTTCCTTCCCTTTCCAATGCCTCTGAGGGAAGTGTGCATGTACTTATTTCTCCCTTCTCTCTCAAGTTGAGGACCCTTCATGAGCAATTTCAAATAAATATTTGAGGCACTTTAGGGTTTTAAATCTTTTAAATCTTGAGTTAAATCTTGAGAGTCCATGTCAACAAAAAATATTTAAAGGGGGGGCTGGTAAAGAAAAGGTTACAAATCACTGCAGTTTAAATAATAATGAACAATATTATATAATAATTTGCTATAGAAACCTGAATAAAATCTAGAGGGTAGAAAAATGAAGAAAGTCACATTAATTCTCTCCCCCGTCCCATGTGTGTGAGGGTTCCATGAAAGTACTTTATCTTCATCTATCAGCATAATGCTAAGTAATAGTTGCCCACATGAAATCATGCACAGTGTCCACACAGCTTCATTCCCAATGATCTTATAAGCATTAAGAGAAAAAGAAATGGAAAAATATCAAAGGACGATTAGTAGGAATGTTGACAGACCTCCAGAGGTGGGTCAGACTTCAGTACAGCACTTGTAGAAGAGTCCCACTTCTATTTGATACAATTTAGAGCCAGTCTACTTCAGCTCATATCCTGAATTCAAGTTAATATAAATATATGGAGTTCCCAGTGACTGTCATGGGAGATATAAAGACAATGATAACCTTTACCACAGGCTTACTGTTATTTTAGCAGAGGAGTTTATAGTTAACCAAATTTTAGCAAAATGAATATAGGATTTTTGTGTTAACAAAAACTTTTCCAGTGTATCTAAGAAAAGAGCATACTTAATCTCTAAATGAGAACTTAGAGGTGGCTGCTAAGTTTTTAAAAGATAGATTCAGTGGTTCAAGTGGAAGGTGAATTATTGAAATTGTTGGGGGGAGCCAGGATTTGCTTCCCCTTCCTCTGCATGCATTATATTAGGGATGGGATGAATCCAGAATTTTCTGAATCTGAATCCAGATCCGAATTCCTGGAAGGTTCTGGGAATTCATGAATCTCACGAATCTCGAATCTTTCGGATCCTTTTTTCAAAAAGAATTTAAAAAGCAAGGGAAAGAAGGATAATCTTGGGCAAGACAAAGTCTCTCAGCCTTAGCAAAAGCCTAGGCAAAGGCAAACCCACTGAAGGAATGTGGCCAGGACAATTGTCATAGTTTTGACTCAGGATCTCCCCAGATTGAAAATGACATGAAGGCCCTTTGTACACAGGAAGGAAAATGTGGATTAATCCCACATTTTCCTGCCTTTGTAAACAAGACACTACAGTACAGAGATAATCTAGGTCAAAAGTGGATTTGCTTTGCATAGTTCCTTATGGCATCCTGGGGTTTGTAGTTTGATGATGCACCAGCACACTTTGACAGAGAAGGCTGTGGCACCTTGTAAAACTACAAACTCCAGAATTGTGTATGAAAGAGCTTTACAAGGGAGCGATGCAAAGGAATCTCTCAGCTGTCCTTGAAATCTCAAGACTGTACCTTCCAGTCAAGTCTCAAGTCCTGCAACAAGTGGGCACTTAAAACAAACAAACAAACAGCCTCTAGTCCAATCTCAGTTCTGCACCATGCAGTCTCAAGAGTCAAGTCCCAAATCCTACAACAAAGAAAGCACTTAAACACACACACACACACAAGCAAGACTCTAGTCCAGTCAATTCTCTATCCTCAAGTCCTGCAAGGGACACTCAAGTTAAATCTCTAGGCCTGTCTCAGCAATTCCCAATCCCTACCCTCCAGTGTCAAATCAAAAAACAATACAGATTAATGCACGCTTATTAAACAATTCTGGAGGCAGCTACTGTTCACATTGTGTGTTGTAGGCAACACACACTCTTCTATAGAATCAGCTAGAGTAGAATCCCATTCTTTCCCAGCTCAGGTTTTTTGGCATTCATTGTTTACCACAAACATGCTTCTACAACACAAGACCAAAAGTCTGTGTTTCTCCAGCTCTTCTTTGCAACCTTTCCAATGGCAATGCTGCTTATAAACTTGCAGCTAGACAGAGGAAAAACAGAAAAAGGAGTTGAGAAGCATAAAAAGACTTTCTAAAAGGGAACTTCAAAATGGGTTAACTGAAGTATTCATGTATTCAAGACACAGAAACTAAGGAAGCGGCATCATGACAATCTTATTCCCAGAATTGACCAAAGAAAGCTGGTGAAGGGGAAAGTATGGCTGGTATGGCTTGCATGGAACCCCTGAACCCCTTTTTGTAGTCTTTGGAACCCCCTGGGGCATTCCCACAAGCTCCTAGACCCTCACACAAACTCAGTTTTGCTCCTCTGTCCCTCATCTCCCAATCCCTACCCCAAAATTACCTTCCAGAAGGAGGCAGCAGCAGGGACAGGCAGCACTAGGGGCACAGGCAGCAGGAGGGAGAAATGGCAGCCTCCAGTGTGTGAGAGGCTTTATGCCAGTCTTCCGGCCAATTACCCATGCCCACATTGGGTGAGGAAACACGTGAGGAGCAGGATTCTGTGCTCCATGCCTTTTTGACAGCCCGTCTCAGTATAATCATGCCCAGAATGGGTGAGGAAAGACGTGCCCAGGGCAGGTGGGAAAAGACACCCCAGCAGGATTGTGCCCATGTCAGGTGGGGAAACACACAAGGAACGGGATCCCACACTCCACGCCTTTCTCACAGACCACCCCAGCATGATCATTCCCAGGGTAGGTGGGGAAAGGCACAAGGAGCGGGATCCTGTGCTCTAAGCCTTTCTCACAGCCCGCCCCGACACGATCATTCCCAGGGTGGGTGAAGAGAGGCACAAGCAGCGGGATCTCGCACTCCAAGCCTTTCCCACAGCCCACCCCAGCAGGATTGTTCCCAGGGTGGGTGGAGAAAGGTGCAAGGCCTGATAGGCAGTGGATTTGAAAGTTTCCACTTGCCTATTTTGGCAGCTGGATTCGGACCCGCAAATCTCAAATCCTTCTCAAGGATTCACAGATTTGGTTGGCCCACCCCTACATTTGTATGTGGGCCAGAAAGCTATTCAGTGGGATTTGGAGGATGAAGTCAGCTTAAAGCTTTTTAAAATTGTGAAGTGTCATGGTGCTAAAAAGGAGACAACTGTCAAAGTTATAATGCTTCTCCCGAAGTGCAGCAGTTGGAGAATGCCTTGTAAAATATGTTGAAGTATTAGAGTGTCCCTCTCAGTCACTCAGCCATAGTTCCTCCTGCCATTGTTTTTCCTAATGCTGGATGCTTTCTACAGAAAGGATATTGTTTTTGTCAACAGACTGACTGCCTTTCAGAAACAAATGCTTTGATGAGGCTTCGGCTGAGTTTAGATTTCGCTTCATTAGTAACTAGTGGAAGTCTATATCACCCTGAGAAGCACCCAAAGGGGCCAATCTCTGTGTGAACATTAAATTGTGTCCAAATCCAATTGACATTCATAACAATTCCTCCACCCAGGAGTTGCTTAAAAATATCTGGGCAATGATCAAGGGCAACAAGTGTTTACTCAGATGCTCAGTTCCATAACCAAACACTGAGATGCTGCATAATTGCAGAAGGTCTAGTGCGCCCCTATATAGAAAGCAGAGAGAACAATCCTTACAGTTGTCCTGTCCGTTCACATTCTTGACCATTCAAAAAAAGGGAAGGGAAGGAAATGTGTCAATTGACACATTCTCAATCCCCATCCCAGACCTGACAGCATTCTGTTAAGGAGGAAGTAAAGGAGGAAAAACAAACAAGTAACTGAAAGTAAATAATTTTTATTGTCAATGCCCCTGTCTCTATTCCTCACACATTCTTGTGAGGAAAGAGGGATGGATGGAAGGGAATCTTGTACTAAACTACACTAAGTCTGTGTAAACTAGTTCTGTTATTTATTGCTTCTTTTCCAAAACTTTAACTGTGATGTACATAACTTTTTGTCCATCATTGTAAGAGAAAAGCAGATTTGAATGCAATCAGTGAGAATTTATTAGAGTGGGAAAAAGGGTGGGAGGAATTGTGCAATTTTACAGTTATGGAGTATATATGAATATCGCATAATGCCAGCATCATTTTTTTTTCCTGTTCGCATGGGAAAATGTTGCACATACCGGTATATGTTTTGATCACTTTTGGCAAAATGTGTTGCATATGGTAACCTTACTTTTAAGCAGTTCTCTGACAACTTTGTCCTACAAAGTGGAATAGAAGTATTTTAAATAATAAAATAAGTGAAATGGAAGTTGCTTATCATCATTGGGAGCAGATTTCACATGCTATAAATCACTTATGGAAATATAGCAGACATTTTTCAGCATAGGCTGCAATTTTATACATGTGTAGCTGGGAATAGATCACACTGAGCTCAGCAGGATTTCTGTGCAGACATTTGTAGGATTTTGTTGCTTCTGTAGGAAAATATTTGTATATGTCTTCAAATTGCCTGTTAACTTATGGTTATCCTATGAATTTTATAGGGTTTTCTTAAGCAGGCAATACTCAAAGGGGGCTTGTGCCTACCTACAAAATATAGCCTGCAGCACCCGATTTTCTTTGGCAGTCCCCTATCCAAGTACTAACCAGTCTGACTCAGCTTAGCTTCCAAGATCGTATGGGATTTGGTGCTTTCAGGTTATCTAGGTCCTCTAGGAAATCTAGGTCCTCTAGGTCTTATCTAGGAAAATACTGCTTCCTCAGTCTCTCTATTTATTTCCTGTCTATTTCCTTGATTTGAAGGAAGGGAAGCTTCAGCTTCTAAGTATTTCCATTCCATTTCTGAGTCTTTCAGTTATTGTATATATAGTCCAGCCCAAGTCCTCTCAATGTAAGGAATCTGCCATGATTATTTTCCATTAAAATACTCTAATTTGCATAGACCAGGTCCTTATACTATTCCAGTTTCTTGAATACCAAGTAGTTGAAAGCAAAATATGCAGGAATGATTCCTGCAAAGAATAAACAAGATGCTTTGGATTTCACCTACTATAGCTTGGCATTAAAGTTTCAGCACATTCTGACAGTTTTGTTTTATTTATATATATATAAAAAATCTATGGTTTAAATTATTCAAAGTAATAGAAACAAATAGAGAGACATTTCCTTTTGATACCTGCAGATGGAGAAATATTCTTTAGATTTAGGGGCAATACAAGATGTATGATCTGTTGTAATTATCCTCGTTTTAAAGCTGTCCACTGGGGTGGGAAGGAATAAGAGAGATCACAAACGTCTGTTCAGATCCATTGTAATTACTGAGCAACCAAGTACTATAGTTGTATGAAGTGCATTTTAAAAAAAAGCATGTTCTGAAATAGAATCCTCAAAAAGACATTTTCACCCATTCTTCCAGACAATGTTTCTAGATGGCAACATTTACACTGCAGATGTCTCTTGACAAGGCATTTATCTGAACATATTTATAAATATGTTGAAAAGAAAAAAAAACTACTTGGCCTTGCAAAAGACATATGCAGCATAAAGAATTAAATCAGTAATGTTTCTAAATGCTAACATTTAGATTTCAGATGTCTCTTGGCATGACATTTATTTATCTAAACATATTTATAAATACGTTGGAAAAAAAACTACTTGGCCTTGCAAAAGACATAAGCAGCATATAGAATTTAATCAGTAATTAAAATACAATCTAATAGGAAAGCAATAATATTGAGTGGTGATATACAAAGCTAATGCAGTCCCATGCTACATTACTGACTGGGCAGCTAGGCAGCAGGTCTGCTGCTTGGAGTCCCTAGTGAAACAACATAAGCAACCTGGCACCATGATGTACACAGTATAGTGTCAGAACATGGGGGCAAGCAGAAGCTGCTAAGATAGCTGGTGTCATTCCATTTCTTCTTCTTCTGACTCATACCTTGCCAGAGCACATGGCAGACCTGAATAGTGATGGCCTAATCAAGATATAAGTCCTCAACAACTTGGTGGCTCTGTCAGTGAATGGAGGTTCCAAACAGGACTGTCAGACCCAAGGCTGGAGGGAAGGAGAGGAGGTGGCTAGCCTGTCAGGAGTCTTAAAAAAAAAAATGGCCATGCTGATTGTTTTCAATTGGATGGATTTTCATTTTTTGATCTGTCTCTTGCTGATCTTCGTTCATCACCTCTCTGTGAAACAGCAGTGGTTTTACCAGAAGCAGTAGCTGTGGTTTATATTTTGGGGCAGTTGAGTATATTATCAATGATCAAAGAGTGTTCAAACATTTGCTCTCCATTGTTCAGGGGAACATAAGTGAACTATGCTTGGGTAAAATGTCTCCTGGGATTACTACTGGGTTGGTTGCTCAGGCCAAGCCTTGGAAGACTCTATTTCAATATAGGTCACACAAAGTTAGAAAGATTTCTCAAGCTTGGCATGTTTTTAATATAATCACGTGTTTTGCATGGAGTCAGCCATTGGTTCACTCCCTTGGGGCCATGGCGGATAAGATGCTGGCACAGGTATTGATACAAATCGTGACACCAGCTAGTCCAACTCAAAGGGGTGTTAAGATAATGGTCATTTTGTTCATAAATGTGTGACTTAGCATGGTTGCCTGCCTTTCAGTAGGACAGATAGTTCAGTTTCCCATGTTATGTGGAAAATTTGGGTCCCAAGAAGTAGGCCTTAGGTGACTCTAAATATAAGCATCCAAGCTCTACTTGCAGTGGTTCTCACTGTCATCCACAAGACAGGATGGAGCAGGCAGGAACTAAGTATGGTCCTTGATGTGCTTGATCTTCATAAAAAGAGGACCAGTCCAGTTACATTTTCACCTTTTGCCTGATTTAGCCTAATGTTGTTGTTGTCACTTAGCTTAATAGCATTTCCAGTTCAATTTCAAGACTGTTTTAAGAGGCGTTCTGACCTTTGATGGTGGCAAATTCATGTATGCCTGTTAGGATGGAGAAAGTTATTCAGGTCAAATTAATCAAGGAGTTATCAGAAGAGTATATGTTTGCTCTTATTTTAACATACCAAGTTTTTCTCTTGTATTTGGATCTGAAGCTATTGCTCTACCCATCACAATTTGACAAGGCTGCTTGTGAGTGCAATGCAGAAGTGGACTTGGCCAAATGTGACATGATGACAGCAATTTGCCTCTTTCTGTTCACCAGTCTGATTTTAAATTGTTCGAACTTTTTTCTGGTGGTCTTTTTAAAATATGGGCTGGGCCGTGCACAGGGTCTTTGAGAAGGTCAGTCCCTTTTTGGAAGCAGCTTTGTGACATAAGTAGCCTATCCTCTCAATAACTTTCTTTTCCTATTTTTTATTTATTTATTTAGTGATATTTGATCACTTTTATTCATCCCCTATACTCATTTAGCTTAGCAGCTTAATTCTAAACAGACTTATATAGGTACGCACATATATATGCACACATAAATATATTTATAGGGTTACACTGTTAGACAATAGTGGATATTTTTTGGTCAGGCGTGATTAACTATGGTATTTTATTCAAGAAGAACATCTTTCTCTTCTGGATAACATTGTATCTACATTGTTAATGCAATCTAACCTTTTCAGTTGAAGTGAGAACAGTTTTGTTTCAAAGACTGAATTCCAGGAAGTATGCGTGATGCATTTAATTTGGCAGATTAACAGTTTCACTTGTTAAAAATGTTATAGTTCCATCAAAGCTTAATCCCCAGCTCTGTCAACACAGTTAATTGAGACAAAAATGAGACATAAGAACCAGCCCTCTGAGGAACTAAGGCAACTGAAGCTCTAATAATGTTCATATCTTAGTGGTCCCTATGTTAGGGTTACCCTATTTTGGAAAACCAAAAACAAGTACACATTTATCTACTGCATGCCTTAAACCACTGTTCACTATGATGACTCTCAATTTAAATACCACTACTGTAGAAGTTGTGATAATTACTAATATTCCTAACCTTCACTGTATGTAAATAACAACAATTTTGCCTTCTCTTTCCCCCTTTCCTACTTCTTCTGATAGCCACCAAGCTGCTTTGTTCCATTGCCTTTATGTGGATGGAGGTCCCTTTATCTGCTGCACTCAGATAGCTCCCCTCCCCTCTCCAAATCTGTCTCCCTTCTGCCCCTATCCATGAGTCTGATGCCCTTTCCACACACTACTTTTTACCTTAGTCCCCCAGTGGGAATTCTGACATCGGCTCTGCTGGGAGGGGAGCACAACAAGAGTGTTCTCCTCTGCACCGGCTGGCTCTGTCGTGCAGCTGGGTACCTTCCCAGGCTGCACTGGGGCAGGAAGCACAGCCATTGCACTTCCTGGGCTTCTGCAGGACAGGTAAGTCCATGATGGTGGCACAGTCGGGGGTCATTGATGAGAAAAACCTATCAATGATGTAATCCATGATTGCGCCAGCTGGGAATGGGAGAAGGATGGGACCACAACAATGTCATACAGAACCGTCATTGCAGTCCCATCCTTCTCTTGTCTCCATGGGAGGGTGGGAGGGTGGTAAGGAAAGGGCCTCTGTCTCTCTCTCTCTCTCCCCTCTCTCTGAATGATCTGCTAGGCTGGCTTTCATACTTTCTCCTAGTGGAGTTCTCAGTGGAGCTAGTGAGACAGCAATAAGGAGACCACCTTAGTAGGCAGGAGTGAAGCAGCAGCAGACATTTTAAAAATCCCAGTCATTTTAGAAATCTTCCTGGACGGAAATTTTAGTTCTGAAAAAGAGGCCATGTCTGGGAAAAGGAAGGCGTACGGTATCGCTATTCTATGTAGCACAAATCACTGTTCCTTTGCCAAATTCTATATTCTGTACAATTTTAGCAGCGTGTTTTGTCTTGGCACTTGAGATGGCTTCTCAGATCAAACACTATCTGCTGATTCATCTTGCAATAGAGAATACTTTCTGCTTTCAAGAAGCCTGGCTGCTGTGTTTTGTCTTATAATGCCTGGTTAGAGCGAATGAAGCTAAACTGAGATTACTGGGCAAAGTCTCAAGCCAAAGCTTCTAGGGATGTAGAAGTAAAAGTCAAATATTATTTGAAACAAAATCCTCTGTTATTTCTTTGGTGTTCTAACTTGATCAGTCTTAGTTGACCTTTGCTCTTGATCTGAATGCGTTTTTCATGGTTCTTCTGTGCTGTGCTGTATAACAATTTTTTTCTTTTTTTAAAGAAGCAGAAATGTATGGCTGAATGTTCAGAGACTCTGAGCAACATATGAAGCTCTGAAACTGGTTATTCATGTGTTCCTGATTCTTATATACAAACAGTGAAAGAGCCCCTCTTTCCTCATCTGAGATGCACTATTTTGCTTTCAGGCTTGTCTGTGAAGAATCGCAATTTACCTTTCTGTACACAACGGTCAGGTTCTTTACTTTCTGACAAGCCGCCAATGTTAATTTTACTGAATTTTATTTGCATGTTTCAATAAATTTTTCCTTGAACTTTCTTAGTCAGATGGCCCAGCCTTTCAAGGCCTATTTTATTTTATCCACATTTCAATATGTGTATGGTATGTGTGGACTTGACAATCTTGTTGTTGTTGCTGTTGCCTGGCCTTGGCAACAATTAATTTCTGCTCATTTCCTTTGCTTTCTGCTTTGCCAGACCTCTACCATGATCCTGTTTTCTAGCCAATGCATTGTTGTGCTTCCCTATTGTTCCACTCCAGTGGAGAAAAGTAGATTTGAATTATCTGTGCATAATGACCAGTATAAAGAGATGAACAGGCTGTAATAGTTCTCCTACCAGAAGTACTTCATCGTTCTTTCTGAAAAGATCAATACACAGTATGTAGGTACGTCACAAGTTATATTACTGTGAAGCCCAATATTAACGTATTACAAGAAGACAAACTGTTGTGTAATAGGGAATTGGTGATGGTAGGTAATAGATGACTTTTTTTTGCCACTGAGCAAAATGGCTTGATGGTCATGGACTAGTATTTTAGCCAGAAAATTCCAATACATGACTCCTGATACCAGACTACAAAGCAGTTTTCTCATACTAACAAGCCTAACTGGGATCAATTCAATGTCATACCACAATCTAAAACTTGTAAGGCTACAAATATGGTCCTGGAGTGAGAGAAAATCTTTTGTGATACACATGTTTCAGGTTTCTAGTCAAATTGCTTCCATTAATTTTTTTTCAAGCATCTGTCACAATTTTTAGAATTCTGTTTCTAACTGGGGAAACTGTGTGGATGTCCTGCTGCAGTTTCTGAGTACCACTCTAGTTTTCATGGGAATGTAACAGTATCATGGGGAAGATGAAACAATAATTTAAATCAGCAGTTTTGTCCCAATCACTTATTCATTTACTTGCCCATCCCTTTACTCTCTGTCCCTGATGACAGCAAATAAAACAGTAGTTTCAAGGGAACAACAAAGCGGGTGGAGAATATGAAGGCCATTTCCACACTACACTGTTATAGTGCTATTATTCCACTTTCAACATCCTATGGAATCCTGGGGTTTGCAGTTTAGGGAGGGGCATTTAGAATTCTCAGCCAGAGAGCTCTTTGGCCACAGTAAACTACAAACCCCAGAAATCCACAGGACGTTGAAAGTGGAATAATAGCACTATAACAGCGTAGTGCGGAAATGGCTAAAGACTAACAATTCTTAACTTGTATGTCATACACTAATCTGCTCTTATTTAAGTATTTATTTATTGACAATTCTGTTAAAAAAACAGGCTTGCAGTACAACTGGAAAAAAATCTTATGCTGTTTTTACATTATGCCTACCTTCTTGCTCTGGTAACAAGAACAGGAAAGCCTTGATGATCTTTGTAATCAGAGTAGACAGGATAGAAGTAGATGAGCGAATGATCCGACTCAATACATTCAAAGGTACACTCATGTTTGGCCTGTTTGTTGTGTCAGTATTCATATATACATGAAAGATATGTTAAAAATAACTACATAACACAAGAAGAATCAAGAAAACTGTCATCTCTCATGCTATATCTTTTGTTTTTGTTTTTACAACAGCCCGACCTGCAACAACACCTACCCTATTTTCACTATATCCAACAGAGGGACATTCTCAACAACCTAATGGTTGGCTGACTGCTCAGCTCACAGCTATCTATTGCTTCCTTGGGGATCAGAGAAAGAGGCACCTCCCTGCTGCTGTTCATATCCTCCAATAATATCTAGATTTTTTAAAAAAAGTCAGGATGTTCTGTGTGAAAAACAAAAACAACAGTAAGAATCTCTGGGTAAAAAATGGAAAGAAAAACACATTTGCAAGACATTCACATGCAATATATTGTACAAAACAAAAACACAGCAAAACTTCCACTCTGAGCAAAGCTTGCCTTAAAATTTTTGCTTTGTTTTGGACACAGAGTTCATAATCGAAACCACTTTATTTGACTGGCAATAGCTGTACTTCATCACTAGTTTTTTTCCCTTCCTATTTATGAAGCTTACAGCTGTCTTAAATCTGTATCAGAATACATGGTTATTCCACACATGAACAAATGGTTTTAGTTCCTCACATTTTTCTGTAATGTCAATGATGATATCCTCATCTCCATTCTCCTTCAATGTCACCTCTGCCTTTCCTCAGTGTTCTTGTCTTGCCTATCACTCTCCCTCTCCCTCCATCTTAGGTTTTCTTGTTTGTCCAAATGTCTTCCTAGCCAACCACCTCTCCACCTTTCTTTTCTTTTTTTTCTGTTTTGCTCTTTCTCCATTTGTGCTCTAATCTCTAATCTCTTCACCTTCATTCCTTCGTATCTCCTCTTCCTCCACTTCCTGAGCTCACTTTTTATGTACGGTGCCCTCTCCTTTCCTATCATCTCTCTGAACACTTTCCTTGCCCATGCAGCTCTACACTATAAGGCAGCGTATCAGTGTATCAGTGTCTGCTTTACTCTGCCACAAAATGAAAAATTCTGGGGAGGAATTCATGAAACAATGGTAAAAGGGGGATGAGAGACAAAGTTGCAATGAAATAAATCACTATTCCCCTACATTGTTCTCAGGAAATCAAATCACAATGAATTTTATTGGCGGGGAGGGGGAGGTACTTTACATTTTGGCTTAAAGTTGTCATTGTGTAACACAACCCTAATGAAATTAATATCACAATGTTGGTTTGAATCCAAACATCCAGCAACAATCAGAACAATGACTTAAAAAGAGGAGGAAACACAAGATGAAATTTCACAGAAAATAGTTTTCTGGGATATCTTTTAACAATTGTATTTTTAGCCAGCATGCCCCTCCAAAAAGTGGGAGATTTCCAGGCCCCTTGAAGAATATCAAAATGGATTCCCAGTTTCAAAATAAGCTGGCAAATTTCATTTGCTATTATGGAAACAATGCAATATCACTCCTGATAATGAACTTTGAGAAATGAGTGGAATGTATCAAAAGAGAAACAATCCAACAATAGTATTGTATCATTAGACATGGAGAGGGACCAGATATTTCCTAATATACAGCGTTCAATACATCAGCCAATATCTTATTGGTGACATATACCAGTATAATCCACAGTTGCATCAGTGTATAGACTTTTTCTAGACATTATAAAGGGAGGTACTCAGTACTTCACTTCACAAAGCTTCCACCCTGGGTGAGCAATCTCAACAAGAGGTGGGTTGCAGATGCTGATCAATCTGTCTGCTCACTGTGCTTGAGGAGCTCACTGTGCTTGATCAAGGAGAAGCTCTACACTCTGCTCCATCATCCTTGGATAGTTAAGCACAGATGTAATGACACCGATGGGCATCCCTACTCCAAACAGCGGGCAAGGAGATTGCTTTGCATCTGTGAGTCTCCTGGCTGTTGTTCTGCAACCAGGGTAAATGGAACAAATTGAACAACCTCATTTTCTATGGTCAAAGCCACCAATCTGCTTGCAGAGAGTTACACTCAAACACTGTGCAGAGAGTTATGATCCACTAGTATGTTGCAGGATCTTGTACATCTTATTTTTTTAAAGTAAATACAAACATGGTGGGGAGGTGACTTAGTACTGGAAGAGAGCACATAGGGAGTGTTGGCTTATCTCTTCACTCATCGATCACAATCAGAAAAGAAAAATCACACTCACCAATCTCTAGAAGCCTTGATGGGGGGATGTTTGTTTAGACCATCCAGAGATAGAATAATATTTAGTCTACTTCTGAATTCATTGGAAAATGGAATGTGTGGCATTCTCATTTCTTCCTAGCTCGTAGACTAGCAGTGATAAATGTAATTTCACAGTGGTTGTGTATACCACATATGAAGTACATTTCTTCACAAGTGAAAGGCATCTTGCTCCTTTTTGCAGAGAGCTGTATAAAGAGGATCACACAGTATATGGTCATTTCCACACTACATTGTTATAGTGGTATTATTCCACTTTCAACATCCTATGGAATCCTGAGTTTGCAGTTTAGGGAGGGACATTTAGAATTTTCAACCAGAGGGCTCTTTGGCCTCAGTAAACTATAGACCCCAGAATTCCACAGGATGTTGAAAGTGGAATGATAGCACTATAACAGTGTAGTGCAGAAATTGACCATGTGTTTTCTTTCTACCACAAGGGACCTAAAGTCCCTTTCTTATTTCCAGTGTTATTCTCTTCCTCCTCCTCCTCCTCCCCCCTCCTCCTCCTCCTCCTCCTCCTCCTCCTCCTCCTCCTCCTCTATGTATTTCTACTCTCTATAGGAGATATGGTGGCTTTCAGTACAGCTAGCTCTCATTCATTATGAATGGGCTGGATAGTGTACTATTGAATCAAGATTGACAGTTGAACAAATATCAATATATGGCAAGAGTCTGCACTGAGCTGGATAAACTCAGACAAAAAAAAAAGTATTTCATCTACCTACCTATCTAGAGAGAATGAAAGACAGAGATCGTAAGCAATATTAAAGTGATGTAATGAAGTTATGCCCAGACTCCTCTTGCATAATGGATTTAAAGGGATATCTTGAGGCACTGTTAATGAGATTATTTGATGTAAGGCTATCTGGCAGTATTATAATCTCTTATGAGATGGTCCTGAGATAATCTCATTAGAAGTTAATTAATGACAGACATTTGTATTTCAGCAACAGAGGCCTAGCAGATAGTCAACTTGGAGGAAGAAATAATGATTGCTAGACACTGCATTGGTAAGAATAAAGATGAGGAAAGAATGAAAAAGCCATGATGGATGTGTGGCTTCCATAAAAGTGTTAGTTGCCAGTTACTGGATTGGTACTTGGGCATTTCTTTCCCACAAGTTGTAAAAGTGTGCCTTTTAATTGTTTAATCAAGTGCAAAGGAGTAACAAAGATTATGGGGAAATAAAATGGCTAGCTGTAGCTATATAACAATTTAAAAGGGAGCACTGTGGGTTTTTTCAAAGCTCTTTTCACTCAAATGTGATTGTTCATAATGCCACTGCCAGAGTAAAATACAGCATTTGGGTCCCCAAAAACAAAGATTCCAACACATTTAATTTTATGTATTCTTAACAGTTATAGACGATGATAGAACTCTCATATTAAGCATGAAACCTCAGTAAAATGTCTATGAAACATTAACTATGAGGTTGTATAGCCTTTAAACAAAAAGAAGACGGAATGCCAGAAGCAGTCAAGGGATATGGTTGTTCTAGGCGCCAGCTACAATGGAGCACCCTGCTGATCTCAGTTCTGATGCTGGTGCTGGTGTATAAAGTGCTATATGGCTCTGGTCCAGTTTATTTGGCAGGCCATATGTCCCTGTATGAGTCTGCCTGGACGTTAGAAGGAGACACCCTTCTGTCATTTCCACAACCACCATGGGCATGGTCGGTAGAGATGGAAAATACAGTCTTCTTAGTGTCTGTTCCTTGACTCTGAAGCTTCCTTTCCAGGGACTTCAGAACAGCCCCATCATCACTATTCTTCTGTTGGTCAGGGAAAGTCCTTTTTATTTTTACAGGCTTTTAAAACAAAGTTTTTTAAAGAGCAGACTAAGGGTGCCATATTGTATTAAATGTATTGTTTCTATTTGCATGTTATCATTTTGTAGATTTAAAATGTTTTAATATTGTTAATATCTTAATTCCATTTTAATGTGTATGATTGCAGCTTATTATTGTTGTTGTTGTTGTTGTTATTAAACATACAAGTTCTCATGCTCAAAACCATTGTCTGGTGGGAGGAGACAGGCATGAATTGACACCATCACCATTATATTTCCATTGTACTTCCTATTGGTATCCCTGCTTTGTCTCATTGGTAGCTCCCCTCCACACAACCTTCACCTCCCATACAACTGAACCCATTGATTCCTTTGCCAACTATATGTATTGCATAATTCCAATTAATTGTATGCAAAACTGGAGCAGTTTGAGTATAATGTGAACTGTCCTCTCCCTATCATAGCACAGTTCTATACATGAAAAGGGAACACAAGAATCTGTCCTATTCTGAGTTCTACTGAAAAGTAAATGCTATTGAGTTCAATTGTTCTGGCTTCCAGTAATGTTGGCACAGATGGGAGTGAAATGCCATTGAGGGGATTTGTCTTTTGACTGAGAATCCTTTTTAAATGAACAGATTTAGGTGTTACTCCAAAAGCTCATGAGAAACTGAAAGACTTTTTGAATCAATTGAAAATAAATGTAATCAGTAATCAGCAGTCCAGAAAACATGTCATCGTAAACACCTATAAACCCATTTTATGCTGTTTAGGAAATAAGACCAGTAGTACAGTGAGAGTTGGGATATGAAAATTTTCCTTTACCTTCAGCACCAAGATATTGTTAAATGCCTTCCTAAAAGAAAGAAAGAAAGAAAGAAAGAAAGAAAGAAAGAAAGAAAGAAAGAAAGACAGAAAGAGCTAATTGTCTGCCAAGGTGTCATATGAGTTGAATCCAGGAAAAACCTTGCATATGACTGTTATGCATAGTTAAGCAATTTTCTATGAGAAGCAATAGCAAAATTTGGGCCACTAAACTTATTCTTGGGTTGTTATTTCCCCCCCACTGCATTTCAACTTGACTCAATGGTCATCCCAGACTTTATTGTATTGAAGTACAATTACTGAAAGTCTAGATATCTGTAAAATGTTTAAAACTGTAGCCCTCTTCAAATATGAGAAGTAGACTTGTTTGAGTAATAAACGGGATGGTACTCAGAAACATGCATCCTAGCCTGATACCAGCATCCCCACTGTTTCTATTCATTCTATGCCCAGACCTTGAGTGTTTAGCATGAAGAAGGAGTTCTACACACATTTGGTTGCATGTTTTTAGAAGTCTCTATGCATTGAGGAGCCCTCATCAAGAAGAGGTTAACATATGGAAGCTTCTAAGCACATTCAACTGATATGCATGCCCAAGTCTCATCCAGGGACACTGAGGAACATTTTAGCTTTCACATAGAGATTGCAAAAGGGTTTACAAGTGGTCTCATTAAAGGTCTCAATCCAGGAAGCATCTCAGATTCTATGGGAGATCATATAAGAAGGATTGTCTCCAGGTTGTGAAACAGTTTCCAACCCCATCTGGAGAAAGTATGTTATACAGTCTTCATTCTGCCTTCCTATTTCAAAATACAAATAATGATAGTTAAAATTGTGGTTTTATAGCTCCTTCTTCTTGTACATTCATGCCCACAGAAATGATTTTATTTTAAAGAGTTGAATGTTAAATAGAACTGAAATGGAAGTGGTGTGCTAGAAGCAAAATCAATGGAACACCAATTGCGTTCCCAGATAAGTTAAATTATTTAGTTTATCTACATTATTTTGTGGGTACATTCACATAAGCACACGCACACACACACACACACACACAAACATTACTGTGCGTTAAAATAGCCAGCCTATGCATCATCAACAACTTAGAGAAAAACCAATGCTTCAAGGAAAATACTTTTGTAGTACCTCCTGAATCAGAAGTCTTTTTTTTTTAAAAAAAAAGTTGTATTGATTTGTCTAAAGTGTTAAATGACATAATGGCCATACACTAAAGTACTGAATAATTTAGGTAAATCAATGTTTTCTGAATTTTGGAAGTGTACAAACTGTCTTGGGTGCTAAGGGAGATCAATGTAATAAAATAAAAATGAAGTGGTTTATAATGATTAATGTTTGGGCTGATAATAACCATAGGGAGAAAAAAACCACCTCACTTCACCATTGCAACAAGTAACTTCCAGTCATGGTTTCTATAATATTCCCATCAGAAAACATAGCATTACAGACTCAATTGATTTCAACATTTAAATAGCTTTTCATTTGCACAACATGCAGCGAAAAACAATCTCAGATTTTCTCATGCTGTCATTAGTTATATTTTGATGTGATGTGACAATACATTTTAGTGTCATTAAAATAATTTTGCATATTCGTTGGGATCTTATGAATGCAAGATAATATTTGAAAATAACAAAAAGGCTGTGTAGATCAATGCATAGCGTACTATTTGACACTGCAAGGCACAGCCTTCAAGAGATCATAATGGATTGGAGGATCTGGGTAGGAAGCTGAAGGACCTTAATTCACAGGTTGTCATTTTGTCTCTTCTCCCAGTTGAAGGACATGGCCCAGAAGGGAGAGAAAAATAGTGAAAGTGAACAATTGACTCTGAAGATGGTGCCTCCAGGAACAGTTTGGCTTCACAGTTTCATGAAGATGGACTTCTGGTAAATGACCAGTTGTACCTAACAGCAGGTGGCAGGAGTGTTTGTGCTAGGAATCTCAGAAACCTAATTAGGAGGGCTTTAAACTGAGTTTTGGAGGAGAAGGAGACAATATTCTTTTGGGCAAGAGTACATCAAGTGCTGGAAATAATAGTCCAAATCTTATAGGGAGAACAGGGCAAAACAGTACAGGGACCCTACGGTAGGAGGGAAAGAGACTTGAATAAACAGAAAAGGGGAGTGATCCACAGATGCCCCAACACTAATGTACAGAACAGAATGAACTTAAATTTGTAGTACAGTAAAGTAAATATAATATAATAAGCATCACAGAAACTTGGTAGGATGAGTTTCACTACTGGAATGTAGCAATAGAGGAGTATAAGCTATTTGAGAAAAATAGAGTAAACAGGAAAGGAGGAAGAGCAGCACTATATGTCAGGGACATATACATCTGTGAATAGATCCATGATTTGAATCCTGGAAGCCAAGTTGAAAGCATCTGGGTAAAAATTAAGGGGAAGAGAAACAACAGTGATGCCCTTGTGGGGGTCTACTACAGATTTCCAAGCCAGACTGAGGACTTCAGTGATGCTTTCCTGGAACGGATGACCAAACATTCAGAAAGGAGACATATAGTAGTAATGGGAAGTTTCAACGACCTTGACATTTGTTGGAAGTCAAACTCTGCTAAGAGTATCAGTCCAATGAATTTCTCACTTGCCTTGCAGACAATTTCATAGTCCAGAAGTGGAAGGGGGAACCTGAGGTCAGCTAGTCCTGGACCCAGTACTATTCCACATCTTTATTAATGATTTCAATGAGAGAGTAGAGGGCGTCCTTATCAAATTTTCAGATGACACAAATTAGGAGGGATAGCTAATACTAAAGAGGACAGGGTCAGAATTCAAAATTATCTCAACAGATTAGAGAGCTGGCCCAAAACTAACAAAATGAATTTCAACAGGGAGAAGTGTAAGGTTGGGCAATTAAAATGAATGCACATATATAGGATGGATGACACTGACTTAATCACAGTACATGTGAGAAAGATCTAGGAGTCTTAGTAGATCACAAACTCAACATGAGTCAACAGTATGATATAACAGCTAAAAAAGCCAATGAGATTCTGGGCTGCATCAATAGGAACATAGTGTCTAGGTCAAGGGAAGTGATAGTACTACTCTATCTTGCTTTGGTCAGATCCCACTTAGAATACTCTGTCCAGTTTTTGGTACCACAGTTCATGAAGGATACTGACAAGTTGGAAGGTGTCCAGATGAGGGTAACCAAAATGGTAGAAGGCCTGGAAACCATTCCTTCTGAGGAGCAGCTTAGAGAGCAGCTGAGTATATTAAGCCTGGAGAAGAGACGGTTAGAAGGTGACATGATAGCCATGTTTAAATATTTGAAAGGACAGAAGTTTTTTTTGGAGATTTTTAAACAGAGGTTGGATGGGCATCAGGCAGGAAAACTTTGATGGTTCCTGCATGGCAGAGGGTTGGCGTCAATGGCCCTTGTGGTCTTTTCCAAGTCTAGATTCTATGATTCTAACATTTTCATCCATCTCTACTTCTTTCAGGATTAATAGCCTACAAGATCTCCAGGGAACTCTTTCTGGTAATGGATTTCCCCTTCTCTACAAAAGGTTTGGGTCTGGGTTTGTTTTGTTTTAATTGAAGTGGAGACTGGGGAGCCACGTGTGCTGGCTAGCTGCAATAGAGGAGAACTAATGAAACATGGACAAATTTGGAAAGGTCTTAGGTCTTACTGTGGGAATGATTTCCATACTAAAATTCTTCTTCAGAACTCACCAGTTCCAAAATCTGTCATAGTGCCAGTTTTGGAATAAATGAAATAGAATGGAATGCATTTATACACTTTTAAAAATATATATATATACTTAGATAGAAAGAGTTAAGTACTGGAGTGAGGGATAAGAAGACCCAGAATCAAAGCCATTACATTTTCAGACAGAGCAAATACAATAAGTGAGTGATCATTCCTGTGAAGGCACTACAAAGAGTGTTAAAGATGTTTTAAAACCTCAGTAAACAAAATTATATAGGTTTTTTAAAAAAAATCTAAGCAAAATCTAGGTTTAAAAATCTAATACAGAATCTTAGCTTGGAGATAATAAATGAAAACAAATAGAGATAAAAAGCAGAAGACTTAAGTTGTTATGAATTACATAAATGCTTATGAGAAGAACTGCAATACTGGTAGTTTCTACCTGCTGAGGCTCTGGAAGCTAAAAATCGAATAGAACCCTTGATTTAGGACTGATGTTTATATCATCAAGACAATCTCCTAGCAATGAGATAGAAACAGACCAATTGCCATGCAGCCTTGTATATTTTATCTCTGGTTGCCAGTTGAGAAGAGAGATCATGTAGACAGTTTTTGTATGTATTATAACCCATCTGTTACTCCGTCTGGGGAAAAAAAGAGAGATAGAAGTGCTTTACAAACTCTTCTCACCAATATACAATTGTTAGCTTCCTGCTGATAGCCCTCGTGCAGGCTTCATTGTATAATTATTTCAAGCAGGAAACAAACAGCCCACATGTTCAACAGTAATTACTAGTTCAATTAGCTAACCAGAAGCAGGTGGATTTTTGGTGACATATTTTTTAGTATTGACAAACAGCGGGTGTGGTGCAATCTTTGTTTGCTTTCATGTAAAGCAGGGGATAGTACTACTCCTTCAGTGTATTAATACTGTTGCTCTAATATTTCCTTAAAGAAGCTCTTGATATAGTCCTTGAGCAAAACGAATACTGGAAAGACAGCACCTTGTATTCGTGGTTTACCAAAACCACAGTTTACTCAGCTGGCTAACAGTCATGAGAAGGACAATGAGCCTGCATTTGCTAGCCTTAGGTGACACTGCCTCTGTTGGACTCAGACTCCACTGTTCAAATATGTTGGGGGAGCATCTGAAGTAGGAACCTGTTCTGTGCATAGGGGCACATGATTTGTAATCTTGCAGCATGCAATAATTGCTTATATATGCCATCAGGGTTAACATAGATCTGGCCCAAGATATAAAATTTTCATCATACCTTCCCATGAAACTAGTTTTCACACATCCAGCTATCTTTCATCAAATTTCAGATGACTAAGAAATCACATGATAAACATGCAGAAGTGACATGGCTAAAATGATATTACAGCAGGTTTATCTCCTTCATGACACACTCGAAGCTATTTTTTACTGGTATTGCCTTATGGCTTCAATGCTGGTTGAACAAGGAATCTACTGTAAATTTGAATTTGAATTTTAAAGGCACTACCCAGCATGCTGAACCTATTGTAGGGTTAAATTAAGCACCTTGCAGTTTAATCATCCCATTAAAAATCAGATTCACTACCAGCCACTGACTTCAGCTGAGAGAGATTCAAGAGCTCTCTTGTAACTTCCCATGAAAAAACAAACCATGATTAGCTGGTGGATTCCTGGAGTTGTAGTCCAAAAAGTAAGTTTTCCAAGCTCTGAATGAGGGCAGAATAATGTTCAGAAGAACTTAAGGGACTATCATAGAATGACGTGATGGTATCTTCCATTAAAAATGTGACCAAATGTCTGTCTGAAAAACTGAATGCACACAGGAATAGATCATTTGTAAACTATACACATACATTTATGGGTAAGATTATTTAGGTTCAAGTGCAGAGAAATCTGTACATGTACATCTCAACTAGCCTTCACAATGTATAACTTCACTGTAGCTTCTATTTCACAGCTCCTCTGACAGGAGCATCCTCTTCAAACAAACACCCCTGTACTACTTCTTAATTTCCTGAAACTAATCCTGGCATAATAGTCTAGAAGATATTAATATGCCAGAGTACTCTATACTCAAACAAAACAGCCCATGGACAGTATTTTAGGATAAGAATGTGTCAATAATCTTAACATCTTGCTCCTACCAAAAGAATAAATTGTTTTGTCTGTCATATAGTTGCTGCATTAAGCACTTAAATTGCAAATGCTGGAAGAAGACCTTCAGAAGCTTCAAAAGCTCCATTCACTGTGGACATAACATCACTGTCTGAAAATAAGTTATCAGTATAGAAGTGCTTGTATCATTCACCTATTTATGGTCAAGTAGCATTATGAATTGGCTTGAATTCATATAGAAGCAAATGCAATGCTGCCACATGTTATTTAGCCTTCCTGATAACCATACCTTTAAAGATCAAACAGCATGCTTGGAATCAGTGAGATGACAGTTCCTGCCTAGACAATTTACAGTCTAAGTCAGAAATGGTGATGAAAGAGGAAAAGAGTGAAAACGGCTATCATTTGGGGTGGGGTGAAGAAAAAGGTTTCAAGAGACTCATTGAAGAGATGTCAGGATGTGGGACTCATGTCATAAGAATCTTCTGGATGTGTATTACAATAGATTGAGTAGCTGCTCAGCATGGCTAGAATCAGTTGGAGAGCTACAAAATATCAAATAGTAACTGTTAATTGCAACTATGTATCTGCTTGTAGCTTGTTTGTGTATCCCTGTGTGTCAAATGGATTCTTCCTTTTTTCTCCATTGCAACAATGTATCTGGGAGAGGGGGGAAAGATCAGAGGGGTGAAAACAAAAGTACCAACATGTATTTTGAGAACTGGAAGTGCTTTGTAATAAGGAGGCAGGAAACATGTTCCAGTCTCAAAGAGGAAAGTTAGGTAAACAACTGAAACCATGGGAAATGTCTAGAATGATGGGATGATGCCAGATTGATGATCATCTGCAATTACAGTTCTGAATGTCCAAATTTGTCTGGGAAGGTATGAAATCTGTAATCACCATGGTTGCTGTAGTCTCAGTAACTTTGGTTGAAGTGTGCTGTGTTGCTTGCTTCACTACAGATAAACACTACTTTCAACTCTGAGTGAAGTTTGTGGAGTGCAAGTTAGCCAAGGCATGACAAGAGGGTTGTCTTATTTTCAATCTGTCACATATTTCATGAGCACTTAGCATGAAAGTAGAATCACAGAAAACATTATTTGAGCTGAGTTATTTATGCATCCCATTTTTACACTCAGTATGTAAGCAGAATTAGCTTTGGTTAGTACTTGGATGGGATGAATACCAGGTCCTATAGGCTATATTTCAGCAGAAGGAACTGGAAAAGCCACCTCTGAGTACTCCTTGCCTAAGAAAACTCTGTGAAATTCAAAGGGTCACAATAAGTCTACAGACAACTTGAAGGCACATACAGTAGGAGCCCCGTATCTGCAGGGAATTGGTTCTGCCCCTCCCCGCAGATACTGAAATCTGCAGATAGTGTCAAACACCCTGTCCTGCCACCTGGCCCAGACCTGATCACGGTGGCAGTGGGCAGGAAAACAATGGGGATTGTGGGATTCTGTGCTCCCTGCTGTTTTCCTGCTGGCACTTCTGTGATTGGGTCTGGGGCTGGAGGCAGGAGGTGGGAAAACAGCAAGGAGCACGATCCTGCAATCTCTACTGTTTTCCCACTTCCAGCTGCCGGCCCCTGGCCTGATTGTGGTGGCAGGCCAGTGAGAAAACAGTGGGGAGCACAGAATCACATTCCTCACCACCTCCCGCCTCCCGCCCTGGCCAATCCCAGCCAACTGCGGATAACTGAATCTGCGGATCATGAATCCGTAGATCCGGGGATCCTACCGTACACACACATCTGTTCACTCATATTAATAGAAATGTTTGACTTTATGATACATCCTAAGATCACTGGCCAACATGCTTGATTTTAATGAGAAGCAGCATACTGAACCCCAAAGCTCACACCGCTAGCTGTAGGTTGAGCTGAATTTGAGTCCTATTTGGGCATTCAGAATCCAGTTAAACATATAGGCCCTTTTTGCATTAAGTCTTCTCGCACGAGCGGGGGAGGGAGGCTCACGCAAGAAGCCTTCTCTGGGAGGCTGCCGCTTCCCCCTCCTTCCTTCCGCAGGCGAAGGAATGAGCGGGGAAGCAGCAGCCTCCCGGAGGCGGCGGCAGCTGGCGCGTCCATCCATTCCCCCCCCGCGCGCGAGAGAGAGAAAGGCGCTCCTCCCGTCCGCCCCCCAGCGCGCGAGAGAGAAAGGCGCTCCTCCCGTCCGCCCCCTGTGCGCGAGAGAGAGAAAGGCGCTCCTCCCGTCTGCCCCCCCGTGCGTGCGAGAGAGAAAGGCACTCCTCCCGTCCGCCCCCCCGCGCGCGCGAGAGAGAAAGGTGCTAGTCCCGTCTGCCCCCCCACGCGTGAGAGAGAGAAAGGTGCTCGTCCCGTCTGCCCCCCTGCGCGCGCGCGAAGCAGGACATGTCGCGTCCATCGCGCGAGCACCCTGCCCCGTCCCTTCCTTCCACAGGGGCGGAGGGAAGGAACCGCGACCCAGCCGGCTCCCGGACGCTCCGCACGAGAGGTAAGTGCGCGCAGGTGCCGGGAGCGTTGCGCGAGCGCGGGTGATTTTCGTTTGGAAGTGAAAATCAAAAAACCCGCGCTCGCGCCGCTTCAGCCCCGTGAGCCCGGCGGAAGTGGGAGTGCGTCGTGCGGAGCAACGCTCCCACTCCCGCGAGGCTCACGGGGCTGTCGTGCGAGAAAAGGCCCGTGCGAAAAGGGCCATAATGACAGCTTGATCTCTATCCTGCATTCTGACCCAGGATGCTGACGCATTTCTATTTCACTCCTTACATGGAGAGTGACTTTCTAAAGAGGACAGCTTCATCTGTTGGCATAACTGAGAACACAGCGTCCGTGCTGATTTAGTGGAAATGGAAATCTAAGATTTGCAGTTTAGAGTGAGATATTTAGAATTTCAAGCCAGAGAGCTCTAGTGCCTCATAGAAGTATAAACCTCACAATTTCATAGGACATAGTCATGGTGCTATAATTGTGTGTTATGGAAGGCTCCTCAACACAGAGAGGTAGTGAAAATTCCTGAGGAAGAAGCAGGGCTGGTACACTTCCTCTCCTCACATAATTTTTCTTCCCGGGTTATGAATGTCTGAATAGAGATGTAGTTTTGCCATGTATTGTAACACATGAAATACATGGCAAAGGTGTCATACTTTCCCAATAGATTGCCACTAGGTGCATTTCATTACCCTTTTGAGTTTCTCTGTGTCTTACTGTCAGACTCGTCTTTAATGATGCAAAACATAATTTGTAAACATTTAATGTACCATTAATCATCTCATAAAAGACAATCAACATTTTAACAAATGGTAACTGATGAGAACAATGTGGATCTGAATTGCTATCTAATAATTTGATGGAATCTCTGAAAGTTTGGTTAACAGATCCAGAATTTCAGAGGGAGCTACACTGTTTAGTTACACTCTTTATCTCTACATTAAGTACTTTTTCATCAGGAAGGACATTTGTGATACTCTCATGTGGGTGTTGGCAAAGATCATGAGATCTTATCCATTTATTCTTCTATCAAAATCCATCAATTCCAGCTGAACTACCACTTTGATTAAACATTAACAGCATTTTTATATTCACAATGTGACTGATCAGAGTTAACATTAGTTTGGAAAATTAATTCAATAATGTTAACATAAGATATTGAGAAATTAATTAATCTAACAGTACATATAATTAGTTATCATTGATTAAAACATTATGTAGACCATTAGTTTCTGGGATGGAGCATGGGATTTACAAAGAACAATGTAGAGGTTACCACCATTGACCCTAAGGAGATGTTTTGTTATTGGCACATACAAAAGTTATTTTTTAGACCTTTTAAGCTGTCTTCCTCCAACCTGGATTTTTTTTATTACCCAGATGGACTACGAAGCCCATAGTATGATCATTGCCTGGGGATGGTAACATTTCAACATATCTACAAACCTAAAATGTAGGATGTCTTTTTATAATCCTTTCCATTTAATTTTCTCACTGATCTATATTTTTCCCCTGCCCCATTCCCTCACAAGCAAGTATACTGCCCTTTAAACACCTAACCTATTAAAGGCTAGAAAGGAATGATGTACTTATTTTAGGCAGAATACGCTGATCCACAGTAACTTTATTGTCTACAAATATCAGTCAGTGAACGATGGGTAGAGAATTATTAATCAGAAATGTATTGAGTGCCCCTGAGCATATACAGTACAATTTTTCTGCACAACTAAATCACTGTTTCCCTCCCCACACAGAAAAGTGTGAACTGCAAATGTTAGTGATGGAGAATATGTTTTTTTTTCCCATTTAACACGATGAAACTTACTTCTGAGTAGTTATTTTAAAAAAAGACATAGCCCTCTAGTTTAAACAAACATGTATTCTCCTGTGGACAGTAGAATGTTATATTTTAATCCAAACTCCAATCTTACCAAAGTCTTCAAACTGTGATCCATTCAGGAAAGCTGGGTAAGATAAAAGCAGAATGGGAGATGGGAAAGAGAGAGAAAATAAGGTAAGGAGAGATGGTGGAAGGGAGGAGAGATTGAGAGAGAAAGAGAGAAGCCAACAGAAAATGAAGAGGGCTGAGGAAAACTTTCCAGTTCATTATTCAAGTGCCCACCACTGTGTGAAAAATAATAAATGCACTAAAGGATTACAAAGGGATTCAACTCTGAGTAGACTTGTGGAGGGGAAAGGCTTAGCTTGATTAATCTTTTCCCTTTTAACTTCAGCAATACACGCAAAATGTGTGCTCCACTGAATATGCCTGGTTGTAGTAAAGGCAGAATGGGGGAATAGTGAGGAGGAAGGCTAAAGAAGAAGAAAAGGAGGTACATGAGGCTTTCAAACCTAAAGTGCTTGACATTTTGTAAGGGCCATGGCTGCTTGAACTCTAAGCAAAGGCATTTTTTCCCTGTTCTATTCCCTTTCATAATAAGATACCTTTCCCCACTTCTTTCTCCTTCATCCTGAGTTGTCCTCCAATCCCAACTTTTTCATTTGCCTTCCAGATATTTCTTTGATGGCTTTCTAGAACCTTCCCTGTCTCCCTGTTTGAGACAACAACAAAACAGCAAGCAGAGGAGCCTAACAACAGAACCGTATATTTTCTCCACTCCTAATCCTTCTTCTCCTTAGCAATTTCTGAATCTGCCAGAGGAACAGCCATCCATTTTGATATCCTAAAATCAACTGAAACATGAGCATTGACTTCTACATTAATCAGGCAATCTAGCAAGCTCCCTCAGAGACTAATATCAACCACAGGGATCTGAGTTATGTCCAGGAATGAATGAATACAAGTAAAGCATTGAACATAGCCATTTATAGAATTGAGTGGAAAATACTCGTGCTTCCCTTATCATTGCCCTGGATCCAAATTGTCCCTTCCAGGATCAGAAACACTTGGGATTATATCATCTGCAAACAGTTTTGAAAGCCAAGCAATAAACTGAGATCGAACTTTCTAAACTTTGAGCAACTTTCTATTTCATTTCCCCCACTGTAGATTATACCATAACAAAACAAAGCTGGCTAATGGGACCAGAAGGAGACTCCATATTGCTGTAAGAGGAATACTACATATCACTGTCATAACTTTTTGCTGATTTTAATTTAAAAAATGGACTCTCATCTTTCATTTTCAGTCAATAGTAATGAAAGCATACAAGATGAAGTTATCTGCTGCTGAATGAAACTGTTAGTGTCAGCAAAAACATTTGTTTTCTGGACAAAACCTTATGGTCATTTCCATGATGTATTCACAAGTTATATTTGACCATTGATTATAAAGAGGGATCATACTAGGCATTCGGAAGACCATAAGTTAATCCCTCCTGAAACTTTACATTTAATGTGTCATCTGAAAAAGGAATATACAAAATCTTTAGCCTATTTCTAGAAATGATATTGTTCTGTTGAATTAACTGAATTGACCATATTTTAAGCAGAAGTGCTCATATAGAATTTAGGTGTGTGATCTACTGAATGAAGAATATCCAATTTAAAAAAAAATGCTGTCAAACATCTTTATAATAAGTTGTCAGTTACTTTTTATTATTCAGTGTTAAAATGCCAAACGAAACTTAGTTTCCTTTATAATTCTAATGAGATAGGGTTTGAAACTAGTATATTTAAATGTGCAAATTGGAAATTGACAACAGCTGGTATTTTAATGAACGATAATATGACACTGATTGTAAGATCAAGGTTATAAAATGTCACACAAGTCCTTTATATGGTAGGAAAATAGCAAGGATTAATCAGCACATCCTAATGGCTACTTTTGTATGCCCTTTGAACTCTGAGAGGTGTCTCATAATAATTTTTAATTGGCAGAGAGAAGAGTCTTCAAACAATTAAAAGAGAAAACAAACCAACACTGTCATGTTGGAGAGCTCATCATAATTAGCTGTTTATTTCTATGCTTTTAGCTCATATGAAAAATGGGAGCAAATTTTTCATAGAGGGTGGATTGACCATTAGGTCTTCCTATTCATTCACATTTACTGCAATTAAAAATGTGCTGATAAATTGAATTTATTTAGGCTAATGACATAAAGAGTTATATAAATAGCAGACAAGGGCACAAAGAGATATAAAGTTGTTTTTGTATAGGTAAAAGTCCAGTTCATATCTGAAAATAAACATAAACGTATATGTGGCAGATCCTGTGCTAAAAAGTATACTTAGAAATGTCTCAAAATTTGCTAGATACTTGATAGGGGGGAAGTCTCAAAAGACCTTCACAGAATCACATATCTTTGTCCTAGTATAATTTATACAGTATAGCTAGTCTCATTTGGCTTGGTTTCTCTGATAACTAAAGATTAGGACCACGATTGTATAAAGGTCAGGAAATCCAGATTTAAAAGAGTAGGAAGTTTTTTCTTCCAAAAAAGCACACTTTCCAATATACTTCTCCTTAGCCATCTCTGCACTAGACTGTTATAGTGCTATTATTCCACTTTCAACATCCTATGTAATCCTGGGGTTTGCAGTTTCGGGAATCCTGAGGTTTGCAGTTTTTGGATTCCATAGGATGTTGAAAATGGAATAATAGCACTATAACAGTCTAGTGCAGAAGTGGGCCTTAAATCATCATGAATCACTTCCCACGTCATTTTCGTGCTTGGGAATTATTTCTACATAAGAAAAAAAGAATACCATGTAGGAAGTGACCCTAACCCTACAATGCTCTACCAACTGAAAGTTGCTGTTTTGAGGAGGGTGGGATCTTTATACCTTGCCTTTTCCCTAAAGCCAGGGATTTACAAATATGATATAGTTCAAAATATAAAATAATATACCTTATTGAAATCAAAGGGATTTACTTATGAGTTGACATGTACAGTACTGCACTTTAAAACTGGATTTTTAAATTACACAGCATCTGTTTTGCCACTGAATCATGATACCTGCTTGCTATTTCAATCATCTCTCCTCCTTTTTATTCTTCTGACACCATCATCCCCACACAGTTTTTAACCAACACATCAGCAAACTTTCTGCCTTTTACCACAAGAATACCAGAATAATTTTTCTGGCTTGAATGTACGAGGGGCTGGTGGAAGGAAAGTTTTCATAAAAACCATATTGCCATTCTGTCATTTTGGTCACTGGAACTGCAAATTCAATCACTTTTTCCTTGCTGATGTCTACATTTCATTAAACAATCCTTCAATTTCTATTTTGTCTTGAAAGACTATTCATTCCTCCTCAGAAGCACCGCTTCCTATTTTGTACTTCCCTGATATGGTTTCACATCATTAAAGTGAGGACAAAATTAGAAGCAATCCTTCCTTTCATCAGACAAGGAGAAATAGCAAGTTCTTGTCAGTAGCTACTTGTAGCTTCTATATCTGTGAAGAGATTTATCTGCTCTAGATTTTAGTCTGGACTTATTGAGACTTATTTAGTCAGGACTTATTGAAGATGCTAAACCTGTTGAGGATATGATTCAACAGACTGGATGGCTTTTTTAAAAGTTCAGATTATCTCCAGTCACATGGAAGCTACACATGGAAATTCTACTAATTCTTCTGTGAAATCAATAAAGTCAGCCTTCTCTGCTGTGGCACCCCAGTTGGGGAATATCTTTATCTTTAAGCCTAGTTGGCATCAATGTTTCTGCCATTAGTAAAAACAAAGTTGTTCACTATGTTTACCTTTGAATTGGATTTCTACATATGCATGATTTGATATCATGTTAAGTTAATTTAACCATTTTTAATATATCCTCATTAAACTTGTGAAATTATTTAATATATTGTAGCCTTTTAAAGAGAGCCATAAAATATGATTATGGAAATTAAAATGTACTTAAGCTTATTTCAAAAAAGCATATTATTTTGTTTCCACTTAAAAAAATACACAATAATTTAGTTGGAATTACAATTAACTTACCAGTAATCACTGAGAGACAGAGAGTTTTAGCATTTTGAGCACTGGACTACAACCCTGGAAAGTAGGGCTTGATTTCCCACTCAGCCATGGAAACTCACTAGATTACCTTGGGTGCATCACATACTCCCAGGAACCGCCATGATAAGTTCATCTTAGGCCATTTCTGCACTACACTGTTATAGTACTCTTATTCCACTTTCAACACCCTATGGAATCCTGGGGCTTGCAGTTTAGGGAGGAGCATTTAGAATTCTCAGCCAGAGAACTCTTTGGTGTCAGTAAACTACAAACCCCAGAATTCCACAGGATGTTGAAAGTGGAATGATAGCAGTATAACAGTGTAGTGTGGAAATGGCCTTAGAGACACAATAAATCAGAAATGATCGGAAGGCACACAACAGCAAACAACAAAGCCTTTTAAAATAATCATAGAGTCATAGAGCTGAAAAGAACCACAAGGGCTATCCAATCTAGACCACTGCCATGTAGGAATATACCACCAAAGCAATCTCCAAAGAAGGAGACTGCACCACACTTCAAGACAGGATATTCCACTATCAAATTGCTCTTACTGTCAGGAAGTTCTTCCTAACATTCAGATGGAATCTCTTTTCTTGAAATGTATATTTTATACTTTACATTTCATATTTTTAATATAGTATAGAATTTTAAAGTTTGCATTTGCTTAAGATGCCCAAGCTGATTTTATTGGATGCTGCCTTGGGATCTTTAGAAAAAGAGTCAGATAAAAATATTTTAATAAAAGAAGTGAATTTTTTAAAAAAGACTATAGACAGCTGCAAGGGGGCATAGCATCATTAACTGGGGTGAAAACTTCACATTGATTCACATTTCCCCAAATCACAACAGTCCTCCTACCAACAGTACTCTCTGCACAGGGGATGGTGAATGGTGAACTTATGGCTTGCTATTGCTTATACACAGCAAGTTTTTTTTTTAAAAAAAAAAAGTCTGATTTTTGTACTGCAGTTACAGATGTGAAAACTAGAGCTATGGGTTGTTACCCTGATTTCTGGGCTCCCGTGAGGGACACCTCAATGTGCTCAAAATAATGGGGAATGAGAATTAACAATAGCACAAGCTATAGCAATGCAAGAGGCAGGGCAACCTAACGAGATCTTGGACCTAATGTTTACAGGGTCAGGCCAAGTCAATAATCAAACAGAAGTAAATAATAATTGTTTTTCTTTATTTTGAAATACAGTCAATACGTATGTATGCAATCATTCACACAGACCTAGCGAAAGAAAGGTAGGAGTTTGATAGAGGATTTTAAGAGGGATTTTTCAGGGGAAATACTACACCTGATCCTGAAGCCCGGGTAGTCAGAAGAAAAGTCTGTTGGAGTGGAGATTCTCAGCACGTGGAAGCTGAGGGGAAGGCTCAGCAAACAGAGTGGCAGCAAGGCGGGATGGAAACCAGGAGCGATCCGAAGAAGTGCTCAAAATCAGGGAGTCTTATAGGGGAAAATGTGCCTGTAGGCTAGTCCGTTCTTGAGGAAAACAATGGGTTTTGGACTGGAGACAAAGCCACTGAAAGGTCAGTACTTTAGATGATTGAATTATGACAGAGTTGTCAATAGCGCAGACAGTATACAAACGAGGAGTGCTTGACAGTTGGCTATTCGGCTCATCAAGTTGCCTGCTCAGGGCAGGGAGTCTTTTGTACTCTGAGTGCATACATAATGTAGTTTCAAAGTGTACTTGCCTGGAGGTCTCCTGAAGCTGCCTGGATTTATTTTGTATTGTTCAGCTATTTTTGGCCGTGCCCGTGTGCGTGCTTGTCCAGGGGCCTCGAATGCACATGGAGAGGAACGGTTTGGGATGGCCAAATTCTTGATATCAAATGACATCTAATATACCACAGGCCCGGACTAGAAACTACAGTAACAGGATCCATAACTGCCCTGTATTCATCAATTGTCACTTGCTGGCAAGGGGGTGTGTATGTGTGGAAACATCATCTTCCCACACTCTAATAAACAGAACTCCATTGCTCAGTGCAACTGCTGCCTGGTAAAGTTGATGCCAGGGGGTCAGGCCAGATGATATTACATGAAACTATGTAGGACAGCCAGTGTGGCATAGTAGTTTGAGGATTCTACTGCGACTGAAAAGCAGGGTTTAAATCCTTGCTCAGTCTACTAGCTGACCTTGGGCAAGTCACACTCCCTCAGCCTCAGAGAAAGACAAAGGCAAAGGTCTGCTGAAAAATGTTGCCAAGAAAACCCAGTAATGGATTCACCATAGATTCTCCCTATACTGAAAACAAGTTGAAGGCACACAACAACAACCACAGCAACAAGCTAAGTAGATGATGTAGAATATGAGTCAAAATTTGTTATTATAAATCCTTAGGATACCTACTATGTTCTAATTTTTAATTAGTAGCAACCACAGTAGTCATAGGTTTCTATAAAAGCTGGTCAAATGTCCAAATATAAATTCATTTGAAAATTTTGCCTATACATCATTCTTTCAAATGTTGCAGGAGTTGTTAGATCTTCTAGTCATTGGATCACAGGTCTCAGAAAATTATCTTTTCAGTAATGAAGTACTAAACTTTTTGTAGTCAAAAGGATGCAAAAAATCAAATTCCATTGGCCATCTGTTAATTTCCAAGAAACAGATAAATAATCCCTAATATCAAGGGATTTTTCAATGCCAAAATTACTTGTGAAATGACTCCCTCCCAAAATGTAGCTAGTATGGGAAAGCTCCAAAGCATATGCAACCAACCAATAGACCCAAAAGAGTAATTTCTGCTGTATAAGATGTGGCTTGTGATCTATAGCCATATTAGTTATAGGTGTTAAAACGAAGGGCCATTGATTAGTCAGAACTGGGTATTCCAATTCTCTGTTCCATTCTTGCTATAACAAAACCTCACAGGTCATGTTGATAGATGATTGATAGACAGATAGATAGATAGATAGATAGATAGATAGATAGATAGAGACAGATGATAGATAGATAGACAGATAGGTAGGTAGATAGATAGACAGACAGACAGATAGGTAGATAGATGATAGATAGATAGATAGATAGATAGATAGATAGATAGATAGATAGATAGATACTTGATTGACTTCAATTAATGTCTCTAATTTAAAGGGAACCCTGGATGCATTTAAAGCTGCAGGGCCAAATCTGAATTGTAACAAAAGTTTCAGTTGTAGGTACTGCCAATTGTAGGCTGGTAGAGTTGGTACTCTTAAAGAATTACATACCTGGCAGCTGAGATACCATAATCATACTGGGTTCTATTTTGATTCTGGTTGGTTCAGTCTGGCAGGAAGGTTAACTAAAGATTAATTGCTAAACTTCCTCAAATAGTAATTGATTATATGTTGGTCTAAATCTGTATTTTAGCTGAAAGAATTTCCTCCAAATGTCTCATCTGCTAGTAATTATTAGAATGCTATCTCCACTACCCTTGTGAACACAGTAATCAAAATTATAGGAGCCCTGGTGGCACAGTGGTTTAATGCTGGTACTGCAGCCACAAGATTGTGAGTTCAATCCTGCCAGGCTCCAGGTTGACTCAGCCTTCCATCCTTCCTCAGGTCAGTAAAATGAGTACCCAGCTTGTTGGGGGCAATTAGCTAAACACATTGTAAACTGCTTAGAGAGCACTTAGCTGATAAGCAGTGTAGAAATACACATGTTATTGCTATTGTATGGGTCCCTTTTGCTGGAACAAGGGTTAAATCTGAAGGAATTATGTGCTTCTTCCAAATCATCCCTAAATTCTAATATTCCAATTTCTGGGACAGGTTCCAGCATGAGTAATTACATTCTGTACTTTACTCACATTTTTAGTTGAAAAATAATTAGTCTCAATGTACTTTCTGAAATGGTTTTCAAATATTTACTCAAGATTTGTGAGCAAAGATGCTGCTCTGTTCTTGTACCATAAAATGGCATGAACTCCATTATAATACCATTCTTCTACCTTTTTCCTGTTTCAAACTAGAGTTTCTGCATGGCCATGATTTCCCTTAGGAAAAACAGAGATGGGTGATGTGGTAATACCACATTTTAAATATTATGTACAATTTGGACCATCACATCAGAAATAAAGGGATTGTAAACCAGGAAGGTCCAGAAAAGGGCAACAAAAATTATGAAGGTACTGGAAGAATTCCCTTTGAATAAATATTATGCAGTAATGTTTGGAGGTATAAAAGTTAGGGAAAAAGGCAAGTAAACAAAGAATGATATAGATGTATAATTATGTATCGTGTAGAGAAAGTAGATAGGGAGAAATTGTCTCTTTTGCCTTCTCTTATAACAGTGGAACCTGAGGTCATCCACTGAAAATGCATGATGCAAGATTTAGGGCAGCTAACACTGAGACCATTTCTGCATTACACTTTTATAGTGCTACTATTCCACTTTCAACATTCTATGGAATCTTGGGGTTTGCAGTTTAGGGAGGGGCCTTTAGAATTCTTGGTCAGAAAACTCTTTGGCCTCAGTAAACTACAAACCCCAGAGTGGAATAATAGCACCATAGCAACACAAGGCAGGAATGACCTGAGAAACGTCTCTCAGTACATAAATTCTGAAATTAACTGCCATGAAAGGTAGAGATCGCTGCCAACTTTAATGTCTTTAACAGGGATTAGATAAATTCATGGTGATTTCGGTGATCAGTAGCTGCCGATCAGGATGGCTAGATATAGCCTGCAGTATCTTTGGCAACATGCCTCTGTATATCATTTTCTAGATAACACAAGATGGAGGTTGTAGTTGCAGTCATGTCATGCTGATGGGCTTTCCGCTGACATCCATCCAACCACTGTGTGAACAGACTACTAGACTAGATTGATCTTTGATTTCTTCCAGCATGGTTCTTCTTTCACTATTCAGCAGGAATTAATATCCTGGGCTTTCAGTGTTCACTCTCATTCTTATATTTAGTTAACAGAAAACCTATTTTTAAAAAAGTTAATTACAATTTATTTACTATTTAAAAACCTATTGATACATATACACTTGCATGGACACACGTTCACATTGGTAGATAGACTGCAACTGTCTGCTGATTGCCTCCAATATTTGTTTGGTCTGCCTCTTGGCCTGTGAGCTTAACACTGAATGATGACCTGTGCAAAACCACAACTCGATGTAATGTGTTAGGGTTAAATTTCTGAATTGGCAGCCTGTTCACTTTGATGAGGTTAGGCAGGCAAGCTGTTCAATAGCAAAAAGAAATGCTATATCATCAACTTTCTTCTGAGGGAAATTGATGGTTTCCCTGTGCACCCCAGTGAGAGGGGAAGCTCCAAGAAATAAAGTACACTTATAGTGGTAACATGGGTTTCTCGAAAGTGTTTGTGACAATACTTCAGTGGCTAAACTTTTATGTTCTATCTGTAGAAATTGAATTTGTAAAGTGTGCACAGAAGTTTCTAAAAAGCATCTGGATAGTATGGGAAATTACCAGTGCAACTTGTCCAAAACCAGCTGTTGCAAATATCATATAAACCAAAATAGTGATCATTTGTATAATTTCTGGAGTGGTGTACAGTTGTGGATGTGGAGAATAACAACAAAATTGGCTGATTGGTAATGCTATTTGTTTAGTATGGTAAATTAAACAATGTGTTATATTCTACACAGTAGTTTTTGCCTTTCTTCGAGACACACAACAACATGGCAGGTATGGATACAATTGCAACAGAGGTCAATCTGGATTTTAAAAAAAAAAGCCATAAAATAACCTATCTAAGAAACAACCAAGCTAGCTATAAGGAACCATCATAAGTGATGCCATTTTTTTCCTTGTTTGTTGCCTCCCCCCAAAACTGAATCATACATTTTTAAGTTCATGTGCACATAAATCTCAAATTGATATACCTTCTAGGAGCACTGTGTCTGTCAGCATCCAAGTTGTGGTGAGCTGAACTAAAGGTAAGACTCAATGATGATTCACACTAACTTTCTTTAATGGATGTTGTCTCTTATGTGTTTTCTTGGTGGATGAGAATCTGCACACACACCCCCAAAAATGTAGTGACTCTGTTTTGTGGCCTTTTAAAGTAATTCAGAAGAATCTGTCAATGATTTATCTTATCATTGCACCAGCTGGCAATGGGAGAAGGATGGGGCCATAATGACGTCTTGTGGAAGCATCATCAAGGCCCCGTTCCTCTCATGTCCCCAAGCCAGAACACCATGTCCATGTGGAAAGGGCCAAGGTCTCATGCAGGACACACTTTCTAAACTCAAACTCATTGTAAACTACCTAGAATGAATACCAGCGGTCAAATAACAGAACTAACAGTTTCTGAGCATATACAGATCTTGGTAATATTTTTAAAGCTTTAAAACAGCAATGGACCACAACCATCATAGGATCTAAAATTATACCACATTTCTCTAGAAAGGGGAAGATGTTAAACATTTTTGACCATCTACAGAATTAGATATTTTCTCTTTCTATTGATTCTAAGGATTAGGAGAATTCAAAGTCTGGATTATATTATGTTTATCATATGCAACTGGAATTTGTTCTCTTCAATAGTTTCCTTAGTATCTGGGATTTATGAGCTCTAACGCACAAAGAAAATTTGCCTTTTCAGTTTAGCATTTGAGTAGATGTTCAATTATTTTAATAGCAACAAATGGGGATGGATGGAGATTTAGTTCTCTATCCAGCTATTCAGTAATGCTTTTTCAGAGGCAACATTTTGTCAATCCATTAACAGAATGCCGTGGAGAAGTTAAAATCACCATCCAAATTCACCTCACCATTTTTTTAAGGACTCCTGAAGTTTTGTGGATTTATATATAAAATGACACTGCAGAACCAATATTGCTGATCAGTTCTGCACAAGCTAGTATGATGATCATATCAACAATAAATAGGATACCAGTCAGCTATAATAATACCACAAACAAGATCATAATGATAATTTTCTGTATAGTTCAGTACTGTGAGAGAGAAACAGTTCTTTCTGGACCACCCCTGTGTCCTGAATCTCAGGGACAAACAGCATAAACCATTCAGCTCCCTGGGGTAGGGCCTAAACTGCAGGCAGATTGCTACCTTAGAGGCCCCTCCCTAAACTGCAAACTCCAGGATTCCACAGGATTTTGAAAGTGGAATAATATCACTATAACAGTCTAGTGCGGAAATGGCCAACATTAAGCTTTGCTGCCCATCCCCATGCACCAAGACAACTGGAGGTTGTTTGGTAAATGGGGAAAACATGAACTAAATCTACTCATTAATCCCACTAAAGTAGAACCCTTGAATTAATGTTTGAATTGAAAGTCAATACGCATGTAAATCTCATTGATCAACAGGTCAATTCTGGTTGAGATTGGCAATTGGATTTAGGTGTATATATGTTGTAATCAACAGACTACCTACATTTCCAGATGTTGCACAACAGTTTGGGGCAACTTAGTATAATCAACTGACACATTTAAATTTGTATTTCATTGTGTTTTTGGGGATGGTATATGGAAGGAAATGCCTAATTCTTATTTAAATACATATTAAAGTGTTTATTTTGAGATGGTATTTTTAACTGCAAATAAATGCATCAACTGAATGGAAAGGAGTTATAAAAGTGAAATTGACTAGAAACAGAGTACCCATTCCTGGAAAAGCATACATCAACAGGTAGTAAAAAAACCACCCCATGGTGAAAGGTATTCCTGAGAAATTATGAATTAAGGGGAGGGGGTACTAAGTATTTGCTAATTTATTAACCTTTGCATTTTTTTAAAAAAAAACTATGCTAAGTGATTATTAGTGACCATGAGCAAAGTGATGATTTAAGTTTTATTTGAAATCTATTTCCTGTGCATTTGCACAATAAAATAATTATTATGCTGCAGCATGATTTTAAAACAAATGAAGATTGGATTAATTAGAAGACTACATGACTATCAGAAGGCCATATGACTATCAGAAGCAGTTCTGCACATTAACAGAAAAAGACCATCTCACAGGAGAAAAAGAAAAAGAGTATGAAACAATGAGATTTCAGAACAAAAACCAATGAAGATAAGAGACTAATAACATCTTGAGACATTAGGAATCCAACTGCATGGGGGTAAAAAAAAGTCCATTAAAACTGGAATTGCTCATTCTGCAACTCTTGGTTCAATTGTAGTAGTGCCAGCAAAGACTCTTAAGTGGCTTGTGATGGTTGTCTATATTTTCTTCTAAACAAATTAAAACAGCAAAAACATATAGTAGAAGTCACTCACTAGAAACAGAAAGCACTGCACGGTGGTCCCATCACTTAGAATGCTTGAAGATAACTCCGATTAATCTTTGGCACAGTGTGATAGACATAATTCTTTGTACAGTCTAAAACAGTAAGAAACCCATTTGTCAAGTAACTTAGGGAAATAAGGAAAATTTGGAATGTGCTACAGAATGAAGCTCCATGATTTCATTTCACTGGGCATGGTTGCTGGAGCCAGAGGATTTCTGTGCCAATAGAAAAAAAAGGTTACTGTCTTATAATCCTATCAAATTATTACATAAATAGATCTTCACTTTACATCGAGTTACTTTTTTCAAGTTTCACATAACCTATAGGATTTTCCTGGACAGAGTTGTATGTTCATTTCAAGTCTTTTTCACTGAAACTGCAAAATTCTCGTTATAGAGAATTTGTGTGAAAATATTACTGGGACTCAGAATGTACAATCAGCCTGGAAAAGATCTCTATTACTATACAAGAAACCTTCCAAAAGTCCAGTAAGCAATGACATATGTTTTTGAAAACCTGAGATGGTTTCAAGTTCTCATATAGCTTACTACGTCTTCAGTGGTTGTGCCAGGTAGCATTTACCTTCTGAGATAATCAGCTTTTGATTTTCTGTTTCAAGGGGCATTCATTGTTTATGTTGTTTTTTGTTTTCTGCCAATAGATTCCCCCAAATACCTGAGTATCTAAGACTGAAAGAAAAAAAGCATCATGTCTACAGCAAGGAAAAACACTTATATGAATCAATACTCAGAAGACTCTACTATTAGAAGTTGAAGAATAGTCAAGGAGTAGAGGATGAAGTGTATTACATTTCATATATAGACATCAGATTACAAAATATACATGCTCCAGAAAAGGTTGGATGCATAAAGGTGTATAATTTTGCCATTTGTGAAACCTCTTAAGTAATATGTGGCAATAGGTTGCAGCACCCATCTATACCTGCACTTAGATTAAATAATCTTTCCTCCTAAGTGCTTTAAAAATATAGGCCAAATGTACTAGATATTTACACTGTCAAAGTAACAACAATAAAACAGAATTAAAAAAAAAAGAATGTCACCCACTTTCATGCTAAGATTAAAATAGGGGCATGTATTTTCAGTATTATGTTTGTGTTAAGTGGCATCTTAATACACTGAGAGTTTGGACATAATGGAATGCCTTTCCAGAATAGTGAGATATAAAGTAGAGCCTATCCATAGCCTTTTGGATTATTTTTTTTTTAGATGAAAATAGCCCACTGCTTTTCTGTCCAGCTTTTAGCCATGTTAGTCTAGTAATGAGAGTCTGTCTTAATGGAATAAAGCACTGTGGTCCTGATTTGATGTGTGAGACTGCTAATATGTTGTGGATAGAAAATGTATTCAGTGTAATTAACTTCTTTCTTTACATTTTATTTTTCCATTAATCCCATTTGTTTAATCAACAGCAAGGAGCACAAAAAAATTAACATATTTTGCCTAAACAAAGCACAACTTCATATTTACTGATTCTAGTTCATGTCATACAAAGTATTGATGACATGCATACAGTTTTATGATACAATTAAGAGCAAAATAAAGTGCTCAATTCACTTCCTAAAATTTAGAAACTAAGTATACTTAGTTCTAAACAGAAACTCTGAATGTGTTGAAAATATACTCCACAAGAAGCAAATATCGCAATATTTCATAAACTGCATATTATGGCTGTGATGCATGTCAAGCTAGCTTTATTTGACTGTTTAATCCATTTAATCGTGATATACCTGAAGCTGTGGCTATATATTTTATAAACAACCATATAGCCATATCTGAGCATTTGGACTAGTGTTTATTCCTGCCAGTTTTCATGGTGGACATTATTCTTTATTCATTGTATGTGTGTTTTGCTATATAATCTAGATAAGGCTTAACAGATGAACTATGGAAGATACTGTTACCAGTATATAAAATAACCTGACAAAATTGATTATAAATATCTGATAGCACATGATTGTTGGGAAAAGAAGGTGAAGGAGCAGACTAATGTTTCTTTCACATTTTCTTTTAGGCAGCTGTTATATTTCTATCCATTGGTCTGTCACAAATCTAGATTTACATTTTTTTCCCCTGAAGCACATTGAAATGCTAGGGAAAAATTAACGACAGAATTATTGCCAATTATTGAAATCTCTTAACAAACGTATTACTGAGCACAAAAAACTGAGAAACATGATTAAGTTGTTCTCTTTTCTTTTTAAAAAATTATTCATTTTTAAAGACAACCTTCAGAATTAAGACTTCTTAACGCTCAAAAGGACTTTAAATTACTAACATAAAAAAGAATAAAAGAGAGATTTGAGAAGATCTGTTGGGAAGGAGTAACATAACATCAAGCTCTTCAGCAGGAGCAAAAAGTCTCTTTTGCTCACTTTGACTTCATATTTTGTGCTATTTTTTCTTTACATGCTGCAGTAAAAATTGTTCATGACAGATTTTTTCATTCATTTGGTGCTCTTGCTGTTGTATTATAATTGAGACTCAAACATTTTCTAAGACAGTGAGAGAGAAATCACAGTAGTGTGCAAAGTGAACTCTGACTTTCAGTTGGTTTTGAAACAAAGTATTGCAAAGGAATCTGTAACAAAAGGTTTGGTTTCTTAAATTGATTTTTTAAAAATTAACCAAGATCTTTCACCTAAAGAATGGATCAACTAGTGCTTTTTTTTAGATAATAGGCTTACCTGACATGAACCACTGCAAGAAACATTGCATAAATCAAGGCATATAATTCTTCAGTGAGTTTCTTCTCAATGGTAGTGACAAACAGTTTCAGCAATTTTTTTCACACTCCAATGTCTATGAAACCATGCAGTTTTCAAAAGGTATTCTAAATTCAGGACTTATTCAGTACAAAATTCCCCTGTGATTGTTATACACAGAAAACAGCATTTTTGGCATGTGGAAAATAGCTTTTCAATGCAGAAATGTTAATTCTTATGCAGAAAATGTCTATGCAAATCAATGATGTCCAAATTTTACACACAATAAATCCCCATTTACAGTATTTTCTGTGCAGAAAACAGTATTTTATGCACAGGAATTAATACTTCTGTATTGAAGTATGATTTTTCACACCAACAAATGCTGTTTCCTGTGCTGAAAATACCGATTTCTGAACAAAACAGTCACACACAAATTTTGCTCAGAATAAGTCACAAACTGTGATCATTCTCATCAATAGAGGATTCTTCTCATCAGAGTTTCTCAACACTGCAAAATATTTTTTAATTCATTTCCCAAATATTTTCAAATATTCTTTCCACCCCTACACAATTCAGTTGCAAAGGCACAACTGAATGAAAAGGCCATGGTCTGCAAGCAGAAATACAACAAGGAAGGAGTCAATTTAGCTTCCATCAACAGGGAGATCTAAGAGGCTTCCTGCAGAGTAGACATGCCACAGTTAATTACAGGTTTACAGAAAAAGGATCCTCATCAGAAACACCATGCTGATAGTGTGCATACACTATCATACATATTGTCCTTTTCAAAGGACTGCCTTCAATTTGAATGGCTGTGTAGTTCAAGGTCCTTTCCACACGACGTCGCTGTCTCATTTCTGCCACAGGATGGCAGTGGTCGGCAGGTTGCACTTCCACATGACGTCATCACTGTCCCACTGCCATTCTGTTGTGGAGCATTGTCCATTTTGCGTCTGTGATCATGCAATGCCCCCGTCACTTCTGGCCATGCAGAAGCTGTGGAAGCACATTGGTGATGCTTCCTTCCATAGCGCAGCAACGGAAAAAGCCCAGCTGTGCTGCAGAAGGAAGCCGTGGTGCCATTGCATTCTCTCCCATATAGACTGAGTGGGTGCAGAGGGAAGTGTTGCTGACGCACTCCCTTCTAGACCTGGGACTGCAGTGAGATGACATGGAAGTGCATCGTCATGCAGAAATGGCCCAAAGTTTGATTTAAAAATAAAATACATAAGGAAATCATGAACCCTGAAGTTGTCCAGCAACAGTTAGATGATTCAGCAAGCACATGAGTCATCTTGTAGTCTCCTCACTTATTTGAAATATATGTTAATTCTATTAAGCAGCCATTGATAACAGCCATTTTTAATTTAATTTTTGTACAAATACAAATTTTCATATGTAATATTGTGCAAATTGATTTCATTTTTTGATAATATATTGATGACAATCTTATTAGCACAGGAATGATTGCCAATGTGGTCATGAGTTACATCATACACAGGCCTGGTGTGCTAGTGGGTACACAAGCATATGCAGCAGAAGTGTGAATTAGTTTAGCCCAAAAAATTGACCTACTGTTCCTAGACCCCATTCAATGTTAAGGTTGTAAAGAATACTTGCACATTTTGTAATCTGCACATGATGTTTTCCCCCTTTTTTTGAAATTGAAATGGCCACCTCTTTTCTTTCATCAGTATCATCAATGAGGGGTGGGGGTTGATAAAAAATGTTTTATTTAGACAAAAGACAACATCAAGGTAAAAAAAAAATAATATAAAAAACACATTTTGTACAAGAAAGGTGTCACAACATTTTGGGGAAAATGTCCCAAAATGTGAAAAGTCAGCAGAAAATGTATGAAAAACTGTTAATCTTAACCAGCAGCTAGAACACATTTGAAGTATTAGATGTGAAAAACAAAATAACCACAGTCTGCATCCCTAGGCCTAAGTCCAATAATCATTTCCAACTCATTGAATCAGTTATAGAATAATAAATTAATCTTTAGGTAAGTTACATTGATTCAATGGGTGAACAGTAAGGTGGAAGTAACAATGGGATTTAGACCCTACTTTGCATAGGCAATGAAAAGGGTTATGATATTTTGGACTGGAAACTTCTAGAAGGCAAATAGTTTCATACTTCCTTGCTCCAGGAAATAAAAACATAAACTGTTGGGAGTCCTCCATGTTTTATTGTTTTAGGATAGCAGTAGACTGAGGAAATAGTGATAGTAGGCTGTTAGCTAATTCCCATTCCTTCCGGCTGGAATTTCAAAGGAACCGTTTGGCATGATGACGTTCGTTCTTTTACAACTATCTTAGGAGAAACTGTCTGTTAAAGTGTAAGGTGGGGGAAAACGTTCCATTCTCGAGCTTTAACGTCTGAAGACAGCATCCCTTACTATGTTACAATAAATCTTCTATTAAGTTTATTGATCCGTGTGAGAGTGAATCTGTTCCTGACATAAACTGTCCTCTTCCTATGCACAGCATTCCTCATAAGTATCCTTTTCCCCACCCCCTACCTTTAGGTATTCACAACTATATGTGCCTGCTACATATTTTGATAAATACAACTTTGGTCATGAAAGGCAGCTTTGCACAAAATAACATCTCTTAATGGCCACATATCACACTGGAAACTATTTTTTCCTAATTAAAGAGAAAGGTCTGTGTTGCAGTTAACATGGTTTGTGGATTGTAGACAATCACTAAATGAAATCAGTTTTTGCAAATTATGTTTTAAAGCTTATTCATCTGTGTCTTTACAACATTAACATGGCAGATGTTGGATCTTTGCAGTCAAATAAAAGGTGTGTTACTTGCTACTGTATTCTACATCATTCTCATGGAAATCAGCTCCAGTAAAATCCATTACAAAGGGAGGCATTTTGAAGAACAATCCATGGCAATGTTCAATCAAAGGATCATTCTAATCTTGTGTTCATTAATGACTAATCTCTTTATCAATCTCATTGTTCAATTAGGCTTGTTCTGACTGGAATGCAGAATTGTGGAATACTAAGAATTTGTACTATTCAGCTAATTCAATGTTTGACTAATGCACAGGGTTGCTATTTTTTTCTCAAAATGTATTCATGCATATTAAAATGAAAGTCCTTAAACAACATTCTCACAAAGGTAATTATTTTCAGAAAATACAGGGAAATCTTTAAGCTGTGTATCTAGGAAAGAGGCCTATCTGGAAATAAGCCAATAGGGAAAAATCTTTATCTGCTCCCAAGACTCATCAAAAGTATGTCATTGACCTTGATGGGATGTAAATAGCTTCCTCTCTTCTGTGGAATTTATTCTGGTTTACTGATTTAGCATTCTGGGGAAGATTATTCAAATCATTGATAGTTAATACTTATATAGGAAAAGATATTCTACAGTTTTATCTTAACTGCTTTTGTAAACATGATTCCTCTTTAACAGATTGAGAGGTAAGATTGAAAAATAATAATTTGCCCAAGTCCATTGAGACTACAGTACATTGAACTCATTGGGAATAACTCTGACTAAATTTCTGTAGGATTGCACTGCTAACATCCTGTTACACGTATGTGGAGAAAAGCCCCTAGTGAATCAGCAAGGCTTCCTTTTGAATAACCATGCACTGTTAACCACAACCCAATGCATTTCTAGACAGAAGTAATTTGATTTGGCTCACATTTAAGTCACGGGTACATTTGTGTATAGGATTGTACGATAGTTGCACTACATTTGGGCAAGAACATGATTGATTTGTTCCTGGCTCAATACAACATTGTTTTCTAATTCTGGTCTTCAAATTTTCAGATTCTCCCCCTACCAACCAAATAATCTGGCTAATTCCCATAGTTATATTTACATGAACCTTTTCAGTCACATATAGAGATGTTTTAGACATGAGATCCATAAATGCAAAGCAATAATTTTGGACCATATGCAGCCCCTTAGATCTATCTGCATTTTACCTGCATAAGAGTTGTTATGTAGGGGCACACAGAAGGTAGCTGGGATTTCTATTTCTGCTATGGATTTAGGTATTTAGTTGTCCAGGTCAAGTTTTGATATTTAGATCTAAATTCAATTGCTAAACTGAAGTAGAGAAGGCCTAATAAATCAATGGGATTTATATAAATGTTGACTTACCATTCAGCAACTGATTCAAAGGTGCTACTTTAGCTGAGACTAGCAATCAGATTTTGGCCTTCAACACCAGTCCAGTCCAAGGCCTTGAGTCCAGTAAAAACTTAAAGGCATACCAATCCATTGAAAATGTCTGATTGGAACACTATTGAAAATATCCAGTTATTTCCGAGAAGATCCCTAAAATAGAACTTCAGAGCCATTGCTCCCTTACGGTATTCTCTCTTCCAGCAGCAGAGTTCTATGTTGTCTGAGGTTTTGCTTTGAAGAGCAAAACAGTACAGAATTTCCAACATACTTTTACAGGAAGATTCATAAGGCTAATAAACTAAACGTATGTTATAATCTGTGTTAAAAAATAATATGGAAATCATTCTACATTTCTTTCTGTTATCTATAGCAAAGTGCATCATAAAAAGTGTGAAATAATTTCCACAAAGACTGTAATGTTTTATTAACACTGTAAGTGTTGTTTTCCCTCTCAGGGTTAACACTTTTTACACTAATATTCCATTGACATAAGAGCTGGTGCTACTTAATTACCTTTTATGAAGAGAGGGAAAAACACTTTTTTGTGGCCATTTGCCAAAAGTCAAAGAAAGAGAGGTGAGTAATTTTTCAGAAAGGGAATTAATATTCATTAGGCAATAAACTGCCTATAAAACTGATTTAAACACAAAATCTGACCCAGAAATTAAGAGGGATAATAGACCAAATAATACTGGCTTTAGTAAATTCAGCAATAGAAAGCATATTCATCAATAATATGACTTTGAAAAAAAAATCTGGAATCTTAAACACCTTTAATTACTAATTTGTGGTATTTGCACCTTTCAGGATTAGCAGTGTATAAATTCTTCTCGGTTGTCCTAAAATTCTTTTAGTTTAGGTACCCCTAAGCCTACCCTTACCCCTAAGATTTATGGGAGAATACTTGACTAAGCAGTGCTCTGTGGCAGCAAAAAGTGTATTTTCTAGACCAGTGGTTCTCAACCTTCCTAATGCCACGACCCTTTAATACAGTTCCTCATGTTGTGGTGACCCCCAACCATAAAATTATTTATTTATTATTTACAATGCCTCCCCCCCCGGCAAAGCCCGCCTCGCCAGCCAGGAACGGGGGGGGCAGGGAGGGAAAGAGGAGCCGCACGTCTCCCCTGGGAAAAACTCAGAGAACCCTCCTGGGCTCTGCTTCTGCTTCGCTCTTGTTTCCACTGGGGGGAGCAGTGTGGGAAAAGTTTCCAGAATGTTAACCCTGGCCGGAGGGGGGAGGAATCCCAGCGCCTTTGTCTTTTGTGCCGGGTGCAGCTCGCCACCCCCGGAAAAGCGCTGCTTTGTGGCCTCCCAGCCCTTCTGCAGCGCCCCCCTTCGTGGTGAGTGGGGCAGGGGCCGTGGCGAGGAGGGGGAGTGCCCCCCGTGCTGCTGCCGCCTCCCCAAGCTTGCCCATCAGACAGGAGGTTCTCCCAGTAGTGGAGAAGGGGAGCAATTTCAGTCCCTTCTGAACAGGGGGCAGGAGGACGCAAGCACCTGGCTCGCGCTTGTGCACCACCACCAAGGAAGAAATGGAACATAAAACCATTGGAAATATGTATTTTCCAATGGTCTTAGGTGACCCCTGTGAAAGGGTCGTTCGACCCCCAAAGGGGTCCCGACCCACAGGTTGAGTACCACTGTTCTAGACTGTTACTTGATATTAAGGGGAAGTGGACAAACGTAGCATCTCCTATACTCCTGAAATCGTTCCTTCTCCACCACCTGTTGTTTCCTCATTGTTCTCTTTATTTGTTGATGAAGGTAGTTGGAAAACAAAAAGGATAGATCACTAGTAGTAAGGGTAAGCCTATTTTCAAGTTGGACTCAAATATGAATTTTGGTTCTTTTTATGATAATCACATTTTTCACTTATCCTGCACGACAAGGCTCAAACTACTAATTACAGACAGTGCTGGGTTTCTTTCAGACTGAGGAAGTTTGCATCTCTCTAGAAGACATTTGGGTGAAAATAGGCTGTTAGCCTTTTCTCCCACCATTTTTCACTTCATATTCTGAATTGCTTTTTCACCTTCAGGGGAAAAAATATGATGAAGATGAAAGGCTCTGTAATTTTCCCCAGCAATTTGGAAGAGCAGTTGGGGAACAGTCATTATCAGCTGGGAAATGAAAGGATTAGGGTTTGGCCATCTTTCTGTTTCCCAGATGCAAAATTCTCTAGGTTGTTTTGAGATAACAAAAACCCAATGGAGGAAAAAAAAACCCGTAAGAACTTGATTTAACATGTAGTTGAACATTAGATTTAATGAAACTATTCATCTTATTAAAGTTTAATGCCAAACAGCCTACTGAAATATGTGGTATTTCACTGTGTCAACTACATGCACAGAGTTGGAAACTCCAAGCCACTCCCTTGACATGTATGCCAAATGAATGAATTTAAAAAGCAAGGAGCACAAAACATCAACAATTTTACTAGCCCAGATATCATTGACACCAATAGGAACTCTGAATATTATCTTGAACATCCACTGCAAGTTTTCTTTCCTTGCAACAAAGATATTCATAGTGGATTTGGCTTTACATTGCTGTTTTCAAACATGGTCTCAAAAAAGCCGAGGGTCAATATGACCCATAACCCATTACTGCACCCATTACTTCAGGCATAGAAATCTAACTCCTAAAGATTCATAATGTATTGTTGATGTATTGCAACATCAACTGTGCCCTCTCTCTCAAATCTTGCTGTTAGCACTATATATTTTATTTATTTATTTAATTGATCAATTTATGTATTGATCACCATAGCTAGAATTATATCTCTAAATAGTTTGAAGAGGATTCATGAGGATGGCAAAGGCTGTTTATTTTTTCTCCTTCAGCCTATCAATTAATTATTGTTTGATTAATTGATCATTTTATTAGTTCATTAATATGAATTTATGCTAAACTTTGAATGACTGAGGTCATTCAACATTATATATTTCCTTACTAGTTTCAAAACAATCTATAGAATTCTGCAAGGATATAAATGCACATGTACCTGTTAAAAACAGGGGCTGGCATCCTGTTCAGTAATTATGGTGTCATAAGCCTGACCAATGACACTGCAGTTACACTAATGAATTTTTACTGTTGTTGCACCATCACAATAACTGAAAGTACCCCCAAAACTACCCTTAAAGCCATGTAGCCCCCCCCCAGGAGGAATTTCTGAAACTTCGAAGACTGAGGAAATACATGATGGCACACTCAAACCATTTCCACACTAGACTGTTATAGTCTATTATTTCACTTTCAACATCCTATGGAATCCTGGGGTTTGCAGTTGGGAAGAGCCTGAGGCCCCTTCCCTAGCTGCAAGCCCCAGGAATTCATAGGATGTCAAAAGTGGAAAAATAGCACTATAACAGTTTAGTGTGGAAATGGCCTCAGACCTCTTCCAGAAGTGAGCCAAAGTGGTAAAGGACAGTGCAGAGAGCAATGACTCATCCAGCCTTCTCCTAGTAGCAGCACCCACTGTGATAGCCAGAGGCTGAAACTCTGCAGGGTCCCATCTCAGCTGCCTGTCACAGTGTGTCCTGCTACCAAGAGAAGGCTGGCCCGTATCATTGCTCACCGCACCATACTTCATCATCGTGGAATTTTTCTGTTGGGATGGAGGATGCATGGCTTGAAAGGTACTTATGGGGGGGACTATATCAGGAGATGTAGTGATACCTCCATAGCTATGCCATGATAGTATGTCTACCAGTGCAGGATCTCAGCCAGTTTGTTCAGCAGCTTGCCCTCACTTTAGAGAACCATTGAGAAGAAGAATTAAGTAAAAAAATCAATTTTTAAATCTGAAACTGACTATTATTTAATCCACCAAACACAGAGATTGAAAGAGCACGTAAAAATAGAATTTAAGGGGTCAAGTTAGCAACTAGTTTTCAGTAGTGGCCAGGAGTGCATTTGCACAGTTAAAACTTGTTTGCCAGCTGCGCCTGTTCCTTGAGACATCAGGTCTGGCTACAGTTATACACACCTTGATTTTACATGTAATGCACTCTATATTGGGCTGCCTTTGGAACCTGTTAAGAAGCTTCAGCAGGTTCAAAACATGGCAACCAGAATGCTGACTGGGGCCAGTTACAAGAAGCACATAACTCCTTTGTTAAAACAGCTTCACTGGCTACCTGTTTGTTTCTGGGCACAATTCAGAGTGCTGGTGATGACCTATAAAGCCCTATCTGACATAGGTCTGAACTATTCAAAAGACCGTATCTCCCTATACAAACTTTCTAGAGCTCTAAAATCTGCAGAGGAAGGCTTTTTCTCAGTCCTTTCACTATCTGAGTCTCACTTGATGAGGACACAGGAGAGAGCTGCTCCCACCCTGCGGAACGCTCTTCCACGGAAGGCTCGGCTGACTCCCTCCCTGCTCTCCTTTCACAGGCAGACAAAATCATTTCTCCTCAAACATGCTTTTACATGAGCTTGGGAACTTTTTATTTATTTATTAACCTGTTTTTACAATTGCACATTGTTATAGGTTTTTAGAATTTTATATGTTTTTAATTGTTTTAAATGTTTTTAACTTATTTTTGGAAGCTGCCTTGGGTCCCATTCTGGGAGAAAAAGGCAACATACAAAATAAATAAATAAATAAATAAATAAATAAATAAACGAACAAACGAACAAACAAACTCTCCTCAAACTCAGCTTTCATTCCAAGCTCTTAAAGCTTTCTTCTCCTTTGAGAAGTGCTTTAATGAGCCGCCTTTCCCAGCCTCTCTTAAGGTAACATTACCAGTACCTCTCATGCTCCTCCCACAGATGAACTTGGGATGTTCCTTTTAAGAAGCATGATGTGCTGAACTCATTTATGACTGAAAAGTGATAAGATGTTTTTCTAGAACCCAGAGCACAATCCTACCACTGTTCAATTATGGAAGGTTTCAGCATGTCACTTTATCCATTTTTCTTAAAGGGAACTTTGCAAGCTCTGCCCATGGACATCTGACTGGTCACTGTGGAAAACATGATGCTAAACTACATGGTGTTCTGGTTTCACCCTGTATAGTTCCTCATGCATCTTTCTCTCTTACAAAACTAAAACATAATGTCTAATCTGTCATTAATGTAAAGATGTTTCATCAATTAATACCTTTCCCCCTTTGTTGGTATTATTCCCAGTGTTCTGAAATAAAAGAGATTATAACAAATCACTGTCAGTTTTACCAATATTGTTCAACTTAAATCACAGAGGATTATTTTAGGGTTAAGTTCATAACTATCATGAGACACAGAACTCTTTAAAAAGTATGAAGCAAACCTTCTAGACATTTCATCTTCTTGGCTTATCACATTTATCATTTAGGCATCTCATTTTTTTTCTTTCCAGAACAGGTTTTTTTCCTACAGTTCTGATGGTTTGAATGGTACAGAACAGTACTACAACAAAAGGGCAGGAGCTACTGTCATAGTGCTTAAAAGTTCCATCAACTGTAAGAGTAGCTCTGAAAATGACTAATAGGCTATTGTTGTTGTTTTTTATTTCAAAAATGATAAGTTAAGGTAATTGTTTTATTAAGAAAATAAGCAACAGACCACTCTGGGGGAAATACATTTTTCTCATTATATTTTGTTTTAAGAGCACTGCATGATGGAAAGGGGGAGGGCTGAAATTGCTTTTCCAAGCACTTTACTGAAAATAATGTAATATTGTGTGTGAAAAGGACGTAAAGATGAAGTATTCAAATTTTATTTGAGTATTCATAGAATCCTTAACAGCTTTGAAGCTGATAGATGACTGCAGCACACAGTTACCTGCCATCACACTTTTGATGCCAATACAAAACTCTTTTTTATATCGAGACAGACTGCATACATAGCCTGGCAATTTCAAAGCAGAGGGTTGCAAACTATAATTTGAAACCTGAGGATGCCATTAAGAGAAGTTTGTTACTGGAACAAAGAACTAAAAGCAGTACAGTTGGCCCTCCGCATTCACTGGGGTTCGGGTGTGGGAGCCAGGCAAAATTGGAAAAATCACAAATATCAAAATGTGTTGGGGAGGGTGAAGGGAAAGGGTCTTAGGCATGGTTGGGAGAACAGGCACTAAAGTTAAAACCACATCCAGGAAAGGAGAGGGGAAAGGGTGGCTTGGCATAGTGGCCGCATACTTCCTCTCCTGCCCATCTCCTTCCTTGGGTGTGGGTGGCATTGGGAGAGAGTTAGTGGTGCTGAGAAACTAGCTGGTCAGGCAGCTCCTGGAGGAGGAGGAGGAGGAGGAGGAGGAGGAGGAGGGGGGCTCCTGGAGGAGGAGGAGGAGGAGGAGGAGGAGGAGGAGGACCCGAGGTGAGCTTTTAAACAGTTGCACAGCCTGATCTAGGAGGAAAGGTTGTGCAGGAAAAGAGCATTTGAGATGTGGGGGAGGGGTTGAAGAAACTTGCAAATAGTCAAATCCATTGAAGTTAAACCCACAACCTACTGTAGTGGGTTCCCCTTTGCTGTTAAGTCTTCAGACAGACAGTAGACAGCCTTCTGCTCTAGCTGTGGATTTTCTACATCAAAATTGCCTGGCTGTAATGTAATATATAAAAGTCAAAGTTTATTTTTCTGTGTCAGGCAAAGAAGATTGGCTGTCTGTGCAGATTCTATGGGATCTTGGGGTTTGCAATATAGGGAGAGGGCTTTAGAAGTCTCAGCCAGAGAGCTCTTGGGCCTAGCTGGTTGCTATGGAGACAAGGCCTAGCAGCAAGGAGGAGGGCAGTGTATTCTCTCAGAAACCCAACCACTGTATGTTAATAACTCTGAATACAGATTGGATTGGGGAATATGGGGAAAAGTGACAGGTACTGGACAAGAGAGTTTAATGAGTTCTTAAGAGAAAAGAAAAAAGGAAACAAAAGTCATAAGTAATACTTCTCATCCTTACTTATAGAGCCTTTTCAAAAATTGTAAAACTGCCTTAAAAAAAGCAGTCGACTGATCTGTTCCGACAGGTCTTCCAAGACTAGCATTTCCATCACCTCCCATCAATTGTCTTGCTGTTTTGTTAATAGTTAATTGATGGACTGTTAATTGTTGTGTGTTTTAAGGGGTTGGTTTAGGTGGGTTGGTGGGTGGGGAAGACTGGGTATGTTTTTAATGTCTTTTAATGTATTTAATGTATTTTATGTTGTTCGCCGCCTCGATCCATGTGGAGAGGCAGGTTAGAAATTATTATTATTATTATTATTATTATTATTATTATTATTATTATTATTATTACTATTATTACTATTACTACTACTACTACTACTACTACTATTATTGTATTTCTAACAACTATTACCTGTGAGAAAATAAAATCCCAAGCAATGTCAGGTATATACGTTAGTATATTATTCTAGTGATAGACACTTTTACAGTCCAATCCTAACTCAAAGGTATGCTTGCTGCAGAGCATGGTAACCGGCAGTAGATTCTTGTGCAGGGCTAATAGATCTTCTGCTGGATGAACATAATCCCTTTTTTGTCATATAATCTTAGAGATCAGAGGAATCGACTAGTACAACTGCTCTGCTAGCTCACCTCAGCTGCCAAAAGAGCTAAAAATGGAGAAAGAGCAGAGTGAACAAGGGACGTTTTGAGTTAAGTCAGACAAACCTTGCCCAGCCAGGGACATAGCCACTATGCTGGTAAACGTTTAGGCTAGGGTATTAATCCCTGGGAGGGATTGGATTCAACATAGCTTCAGCTTGGCTAGTGTCACTTCAGCTGGCCACATTGGTGCATGTGGATTGAACTACTTAATTGCAACCATATACATATACCAGAGAGCAAAAATTATTGAATTCAAATACATTTACTTCTGAGTAGGCATATATAAGATTCCACTTTCCCTGATAACTGTGATTGGTTTCAGCCAGACCCTTTCTATGATGTGGCTCTTGCATATTCCCCAATGTTGACTTTGTTAAGGCTAATGTGAAGGCTAATGTATTTTATTCCTGCATAATTCTTCACCTTTTAACTTACGTCCTCTCTTTCCCACTGTGCTTGGGAAATCAAAAAGAAAATTTTAGTTGATCACAAGAATAGGTGTCTATTATTTCCATCTGTTATTTTTAAATTTATTTTTACATTTCTCAGCATTGATGAGATTGTTGATGTTAAGTCAACAAGAACTGAAAATCTATATTCTTGACAAGAGGGCCAGTATAAAAGGGATTGCTATGTGAATCCAAGCAAATCTTTTCTTTGCCAAATCTGAGGGTTTCCCTCTGAAACACTTAAAAAATAACAATGTACTTAATCCTCTTGATGGAGAATATTTGCTGCAGCCTCATTTTTAATGGGACCTACTGCAGATTACAGATTCAATAACATTATGGAAATCCATGCAGCAAAAGTATTCTTGATATCTTCACTTGGTTGCACTTGAGTATTAAGACATTTAGAATGTGTAATCCCATAACATAATGATAAGTATATTAGCATAAACTTATTGCAGATATATGTTCTCTGTAGGAAGGTAGTAAGTTTGCTGGCTCATCTACTCACCTTTGAAAAACCTGATAGAAAAATCAGAAATTCTGCTGCCCAATTCCTTTTTGCACTAGAAGTGACTTGTACCACAAATGAGGATTCCTTAATTATCTTAGGAAGTATTCCAAAATCATGAAACAAAAAATCCAAGCTAAGAGAGAAACCATTTGTTGCAGTTACTTTTTCCAAAATTAAAATGGTACAAAAGTTTCCAAAAGTTCTATGTTAAACAAAGTGGATTGAGGAAAACAAGCTGACAAAGATAATCCAACAAGCAATGTTTAGCTATTGGAGCAAGGTGTGGTGGGCTTTCCCTGGACATGGTTAACTCTGGCAAGAATTATCCAGGTATGATATCAGATAGTTAAAGTTGCTTCCACCAGATATCCTGGGAAGATAATGTGTGAAGGAATAGAGGTATGGTTCTTATGTTAAATTATTTTGAAATAGTTCCTATTTTAAATTTTTTAACATGGAAAGCAGGCATATGGCCATTATGTTCAGCTTCATATCATTTAGACTTCAGTTGTGGACCATATGAAATCACAAGCTCTGACTCTATATTCCACCCTCTGACTTCCAAGGGCTAATCAGCATTAACCAGGGAATGAAAACAACTCTATGATTTTAGTTAATTGACCAAAAGATACAAATAAAATATATTCCAGAATATGCATGGTAGATTTAAGCATTTAGCTTGAAGTGCAGTAAATGACCATGTTTCCAAATCAGCTACTTAGTTATGTAACTACCTCAGTTACATAGCTAAGTAGCATCTGCCCAGCCTGATCCCTCCAATCTGGACTTTCTGGGCAGCAGCCACTGTGAGCAGGGTCTCCTCTCCTGTCAATTGCAACATAGCAGAGTAATGTTTCCACTCTCCTCTCATGAGCAACCTTCAGTATGAGGAGGAATAATGACAGTAATCCTCCTTCTGACTGGGATGGCTTGAGTTGGTGAGGTGAACCTACATGTGTGGCTCTCTCAAACATGGACTTTCCACCTGAAAGGGAAAACATGTTGTACAGCATTGCAACAAACATTGAGAAGTCTATGCACATAGAGATCTACATCCATGTGAACTCAGCCTGCAAGCATCCTCACACAATAATCATCAGAGAAGTGAATCTATATGAAATCAGGGCCAGAGATGTCCTCCCATTCCCATTCGTATACAAATCCCCATTCATGTTATTTACATATGAAATGACTTCAGAAAATATGTCTGTTCAATTTTGGTCATTATATGCCTTTCTGTTTAAATGCAGAGGCAGAGATATACCCAGTAATCTGTTGTAATGATGCCTTAATTTATCTAGTTATTTATTTATTTAACAATTTTATCTCACTTTAAAAAAATATCTATGCAAGATGACAAGCAATTACACCACTGAAAATTATGACAAATAATTTTCATATGTGGAAGAACTATCAAATATATCAGTGTGGACAAAGCTATGCTTTAGTAACAGACTTACTCATTTTCATAGTTCTGTCCTTTACCCTTGCAAGACAGAATCTCATTGTTAAAATGAAGAGATAAGTCATGAGCCAAAGTCTGTCATCACTGAGATGAGAGTCTGGAGTAGTTTTACTAGAACAGATGAAAGGTTTACACAATTACAGAGTGAAATTTGGCCAATGTTTTCAGTCCCCCTAGAAATGACAATGTGTCTTAAATCTATCAGATTTTTTGTTCCATTATCATATATCCATTGTCAGACTTCTTTGGCTGAACACACAGTTCTACATCACTTTCACATAAGGTACAATGAAGCAAGACAGTCTGAATGTGGCCAGGGTCACCAACTGGATGGGCAGCATTTGGATGATATAAAACTCAAGACCAACCTTTTAGATACCTAGGCAAGGATTTTGTAGAAAATATTTGTATCAAGAATACTGAAAATATTCATATTTGTATTTAACATCAAGCCTATCGTTATAAATCTGCATTATAGTCAGGTCTAACCAGAAAACTCCTTTTTTAATCCTTTTTTTTTAATCACTCCTTTTCTTAACCCTCTTAGTACTGGGAGTTGCAAAGCTGTATACCTGTAGAGGAGAAGGAGGTCCTGTGACCATCTTCACCACCAGGGCTTCATAACCATTCTAATTCCAGTCCTACCCCAGCAGACTAGGGCCCTTTTTGCACGGGCCTCCTGTCGCGCGACAGCCCGGTGAGCCTCGCGGGAGTGGGAACGTCGCTCCGCACGACGCACTCCCACTTCCGCCGGGCTCACGGGGCTGAAGCGGCGCGAGTGCGGGTTTTTTGATTTTCGCTTTGAAGTGAAAATCATCCACGCTCGCGCAACTCTCCCGGCGCCCGCGCGCACTTACCTCTTGTGCGGAGCGTCGGGGAGGCGACCGGGTCGCGCTTCCTTGCCTCCGCCCCTGCGGAAGGAAGGGGCGGGGCGCTAGCGCGATGGACGCGACACCTCCTGCTTCGCGCGCGTGCGCGGGGGGCGGACGCGACAAGCTCCCTTCTTGCGTGCGCGGGGGGGATGGACGGGACAGGCTCCTTTCTCGCGTGCGCGGGGGAAGGGATGGACGGGACAGGCTCCTTTCTCTCACGCGTGGGGGGACAGACGGTCGCACGAGCTGCTGCCGCCTCCGAGAGGCTGCCGCTTCCCCGCTTGTTCCTTCGCCTGCGGAAGGAAGGAGGGGGAAGCGGCAGCCTCCCGGAGAAGGCTTCTTGCATGAGCCGCCCTTCCCCCTCGCACTAGAAGCCTTAATGCGAAAAGGGCCTATGTCATTGTGGCACGATGAAACACAGTCCTCCATTTACTCATGTTAACTAGTTTCCTCATTGGATTAGACAAAGAAGAAAAGAGACTTTGGGTAGTGTTGCTCAGGCAGGACTTCACTACATAACATTTCTTGTACTGAAATTCAATTACTAGTCTCTGTACCAGTAGAATCATTAGATCATTTGCTGCCTAGCAAATTAATGTGTATGTAGATCCTATCAATTCAACGGCTACTCTAGTTGGGAGTTCCAACTGGATTAAGGCCATGATCTTCCTTTCAACTTGCTTCAGAACATATTGTTTATTTCTAACTTCAACCCATGAAGAACTAACAAGTATCTGAGTCTCCTGAATGACTGTACATTAATTTAACTTCTACATTAAAATATCCCAATTTAACACCAGATTGGATATATCTGGGCAGCTGTCTGCAGAAATAGGCAGCTGTCTACAGAAACTTGTGCCAAATAAAGCTTGCCACTTTTTAAGGTTCTACAGCAGTCTGCCTCTCTCACCATTTCAGAAAATGTTTTCTGTATACAAATTAGAAAAATACGTAGAAAAGGTAATCCATTACTTTTAGCAATTACAACAACACATGCAAAAATACTTCTACATACATCTTCATGGCAAGATTGCTTTCTCTGTACAATTTCCTTCATGAGCTTGAGGTCCTTAAAACCATGACACATCACAAAGCCATGGGACATCACAAAGATCTACCCCTGGTCTCAGTTTTTGTCTCTGAAATCTCAGGGAGTAGAATGCTGTGGACCCAGCAATCCTAGTGAAAGTGTAAACTTCCCCTACTATATGCAGTAGTGTCAGTATTCTTTATAGTTAATAAAAAGAAAACAGATCCAACAACCTCATGTACCTGTTTGATATATCATCTCTCAGGTTCTACTGAGATCAACCAAATTAATGCACAGTCATTTAAATTAAACTCTATGGGATTGAGTGGCCATGAATGTCCTCTGGATTGGAAACAAGTAGAGAAGAGAAGAACATACAGTTTGGTTCTCTTTGTCCCTTTATTTCTACACAGTCCATTGTCCCTGATTTATTGCAAATTGTATAACTACTTTGTATAAAGGTGTAATTTCAGATGATGTCCTACTGTTTTACTTTGTTCACTATAAACCTCGCCTGATATTACATTCGTTTATCAAATATAATTCATTTTCAAGCACATTGTTGAAATGACACTAAAAAGCATTTTAATGACAATGATATCATCACCATCGAACTACTGAAATCTCTCAAATGACTATTATAAGGTACCTTTGTACCTTCTTTTGGGACCTTTGGCAGGGAAACAGAATGAAATGAGGAATCTGCAGATACGGAGACAAAAGCACATAAATGCATAGAAATAATTCACAAGTTCAGTCAAGCAAAAGATTCTGAGAAGTTTAACATTTTGGTATAATATTTTATTAGATAACTAGAGCAATAAAAACATACAGAACTGTAATACAAAATTTTACTGTTTTAGTAATAAAGTAAGTAAGCTTTTAGCAAAATTACTTTCTAGCTTTCCTGAGCCAAGAACCATTTCCTTTATAATAATCAAAGAAGGAAAATGCTTATTTGCTCAAGAGAATTTCTGATTATCTCTAGCTGTTTCTAGCATGTTTGTTGAGAGTTCCAAAGCACCTTTATAGACACAAAGCTAATTTATTTACATTTCTAACCTCTTTCCTTTAAAGTGCTTAGAATGGCTTTATTATGTTAAACAAAGTCTATATGTAAATGTAAATTTAGCACATACTATGTAGTGATCTGATCTCAAAGGATAACCAAGTTATACTCATGTTGCCAGTTTTTAAAATGCAACAGTGACATATTCATGCATAGCCTGGGGTTATGTCTTTTCCAGTTCTTGAGAAAGGAGGTACTAATACCTCCTTGCATAGAGCTCACCTAGGCAAGTATGTCTCAAAGAGCAGATTGTGTTTCTTTGCACATCCAATGGGTAGGGGAGAGTGAAGGGAGCCTCTTATTGGTCAAAGGAGGTTCTGGGCATCTGATGAGCATCTATCTGAAGTTAGAAGAGACAATCAGCTGCCCTGCTCCTGGATTTACAAAGTGTTTAGTCTCAGAAGTGCTGGTGAATGCTGCCTGGGTACCCACATCATCCCCAGCTGCCAAATGGCCATGGGGGTACTGCTGGGAAGATGCTTTCCCCTTGATACATATGTGGTATCCCAATATACCTGTGTGGACAGAGTGTTACACTCCAACTGCTACAATGTAAGATCTTGGCAAATGTTTCCGTAGAGGCAACGTACCAGCCATCCTAGATGGAACATTCCAGTTGTAAGGAAATGTATAGCAATGGTGGGCAATTCTTGACTCGATCCTCACCCCTTTGACCCCACATAGACTATCAGGTGGCATGCCCACACAAATTTGATAGGACATCAGGTGACATTGTTACTGCAGGTTAGACCTACTTGGAGATACCCCTAGATATCATTTTGATATAAATAATTTGGCTCTCTTCTACCACCCCTCTCCATGTGTTTGTGAGGCCCCCAAACAAGCACAGACTAGGTGTGGCCACTAATTGCTGAACATTCCTTTCTCCATCCAGGCAGGCCAGAAATAGCCAGATCCTTGCTTTAGGAGACCTCTCTGCAAACACCTTTATTATGTATGCACGCTGTTTACAAAGGACTCCCTGCCCCGAGCAGGCAACCTGGCAAGCTGAATACTCAACTGCCAAGCACTCTGTATTTGTATATCAGCTAACTCTTTGTCAATTCGGACTTAATCATGTCAAATTCTGACCTTTCCAAAGCTTTGTCCCACACCCAAAACGCATTGTCTTCCCCAAGTATGACATACCCTGCAGTCACATTTCCCTCTATAAAAACCCCTGATTCTGAGACCTTCCTCGGATTGCTCCTGAGTTCCAGACCATCTTGCTGCTGCTTTGCCTGGCAAGCTTTTCCTCAGCCCCACGTGCTAAGCTACATCGCATCCCAGCATCACTCTCTATCTTCTTTCCAGACTCCAGGAACAGGTTCCATATCACCCGAATCAACTATCCCTCTCAAAAATCCCGCTATCCAACTCAAACCTTTATTTCTTTAGTTATTTGTGTGCGTGTGTTGCTTACATTGTGTGCCTGTATTTAATAAAGATCATTCATTTATTTCCAACATGGTTTGCTTCTTGACTTGGCCTGACCCCATAAACATTGGGTTACAAGATCCTGCTGCGTTACCCTGCCTCTCATTTTGCCAGCGGTGCTCTAAGCTAATTTTCCCCAAAGTGTGTTGTTGTTTGGTTATTTAAGTGTCCCTCCCGGGATCCCCAGTAAACAGGGTAACAACATGCCCACACAAATTTGATCATGTCCCCTGACATCACTGATTTTCTAGCTGCAGTGTGATCTAGAACTTCAGTGGAAGAACCAGCTTTGTTACATCATTGTCTTCTCTTTGAAAGGGAAAGTGAGGTTGGATCAATCCAAATACCAGCTTCAGGAGCCAGAAATGGATCTGTGTGGAAAAACAACTTACCCAAGAAGGCAAGCATATTTTGTGCAAAACATATGGTTCCCCCTGCCCCTCAAAATGCACATTTTCTGCACAGAAATCTGTTGTGTATTTTTTCACAAAATTTCCCCTGAAAAGTTTGATGTGGAAAGAATATCACAGTTGGTCACAGATTTTTCAGAGGATGTGTATATTAACAGTATTATTCATAGCCCTACCATATAGTTCTGTCATTCTACAACAGGGAAAGTTAAGACAGTATCATGGAATTTAAAAAAACTGACAGAGAATGAAAAGATGAAAATATAGGGAGTCTGGTCCAGCTCATTGAATGATTTGGTGGAATGGACAAAAAGAGAGGGTATCTTGTGGGAAAACAAAGATTAATTCAGAGGATGTAGTCTGACATCTCAGAAACAGGAGGCTAATTGACAACTAAAATGAGAACATTAACTTTAGTAAGTAAGTAAAATGCTTTACTTACACTAGTAAAGCCTTCATGAGTTAATGAAGATCTCAAAGTGGTTATGAGAGTGATTTCAACTGTACACCACTGATAAAGAATGCAGACATTGTGTTGACTGATTTTGTGAGAAATCTATTCCATATTTGTTTCGGAAATGTGAGTCCTGTAGTAAATTTCTCTGGCAATCAAATGGCAGGGCAGAAGCTGAATAACAATCAGTTATTTGTTAACAATCAGTTGATCACCTTCCCATCAGCTCACACATGCATGCAAACACACGAGGGGGTCTACCTGTGAAAGAAATACAGATTGGCTTCTTTGTAAAATATATAAAAGTAGCGCTACTTGCAAATTACTTCTTCATAACCAAATACATGAAAAATACAAGAAAGAAAGAAAAAAAGGAAATGGCGGCAGATTAGAGTGATGCAGGAAGAGAGAAGGTCAGGAACATCAAGCCAACAGGAAATCAGCAAACATGCAAACTAGCAATTAGTGAATATAAGTAAGTAAAGACTGCTACCTATATTAACTTTCTGCCCATGGCACTTCTGTTGGTATAGGCAGAGTGAATATTTATTTCTGTGTCCTAAAATACGAAAACTCTGTGAAGCCTTTTACCCAAAACTGAACTCCAGCATGCTTTGCAATTGTCTCTGACCTTTAATTTCATATTTTTGACCCGCTATACCTTCTCAAGAGCCTGTTATCTCTTGTTCAGACAAGGCACAAACACTGCTAGAAAACATGCTGATTATATCACCCGTAGACTTGAGAGAATTCACACTGCTTCTTTGGGGGGTGATTTTGGATATGTTTTATGCATAGCCTGTTCCTGGCAAAGCTTTGTTGCTGCAGTACTAGGTAACCATTTGTCAAGTGCCTGACTTGTTCAGTACTGATACTCCCTGTCTGAAGCTACAGTTACACAATTGTCAACAGGCAGAATTTTGACAAAACCCCATCTTGCAAGGTAGCAGAATCCGCCAAACTATCTTGTGGTTTTCCTTTGATTCAGTTATATTCTCTGCATCTTTTGCAGAAACAGAACAAGCCTTGGCATCTACCTTGGCATCTAAAAACAGAACCTTCTCAAATGTTATGTTTTCAATGAAGAAAGCGTTTTCTGTGTGATTCACAGTGCCATTTTTTTTTCTGAAAAAGGAAATGATGTTTCAATTTTACTGTTTCAAAAATCATTTGGACATCTGGCTCAGTAAGCTGTAGTAGCCCAGAGTCCTGCTGGTTGTCATTTATCACATCTGCTGACTCTCTGAAGCTTTTAGTGATCTTTTTCATTTCTTCAGCAATCTTTCTGATCAGGAAACATTCACACTAAATGCAAGGAGAGAAGAAAACGCTGTTTCTCTCTGTAGGCTGTCTCTCTCATTGTCACAGAGTTACCTTTGGCACCCTGTTCATGCCACAACTAAGCCACAGACATGAGTGTATCCCAAAGATACTCTGCTCTCACTCTTCCTGTGCAATTTAATGCATAACACTTCTCATGACACTGGGGTTTGTTCAGGAGGTGATAAGGCCAACAGTATATAAACAAGCTTTCAGAAAATCAATATTTCTTCCAGATATCTGCAGGATTCAGGATCTTTTTTGAAGTTTCCTAGTTAATTCTATGACTTGCTATTGACCAGTGGGTTGGCTTTGTTTGCTGCACTTTTAAATGGAACAGAGATTCTGTCCCTCCCTCCCCAAATGAATTAACACAGTTAATTTACTGAATAGTAACATAATGCAGATCCCAGTCAAACAATCTCTAAGAATTTGAAGGTTTTAATGTGGTGAAACAAATGGTTACCTTTATCCTCTCATACAGTGTCTCTGAACAGGACTAGGATGTCATAGACCTCAATTTACATATATAAAAATTCCATGCTGACTCTTATCCTCACCCTTTCCCAGTCCCCTAAACTCAGATTATGTTAATGGGGAACTACAGCACACAGCTTGTAACAGTTTGGACTGAAGTCTCCTAAATCCCCTAGACAACACAGACAAAGATAAAGCTGGAAGGGGCTCCTTGGAATTGTAGTGCAGAAAAGTAACTTCTCCAATCTCACCTGGAAGATGCATGATCAGGTCCTCCCAGACTATTATTTGACTACTTTGAGTTTTCTCTGTTTCCTGTAAAGAATTCCTCCGTCTTTGTGTTGTCAAAAAAAATAAAAAATAAAAAATGCATATATTTATGTGTCCTAAATCTTCCATTATTCAGCATCAGTAAATGATCCCAAAGTTTAGTATTCTCAGAGTGGAAGAAAACGTTCTCCCTAGCCACATTCTCTACAAGAGGCAAAATTGTATACACTTTTATCATGTCTTCCCTTATTTGTGTATATGTACCTTGAAGTTCCCTGTTGACTTATGGTGATCTCATATATTTCATGGGGTTTTATTTGGCCAGGAATACTCAGAGAGAGTGAAATGCAATGAGGGAACAAGAAAGACCTGCTGAAATTGCATCTTCTGAACAACCACTGAAGGTACTGGAGCTTTCTCCCACTTTCACTCTGGCAATGCTACTCAAACTTTTTCTCCAATTTCCTTCCTATTAAATATACCCTATAGCACCTGGTATTTCTTGGCAGTCCTCATTATATGTATTTTTATTATTTAATTTTCTCCTATGTTCAACCCAAAGTACTAACCAGGCTTGACCTTGCTTAGGTTCCAAAAACACGTGGGATCTGTGGACTATAGGTTATTTAGGCATCCTGTCTTCTTCCTTTGTCTTTTTCTTTTCCTAAGCAAAACTCATCCAAGCATTCTTTTGCCATAAAGAAGTGATCCACACCCTTGATCAGTCTGATGACCCTTTTCTGCACTTATTTTAGCTCTATGACATTATTTGTCATGTGGGGTTACTAGAACCATACACAGCATTACAAGTATTTCTGCAGAATAAATTTGAACAGGGACAGTGAAATTATGGCATAGAAAGAAAGAGAGACAGATTGCTTTTAGTACTTTTGTCAGTACTTTGAAGGTTCAAATAGAACCGAATACAGAATAATAGAATATATAGAACAGAATATAGACAACATAGAATAAAATAGAATATAGGTAATAAAAACACAAAACAGAACATGACAGAATAAGCCTGCAGGATTCCAGTACCTGCAGGATTCCAGTACTTTCATCAAAGGACAAAGACTGTTGAACAAAATTAAAGCATCTTGATCCAAAAAAAGGTGGCCATGAACTGCAGGACAATGAAGTATGATTCATATTTCTATGGTGATTTGGGAACTTTTCCTTTGTGCATGAAACCTGGCACGGGGCAGGGGACTCAAGCCCCCATCCCCTCAAATTGGGCTGGGGGAATTGAGTCCACACTGAAATAATCTGAACAAATTGAACCACTAAGACTCCTATACACTTGAGTCTCTTCAGGCATTACCAATTAGAGGTCTACTAAATAATCAAGCACTATAAAATATTAATAAATATTGTCATTGAGATCTCCCAGGAATAATGAAGCCTGTCTGGAATGTATCCTGTGCATGTTTACACCACAGAAGTGTAGTTAGAAAGACACACTATCCCTAAAATTTGGTAGCAGTGTTACCCAGTTTGGCAAAAGGTTAAGCCGCAGATCTTTTCTAATACTACATTTTAAATAGCAGTTGGTTACCCTAACATACAGTACAGATATAGATATAGAAAGATACATTTTCTCTAAAATCATATGTGTAGGGGGCTGTTATTATAATCAACTCAGTTTGCCTGCTGCAGGAAATTCTGTGTCCATTACACCCATCTCCCAACTAGTTCTGAATTGTTATTATTATTACTTGAGTTGGTCAGATGAAATTCAGCATCATGCCAATGGCTTGCTACAGTGGCCATAAGAAAAATATTGTGAGTGAGCACACACGCACATGTGGGTGTGCATGCTTGGGCATGCCCATGTGTGTGCTCATACTCCCATGCCTTTGTATATTTCTTAAGAGAGTTTGAAGTTAAACAGATCCTGACATCACAACAAATACCAATCACTCGCTGACTGACTAAACACTAAGTAACTGATCCAAATCAACTGACAATTCAGTTGGCAGCAACAGGAAAATATATGTGCCTGTTTTCTACAACTTTCTTATCCATGTTTGGCTTCCTAAAAACTGGCCAATCCATCAATGTCAAGAGTCAAGTGAGCACGAACTTCAAACTAAATTGGATCTAACAAATACACACCAAGACATAGTCTCATAGGATGGTGAATTCAAGCTGAGCACAAGCTTTAGCCTTCACATCTGTAAAAATTACTCCTGAGCTGCGAACTACTGCTTGTTTCTGGGCTGCTTAGTCCAGCTAGGATGAAACATTCAACACAAAAGAGATGAGGAGAAAGAAGGAGCAAGAGAGACCAGATAGATGAACAAATGGACGGATAGATAGATAGACAGATAGATAGATAGACAGAATTGGCAACCTAGAGAGATAATTTTCATTGAAGTGTTGTTGATCAAGTAAAACCACTTAGGGGAGCAACTTATTTAAGGTTGCTTCCCTAAGTAACACTCGATAAAAGAAATTTCTGTTATGTGATGGTGATGGTGATGATGATGACGACGATAATCCTATACTGACAAATAGAAGGGATATGTAGGATTCAAGGAAGCTTACTAAAAAGAAACATAGTTAAAAACTGGCAGAATACAAAAGTTAAAAAGCAATTAAATTATCATGTGACTTATTTTGTAATATAAGTGATTTATTTTAAGTTTAAATAGACGTTATCCAGTTAATTTTAACTGTGATTTTGTAATTGAAAGTGTGAAAGATTGGATGTTTTATACATAATTTCCTATGGTCTATGGGCTAAACAATAAATAATAACTATTTCCCCTCCCTCCCCCTCCCTCTCCTCCTCCTCCTCCTCCTTCTGTTAAATAACTATAAAGTTAAAATCAGTTAAAACCAAAAAGCCATTAAAAACAGCAAGAAGAACAAATAAAATCCCAGCAAATTATGTAAGATCTCTTTCTCCTTTTAAAAAATAAGTCAGTTACCCAAGACCTGCTGGAATAAAAAGGGTTTTACCTGCTTGCAGAAAAATAGAAAGGAGGGTGCTAGTCTTATTCTCTGTGGAAGAGAGTTCCAGAACCTGGGAGCAGCCATAAAGAAGGCCCTTGCTTATGTCCCCACTAGATGTACCTATGAGGGTGGTGGGATAAAGAGAAGGGCCTCTCCACAAGATTTCAAAACATGAACATGTTCAAAAGGGAAGAAAAAGGGTCCTTCAAATAACTTGGATATAGGACATCACCAGCACTTTGAATTATGCCCAGAAATGAACAGACAGCCATTGGAGATGTTGCACATTCCTCGAAGCCCACTATAGTTAACAATTTGGCCACAGCAATTTGGACCAGCTGAAGTTTCCAAACACTCTTCAAAGGTAGCCCCACTCTTCAAAAACAGATTACAGGGGTAGGCCCATACATGATGTGCTGTTGGTCTTTGTATGTGTCCTGCAGATGCAGCTGATCTCATGGTAGCCTCGGAATATACAAATATTGCTGGATGGCCAGCCGTATAGTTTGGCTTGGCTTTCTGAAAGAAGAACTGCTGTTTGCATGGCTGAACCACATAAATGTGTTTGTTTAAAGGATTTATTCACTACCTTTCCAGCATTTAAAGTGATCTACAGTAACAACAAAAGAAAATAAGGGATATTCCAAAGAAAAGTTTGCATGTACCCAAAACAGTGTGAGAACAGCAGCAGAGACAGTATAAACTACATTGGTAGAGGTACACATGTGCCTATGCATGTATATGTTTGTGACACAGAAAAGAGGGCTTATTTCTCAACAAACACATACAAGACTAGAGTGCGATTAATAGTGAGCAATGGCAGGCTTTGTAGCATATCTGACCTGCATCATCTGCTTGAAAACTCACCCATCTCTTTCTATTTTACGATGTGTCTTTAACTTTACTAACCTGCTGTTTCCTACAGTGATCCATCTTTCCGTTCTCATCCTTACTTGCACTGTCTATGACTTTTACCGTATCTGTTTATCAGCAGTGAGAGCTTAAGGAGGATGTATAATCCTTCAGGGGAAGAGAGGACCAAGAGAAGGTAGAAAGAGAAATAGGAAGAAATAATCCAAGTCCACATTTACTGCTGACCAATAGCTTCCATAAGCATTCTGAAATACATACACATTGGTATCCCCCACCTCAGTGAAACCCTTCTTGGGGTAAGTGTAACAGGGAAATTTAAAAGGATATCAGTAACCCCATCCTAGTCATGTTCACTCAGAAGAAAATTGACTGCAGACTGATATACATTATGTGGATCAGTATCCCAAACATCCAGATTCATTGGACCATAATTCACATTGTCTCTTGCGAGTACAGCCAGTATTACTTAGGCATGATGTCCAATATATTTGGAAGGCAGCAGGTCAAGGAAAGCTGAAGGTTATTAGGAGTTTTCCCTGCCACATGTATAACTCATAATTACAGAAAGATTGTCTGCATGGCATTGAAAACCAGTAAATTTTGGTTCAGCTGCCTAAACACCATGAAATCACCAGATTCTGTTTGATCTTAGAAGCCCTAGTTAGTACTTGGATGGGAGACCACCAATGACTTTTAAGTGCTGTAGGCTATATTTCAGAAGAAGGAACTGGCAAAACCACCTCTGAGTATTCTTTGTCTACGAAAACCCAACCAGTGGCCTGAAAGCACATACATATCCATACAATCTTGGTTCCCATAAAAGGGCATTTCTACTACCTCTCGACCATATGCCTACCTACTCTTACTTCCAAATAGACATTCTTTAAGATTTTAGTGTAGTTGTTTCATTCTATTAGCTTTCTACTTCCGTACATAATTCTTTCCCAGGTTTCTAGTGAAGTTCTTGAAATTATAAGTCAGCCCATTACTCTGAAACATGTTTGCCTTTGAAACTCTGAAGCTCGACACCTTGCATTTTTCTGCTTGAGCCACTTCTCCCAAAGTCCACATTTTCCAGGGATGAAAGACGTTTTTAGGCTACTCAGCAGGAATTCCAGCCATTTTTTATTCCAGAGAGGTAAAGAAAGAGACAGCGACAGGCAGAATGAGGAGGAAGGACTGCAGAGTCAGGCATATGGTGCTGTTTGTCACTGTGTAAACTGATCTGCAGTAGTTTATCAAAAGACTCCTATGAAAGCACCTTCACAAATGGCACCTTTGTTGGCAGACTCAGCAGAGAAACTTACCATTTTAAGAGACAAGAAGAGTTTACTCTCCCCCCCCTTCACATATGGGAATCTGGAACACCACTTAAGAAGCCAATCATTTAAAAAGAACCTTCTTAGATCAGATCTCAGTCCAGCATTCTAGTCCAATTAGTCCAGCTTTCTGTTCCCACATCAGCCAATTAGATGGCTATGGGAAACCAAAGAATATGAGCAAAATAGCATTCTCTCATCTGTGTTTCCCTACTGCCCATTTAATTGTAGAGCTCTGATCCACTCAGGGCTCCATCAAAGCAGATTCAAATATAATCAGGGAAACACAAAACAAATTTTGTGAAGGACTAACACAAAGTATTATTAAAACAATGAAGATAGAGGAAGATTATGAACAGCAGAAGGAAAGGAAAACTTATTCATATCTCTCAAAGCCAGAACTTTCTTGTTATAACTAGATGCTGCTCCAGGGCATGGGGTGTTAGGTAGTTTGTATGTTCCTGATTCCAAGAGAAAAGTGAAGAAGAACCAACTTCTAATAGATTTTATACACTTGCTTGCCTTTGTTCTAAAAAAACTGTCAGAAATTATGAGAAAATAAATGCATGAAAAATTAAAATACCTCCTTCACACGGAGGAGGGCAGGGAAAGAAACCCTGTTCTCAAGGAGAAACATACTTTTGTATCAAAAATAAAGTAACTGAGGAGAGAAGTTCACAGAAATCAGAACCTGTTCATGCTTCCACAAAGGCAGGTCTGTACTTTCACTGGAATCTAATTTTTTTATGATTGCAGGAATTGTTCTTAGAACACAGAGAAAAATTCAAACTATCTCCTCAGTAGTTATCTCAATAGATTTCTTCTGTCAATAGGAAGTATATAGCTATCGTGAGTAGTAGTCCTCCATAAAACTTTCTACTCTATGTTTAAAGTCATCAAAGCTTAAGGTCATGACTTCATCTTGCAGTAGTGAATTCCACAGTTTCACTACACATTGTTTGAGGAAGTATAATCTTTTCTCTGTCCTTCTACTTCCTTTTGTCCATGTTTCCCATCATTTAGATTTGTTGGCTAACCAAGGGTTCTAGTACTATGAAGAGGAAGAAAAAAAGGAAGAGAAGAAGAAAAACATTAGGCAACTTTCTCTTTACCAAGCATAAATTTATATACCTCTACTATGCCCCTTCTTTGTTCATTTTTCTTAATGCTAAAAAGCCCCACTTGTTGTGACCTTTCTCATATCTAACTATATGACCCCTTCAGGTGCCTTCTTCTGCACTTTTTCCAAGATTTGCAATATTGTTTTCAGGTGAAATTACCATAATTGTTCATTGTATTCCAATTGTAGATGCATCATAGATTTTCTGTAAGTCTAAGCTAAAGAAGTACAATTTCAGTTCTTTCCTTCTTACTTTCAAGAATTAAGAATTTCATATATTTTCTTTTCTTTGGGTGAAATTAAAAGAGTTTTCCCAGTTCCTTCCTTCCTTCCTTCCTTTCTTCCTTCCTTTCTTTGAAGACTTTCACAAAAAAACACATGCAAACAAAAAAAAAACTGTGATAAATATAGTTTTCTGGAAATATACTTTTTGTGGAAAATATTCCAAAATATAAATAAAACAAAACAAAACAATCTCACAGAATTTTTGTTTGGCTTGGGCTGAGGGTTTTTTGTTTGTTTGTTTGTTTGTTTTTGGAACAGGGCATCTGATATGTTAAGACACTGTTTGTCCTTGCATCCTTACTCCCAGTTCAAGATCAATCACTAAATACATGAAACTGAGATTGCAACGGTTCAGCAACTTCTGCATAGTATACTTCTAATATAATAATCAATACAAACAAATATTAGAAAACAGTAAGAAAGATAGAACAAGAGATCTGTTCTACAAAATCCAAGAAATTAAAGCAATTGGTATGATCAGGACAAAATAAAAAGTCAATGACAGCACTATGCTGAGAAAACTATATGAAAGAGATGAAATTATGACAAATCCTTTCAAGGAAGAAAAGTTTGAAAACAGTTTTAGAAATCTGTGCTTTATACATTACAGCAAAGCCTTTGTTGTGTAGATTATGAAAAATTATGGTTCAGTATAAGAGAAATTGCAATGCCACAGAAAATGTTTGTCCTGATGTGTAACCTGTATTCTACACTGTGGGATGCCATCTTAGTTCATTGATTAGTTGTGGAAGTTGATATGCAATATTGGCTAAACATTTTCACACGGCAGTTCTGAAGCGAAAGGGCCCCTTGAGTGTCATGTAAATGTGAGGAGCGGTCCACATGACGCACTCACATTTGCGTGATGCTCAAGAGCCTGAAGCAGGCCATGCACGCATTTTTTCATTTTTGACTCAAAGCCAAAAATGCTGTGTGGTCACGCATCCAAGGCCCCGCACGCACTTACTTTCTGTGCGGAGCCTCGGGAGCTGGGCCGATTGCGCGTCCTCTCTTCAGTGCAGCCTGGGAGAGGCGGGGCGCTCGTGCGACCAGGAAGCAGCTGCGGAGTCCAAGCAGGAGGGATGCAAGAGTGTTTATGTGAAGTCTTCCTGTGCGAGCCTTGCACTCCGGCACCAGGAAAAGGTAAGGTGCGAAAATGTCTCAAGACTCCAGTACAGATGGCCACACATCACTAGCACTATAGTTTCTGGGAGATACAAATAACCTCCCAAATTAAACAATAAAAACTAAAATAAATGAATTCTAGACAGACACACACACACAAACACACACAGAGAGAGAAAGAAAGAAGACTGCCAGGAGCAATGTGGAATGCAATGCCCTCCACTTTCTTTTTTTTGTTGAAAAAGAGAACAATTCAGAATATTGTTTACATTCCTTTAATAAATATCCTTTGACTCTTCTCATAGTGGCTAGAATCCTGCTGGAAAGCTACTTATTAAAGGAATGTAAAAAATATTCTAAAATTTTCTCTTCTTCATCAACAACAACAAAAATTCTCGTCTTCGACACATCAACACATTCCATAAAAATGGTAACTAGTGAGATTTTATTTACCATGGACTGCAAGGGAAAAGTGTATCTGTTTCCCATCAAAGTTTCTGCAATTTGCACAAGAAATCTCTTTTCTCCTTTGTTAAAGAAAACATAAATATGCAACAAGTATAGGAGGATAAGACTATAGACTTTAAAAGATGAAAATAATCCATCCAGTGCTTTTGCTTTCAAAAAAAAAATCTGTGAAACAAGGCAACAGTAGTTTGCATTAAAAAGTAGTTTACACAAAAATAATGGTACATGCAAATTATCTCAAAAAGGCAGTAAAGCTGTTGGAAAACGTAAAAAAACTCAACTCCTGTCATCCCATAATATGGACAGCATCACATTATTGCTATGAAATAAAGAGGTTACTGAAAATTAAAGAATATGCTTCAGATGTAAGCACAGCCCACAAACCAGTGGCATAAAAGAAGCATTTAGGACATTACATTTCTGATAACTCATACCTTTCTTAAAGTAATGTAATGGTAAATTTTAAACAGCAAGAGCTCATAGTGACTGCCCCATAGTCACATGTTTCCTCAGGACCTATCTATTCACATCATGCTTTTCTATCATTTATAGGGAGGTTTCCTTATGCTCTCTCTCTCTCTCTCCTTAAAAAAAAAGTCCAAAAATTTTATACAGATTGGTTTAAAAGAAAACAAAAGAGAGAGACTGAGATTGAGAGAGAGAAAAACACAAGATGGAAACAATTAACGCAGCAAGAAACACAAAAGCCCACATTCTTGCATTGACATACGCAGGCCTAAATTATTCCTTGTATAAAGAATGTGAAGACAATGTGAAGTCCTTTGTTTTGCACTGAATGGCACTGAATCTAACTGATGCCATATAAATGGACTTGTACGTGTGAGGTAGTTGTGCGCGCATATGATGACATATTAAAGTATACAACATAGTATATAGAAGCTTATTGCCTCTATGCATTGTCTCTGTGCATTGTGCATTGTGTATTGTAATTGCATGTGCATTGTCAACTACTATGCACATTGACCGGTACTGAGCATAAGGAGTTGTGTAACATAACATCTGCAGTGATGGATGATCTTGCTTCAAGAAAACAACATCTTCTAATGTCACACCTAGTAGTTATAGTATTTAATAATAAATTTCCCCTTAACTTCCTATGTGTAGCTGATGGACAATATTTACCATTATTATACTTATATGAAATAAGTTGTGCAGTTGTTCCTTGCTTTTTTCGTGCATGCATGCACTCAGGTTTTTCATAAGGTCCAGTGACTGAGGCCATTTCTGCACTACTCTGCTATAGTGCTACTATTCCACTTTCAATATTCTGTGGAATTCTTGGAGTTGTAGTTTACTGAGGCCAAAATGCCCTCTGGCTGAGAATTCTAAAGGCCCCTTCCTAAACTTCAAACCCCAGGATTCCATAAGATGTTGAAAGTGGAATAATAATACTATAACAGTGTATTGTAGAAACGGCCTGAGTCTCCAACTGAGAAGACAAACACTGTGTCTTTCTACTGGCATGCTACTTTCCACAATGCTGAAAAATCCTTGTAGTTTTTATGTGGGATATGTTCTCAACAGTGGCACACAGATGTCCCAGACAAACATAAAGCTAACAGAATCTCGCAGCTACGTTTTCCAGACATGACTGAAATTCTTTTAATAATTACATGGGACAGGATTTCATTCAACAAGGTAGACAAATGAAAATCTGCCAACAAAATGCATCTTTTGTTGGATTTCATTGTCTCAATGAAAGTAGCATTTTCATACAACCTGATACCTATTACAAAAAAATGCATACCTCATCTTAACTTTTTCATATCTGCATTATGGAACATTTCCAAGAAACTAAATGTGCACAATTCAATTTTCATCTTTTAAAAGGGGAATGACTAAAGTGAATGCAAATGAAAATTGTGAAAAAGTTGTATAAATCAGGTAAACTGAATAAATTTGCAAATTGAGAAAAAATGCATTAGAGATGGTATGTGTTTCTATAGGAGAAGAAAACAATATAAAACAAGGGTGGGAAGATATGCCAGTGGGATCTGGAAAAACTGAAGAAAAGACTTTTCAGTTTTCTCATGTGCAACACAGTGGTGCTTACATTGGTTCAGTTTGTAAAACACATTGAGTTTCATCAAAAGATCTTCAGCCAGTTGAACTACTGTCTTGAGCTTTTCATTCACAGTGCAAACAATTTACAAAATGTATGACCACTTAAACTGCTAACTGAAATAGGAGCTTCATCAGAAGAAAGAATTATCTTGGCTTTCTGTGATTATTTTCATCATTCTCTGATTTCCTCCACACTCATCTGTTGCAAACATTAGTAGGATCTGAAAGTGTCTTTATCACTTGCCTATTGGTGATAGATGCTCTATCTGCTGACAAAATAAAGGTGCTGTATCTGCTGACACACCAGCAGATGACCATCCTTCCAGCTCTGAAAGAGTCCCAAAATTGCTCTTCCTTCCCCACCACTTCTTAATATTGCTGTGGATCTTCAAGTTGTTTCGGACTTGTGGCAACCCTAAGGCAAATCTATCATAGGATTTTCTCAGAGTGCGCCCAGCGTCATCTGATGAGTTTCCACAGCTGAGCAGGGAATCAAATCTTCATCTCCAAAGTTGTAGCCTAATGCTCAAACTACTGGCTCACCATTATCATCCTGCTAAAATACTGCTTACAATTAAACAGTCGTCCACAGAGAACTATGCAGGTATAGACACAGGTATTGTGAGATGCCCTACAGTTGTTCATCTGGGGAAAAGTCCTGCTCGGTTTCTCTGTGCAGAATCTGAGCAGCATAAATTGTTTACCTCAAGTGTTTATGCTTTTTCACACAAATCTTTTTCTTAACATTTGGCATGGAGGAAAGCCTCCTTCTGTAGACAGCAGCAGAAAGTAAATGGAACATGCTGTGTTACTTGACCAGCCACAAAGGCGGAAAATCCCTGACTTTGCAACCAGAATAAAAACAGTCTCCAGGCAATACAAAACCTAGTAGTTGTTTGTGTCTAGTTATGTCTAAGCTCAAAGTGCTCTTGCAGCCCCTAAATCACCTCTAGCTTGAGGAGTAAGGCCTGATTAGTTTCTAGGCTGGGAAGATTGATGAGCGTATATATCCCAAATCATAACACTGTCTCTGCTGATCAGTACATCTTAAAGACAGCTATTCAGACATTCCCAGCTTAAAAATTATACCAGCATCCCTCTGTAACTTCAGCAAATGTGACTTTACATTTAGGTATGGAAGGATCATTATGGCTACTATCCTATTGGTGCATTCTGCCAACATAATTATGCGAGGGTAAGCAGTGGCAGCAGAAGGAAAAGGGCCATGAAAAGAGCCATGTGTATTATGGACATGGAGAGGCAACATGATATAGTGGTTTGAGCACTGTACTACAAGAAACCATTGAGACCAGGGTTTTATTCCCCACTTGGCCATGAGAATGTTAAAGTTAGGCTGCCAAGATCCCTGCCTAAAGGATTAAGTGTCTTGTTCCTCTGCTGTGCTCTTGTAGTCATGGTAACTGATAAGGAGTTTCTGCTAACTTTCACACAGCTACTGTGAGAAACGAATGGGTTGTTTGGAAAACAATTCTGGCTGCCCGGACGTTCCCACAGTGGGCTAACGTTATTTAGTCTTACTCTCTGTTCCGTTCTCATTGGATTCATGTTTTGTTCTTCTTCTTGTTCACTGTCTACAGTCTGCCTTTCTGTCCCGCTGTGGAGACACAGACACAATGGATTTCACCTAGCTTTGTTTTTTTCCATGTATTCAAGCCTGCAATAAACATGTAGTCTAGTATATTTTTGGCCTCGTTCTCTGGTCTTTGAACTTGTGCTGTTTTTCGTCTGTTTTTGATGCACTGGCATTCTGTGGGTCATGCTGGCATACAGCATGCCCCCTGGATTCCCCCAACAGAGAACCCATGGAGTGACCCTGCCTGTGTCATGCACACTCAGCCCCTGAAAACCTCGTGATAAGTTCACTTTATGGTTGCCATAAGTTTGAAACAATTTGAAGGCACACAACAACAGTAATGACAACAACAACAACAACAACAACAACAACAACAGTAATCATGAACATGAAGGGAATAAAGCACTGAAGATATAGACTGCTCAGAGCTTGGGGATTTTGTCTGCCTTTCCTCACCATTATTTCTTTAGCCTGAAGAAAGTGTAACTGCAAGGTTGGTGCAACAACAAAATTCTGACCGTTTTCTGGAAATGGTATTAGCCACATAGCTTGTCATCATGAATAACCACCTCAGAAATATATTACTAAACATCACCCATTATTGCAATTTTCCTCCCATTTAAGCCAATCTCATTCTTTTAAAAACTTTTATAGTATTATACATCCATTATGTTCCTAACATAAGATAAACATAGCATAACATAAACATAAGAGCTGGACTGGAACTCCTCAGAAAAGACTCTTCAGATCAATTTTCTGTGTGTTGATTGTTCTGCCCCTTCCATACAGAAGAATATACTAAACCTACCTCCCGGTATGTTTGGCTCTGCAAGAACTGCAATACATAAGGGCATGTTTAAAAAGTCACTTGTATTTTTGCTTACGTCAAGCAATATCCTGTCTTGTCATCTCATTTGGTTAATAAAGGCATGTTAAGCCTTCTATGTCCCTCAGGGAGGGACTTGATCTCACTCAGGGCCCATGAGTAGGCACTCTGGAAAAGAATTAAGGCCAGAGGAGATCTTTCACCACCAGTCATAAATTCCTGTTACCAGTGGTCAGATGTGCTAGCCACATACCAAGATGGGCTGGTAGGCAATGTCCAGCCAAACTGGGCCTTAGGAGAAGGAAGTTCAGGTCTAGATCAATGCAGGTATTGATAGACAGATGGATAGATAGATGATAGATAGGTAGATAGATAGATATTAAAAAAACACAACAAATCATCTTGGGATGCCAGTAATAACAGATCAAGATAGTAGGGATCAGGTTGGCAAATCATAGCAGGACCAGGCTGAGGTAAAATGAGTCAAGATGAATATAGTAAGGCATATAACTTGTAGCGTGACAAATGGCAGGTGGCAGATGTTTACTCAGGCCCATAAGATATGACAGAAGCATTCTCAAATGACAGAGCCAGGCAGTTGCCTAAGGTCTGACAAGAGTACCCAGGGACTGCACCTGGGTCCCAAAAGTCTCCAACCTGTGGCAGTCTCAGGTGGTGCAGTAACTCTATAGCCCAGAATTCTGTGGCATCTAGGCTACGTCTAGCCAGAGAAGTTCTAATCATGCCTCTCTAGGATGGGTTGCTCATTAGTACCTGATTCCTCCTCCTCTTCCTTTACAGCTGCTTGGAGCCAACACTGTGCTTTTGTGTCCAACCTTAGTCAACTTACTGTTAATTGTAACTTCTGAAAATCTGAAGAGTCAGCAAACCTCTCTGCAGTCAAGGAGCAACATGCTTTGTATATTTTGAATATGGTGATATCAGAGGTGTTTCTAAGACATGTACTATCGGTACTTCTGTGTGTGTGTGTGTGCTTGCACCAACAGATGTGTCCAGCAGCTATTTCTGGTGGTAGCTCCTAGGAATTTAAATAGGATAGATAGATAAATGAACAGAGTGAGGCAATCTTCTTTTCATTAAGAGAAGAGAGTCTAAAATAAACATTTCCCTAATAAAGTTACCCTCTTCTTCACTTTTGAAATCTACTATATTTTAATTTTACCACCTGAGTTAATGAGAATATGACTAAAGAACATAAATAAGAAAACTTCTTTAAAAAAAATTCCATTCACACTTGCTGCACGTGAAAGTATTGGTTCCTTTACATGTCAAAAACCAATACAAGTACCTTTTGATCTTGCCTTTGAATTGCTAATTTCTTTCTTTCTCTCTCTCTCTCTCTCTTTTGCTTTTATGTTCCTGTGGTGTTTTGTGAGCTCTTGTGTCATGACTAGTCTTTCATTTTTCACTTGAGGTTTATTTGTTCATAAGAAGTGATGAGACCCTCCCCCTGCCTACGAATTTTCTCCCCAGAGTACTTGCCTCTCTCAGTCATGGTTATATTGATAGAGTTTTAATACAGATTCAAAAGAGAAGGAGACTGCCATTGAGAATGTCTTCGGCTAATGAAAAGATATAATGCTTTGGATAAAACAGATGTAGGTTTTTATATTCTATAATATTTACTGTTAGACATTTTCAAAAATTATTGATAGTTATCCTGCTGTTTTTGAAAACTTCTTCCCTCCAGGTATCCGCAGTAATTTTGTTTCCATTCATTTTTGATATGAATTCAGTGGAAGAAGCAGAGTGTAGCCTATGGTTTGGGGGGGGGGTATAATGACAGTGTTGTCTTCCCAAATAAGAATTCCGCTACCCAGTGAAATTTCAGCCCCAAATTTATAGCACTGCAGTATTTTAAAACTTGAGTTAAGCATTTGGAAATAAGCTTAGGCATTCAAAGAAATGACGATATCAGAGGTGTTCATTCAAAGAAAAGAGACAGGGAATTATTAAGACCACGAGGATGCAGAACATACAAAAATTCTAGATTTTCATTGTCTCAGTTTCTGCAATACTAGCAATTTCTGAACTGAAGGAAAATTTCATATGGGGGTGGAATTTTTATATGGGGCCAATGCCTTAATATCACTCCCTTCCCCAGTAGATGCAATTCCAAGCAGGAACAAGAATTAACAGATCTGTCCATCTATCACCAGGTGTAATTTTTCCATATATATTCAACCATCTTAGTGCAGAACTAGGGCTCTCACCTTTTTCTTTTTTTTTTAACTTCAGAGAAACTTCTCTTCTATAATTTCAATATGGGAGAAAGGTATATTGATACTTTGTGTGCTAGGAAATGTCCAACAATTGGATCTGGACACTGAAAGTGGATAAGGATTTCACTGTTTCTTTCTTTAAAAAAATACCAAAAAATTGTGAGCTTCATATAGAAAAAAACTTTAAGAAATGAAGTGGGAAAAAGTGAAACTGATAGCCTTTCCCAACCCTAGTATCCACTCATTAGAACAATATGGCTCCACTGTTACTCAGTTTTTCAGTTTTAAAATGTTCTGTTCACTGTTTATAATAGGTACTTTCCCCATTCCTCTTCTTGATGTTGTCACAAGTCAATATCTCAATATCAAAAAATTTCTCTACGGTCTTGCTAGGCTGTAGTGTTCTGTTTGTTTTGTCTTGAAAATCTTGCCTGTTCATAAAATATTAAAGTCTTTTTTATTTAATATCAGGCAACATAGGCTCCATCCATCCATCCATCCATCTATCTATCTATCTATCTATCTATCTATCTATCTATCTATCTATTTATTTATTTATTTCTGAAGGTATGACATCTGGTACATAACTGTACATATCGCAGCTCAATTCAAGATTACTATTGGCATGGTATTCAGTACCACTTTCATATTGTTCCTTATGTTATGACTGTCGGGCTTGAGTTGTTTTTGTTTCGTTTTTCCATGAATCTTATGGGTCATTTATAATTATACTACCCTAAAGAACAACTATTGGCCAAAAGCTTGTATAGCAGTTACATCTTCCTAAGCTGACTTATGTATGAGAAAATTAGAATTGGACAGTTTTGTAACTTTTGTATACAGAGGCTAGATACATTGGGCAGCTGTTACATTACTAGATAGCAGAGCCAGCAGAGTGATCATTGCACAGTGGGACTGATGTACAAAGGGTGTAATGGACAATGGGATTGACATGGACTGGGCACTCTTGCTCTTGCATTAGAACAGCATATTTCATTAGTTATTCCTTGCTTGTCACATACCCTGCATTTAGCATCTATTATCTCTTTGCATCTATTAATTCTAACCTAACTATACCAGGTGGGTGCAATCTGCCTGGAGGTAGATTAGCCAACATGGTTGACCTTAGAATAAGGTAGAGATGCTAAATGTAGGCTTAGACAAAGTGGAACATTGTTCCACACACCTATACACAGTGTCAGAATGTCATTAACATGGTGCAAAGCTAGATGGGTTCTGTCGTGCAGCTCTATCCAATCTTGGGTGGAATTATTCTTTCACTGTACTTGCCCACTTCCTTGCAATGGGTTATTTATCTATTTATCCATTGGAATATTTCTATTCCATTCTTTATCATGAGATTTCACTATGATATATAATAAAAGAGATTGCTGTACTTGCCACCTATGAGCAAGGGAAGAACTCCTTTGAAGTCTGAATGGGTAACACAGTTTAGGTCACTTCATTGGTGGGGACACTCAATACTTAATGGTACAGCCCAAACACAAGGTTCATTGCAATGCTGCCCCTGCTTTCATAGCTAGGTGACAATGCATTAACTCGCTAAGACAATTCATTAACATCTACTGCAGATCTTCTTATTTTGTGCAATTAATAAGGTTGTGGTCCTAGTTGAGCCAGGATTCCATGCCTACCTGATATTTATGGGTCAGGTCACAACATGCCATAGACATTTCAGTAGAGTGATATCAAAACTACTTAATATATTAGTCATATGGCCAGTCACTAGCTATTCCTTCTTACGTTTGAGGATGGTTGCTGCACAGTTATTTATTTTGCTTTATTTAATATACAGATTGTGTGTGCTGACTTGGAATGATAGACAAATTAAAGACATCTGCTGAAACACTGGCATAAGAGGCAGATCCAAGTTAAGTTATTGCTATTCATTAGGGTAAAAGCCACTGAGCAAGGTACATGAAACTTTGCCACTGGAACTGTTTGTATCATGGGGTTTTGAAGGGAAAAATGTTTTTCCTTGCTATTCCATAGATTTCAGCTAGAGATGGGCCAACCGTATCCTCGAATCCTTGAATCCTGGGCAAGGATTTGAGATTTGCAAATCCGAATCCCTGTGCCAAAATAGGCATACCGAATCTTTCAAATCCACCAACCAAATAGTTTGTTGGCAAACAGGACACCTGAAAACCTGGGAGACCACACACACAAGGGGAAATGGCAAGTAGGTGAGTTTTTCCCTCGGAGTAATGATGGTCTTTGCTAACAATTCCAGAAATTACATATGGGGTTGTATTCTAATACACTTACATTGAACATTTAAGTTCAGCACTTGACTGGAAGGTACAGTCTTGAGATTTCAAGGACAGCTGAAAGATTCCTTTGCATAGCTCACTTGCAAAGCTCTTTTATACAAAATTCTGGGATTTGTAGTTTTACGAAGTGTCACAGCCTTCTCTACCAAAGTGTGCTGGTGCATCATCAAACTACAAACCCCAGGATGCCAGAAGGAGCTATATAAAGAAAAGCCAGTTTTGACCTGGATTATCTCTGTACTGTAGTATGTGGCCCTGTTTACACAGGCAGGAAAATGTGGGATTAATCCACATTTTCCTGCCTGTGTAGAAAGTGCCTTCATGTCATTTTCAGTCTGGAAGATCCTGAGTCAAAACTATGACAATTGTCTTGGCCAGATTTCTTCAGAGGGAGGTTTGCCTTTGGCTAGGCTTTTGCTAAGGCTGAGAGTGTCTTGCCCAAGATTATCCTTCTTTCCTTGCTTTCCAAATGCTTTTTTAAAAAAGGATTCAAAAGATTCAAGATTCGTGAGATTTGTGGATTCCCAGAACCTTCCAGGGATTTGGATCCAGATTCGGATTCTGAAAATTCTGGATTTGTCCCATCCCTAGTTTCAACTGTAATCTTAGCTCATGTGCTTGGTTATAAGAACTGCTTCAAAGTGATCAAAGTTAGGAGAAGTTTTTGTAGACTACAAGTCCCAAAATCTTCCAGACAGCATGGACAATGGCCTTAAATGGGGAGGGGAAACTGGAGATTATATTCCAGAAAAGTAACTTCTTCAACTTCCAAAAGTGATGCTGTTTCTCCAAAGCATCTGATACTATACCCGACATTAGTATCATATCCACTGCATGTAAGTCATGTTGACTGTAGGTGTAATAAAATGAAAGTAATGAGCAATGTTTCACTAGAGTTCTGTTTTTTGTTTCTTTTACAGTGTCTTCTATTGGAAGACACATAGCTTCTCATGTTTTGATGATAACATTAGAATAATGATGATGTAAAAACATGATTGCTGATGTGGAAAGGAGCCCCTGGGAAATGAGTTGTATAATACAATGGCCTTTACAAATCAAGAACAGTTTTTGTGATTTCTTTCACAAAAGATTTGTGAAAAAATTATCTACTCCAGCAGATTATTAGCACTGAATTATTCATTCAGTTATTATAGCAGTTTTTATATAAAACAGCTTGTACACACAGCTCTAAATCTTTATAAAATATTTGTCTTTACTTCATGATAATAAAAAGAGGTAAAATAGCCAGATGTTTATGTAATTTTTCTCCTTATCAAGAACAATTCACATAAGCACATTATTTCACTTAAATCAACTGAACTTGTGCCTGCTAGGATTAATGTGGTCAACTATTCTGCCCTGACTATGGAAGATTTTTTTAAAAAAAAATCTGTGTAGTATCATCACAATAAGTATATTGTGTATCAATGCACCATAGCCATTGGAGCTGACTATACGGTGCAGGAAGGACTATGGACTTTGTGTAGTCAGATGCTAAGCATCCAGAATTGGTGTACTTTACTGTTTATTGTTCTAAAAAGTAGTTAATTGCACTGATTACAAGCAGCCTCAATGTTACAATTTGAGAAGGCCTCAGAGAATCATGAGTCCTTTTCCCACCAGCTCTTAATTTGGTGCTGAATGGATCCTAAGTTTCAAATTAAGCAGATATTTAATATTATAAAATATTTTTCTAGACTGAACTGAGCAGGACATGTGTAATATTCGCTAAAGATGGAAGTAGTAAATGAATGAAATAAATATACACAAACGTACTTGTTTTTCACATACAGAACTGTTAGTCCTTTGAAGCAACAAGTCACAAAAATTCTAGGGTAGGAATTGTAGAGTGTCCAGAGGCTTGGGGCTACAACTCTAAGCATTCCTCATGATTTTGTAACCTTACTGGGGCTGCTGCTAGTGCTAACCCATTGAAGCAATTTGATTTGCAGGAGTGTTGACTTACCATTTGGCAACTTATTCAATAGGTCTGTTCTAGCTGAGCATAGCTAGTGGTTTTCAGGTTTATGATATTTCCACAAGAAAAACAAATGTGAACATATAACATAGTCCAGATTTTACACATAATGCACAGATAAACCTTGTATGGAATATATATTCAAAATGGATCTGTAGTACCACTATATAACATTGACTTATAGTAGAATTCTATGCAAGCTTACTCAAAAATAAACCTGATGGATGCCAGGGGAGTTTATGGTTATATAAGCTTACCTGAAAATAAGTCCCATTGAATCCAGTTAGGATAGCTTCTAAAATAGAATGTTAGGGTTGTAGTATTTGTCTCTTTGACAAATGTTCTTGTATTTCTGTTTTCCCACTGCATTCTCGCTCTATCTTGCCATGTTCCATTTTAGTTTTTAGAACAATGTCATCTTATCTGGTAGTATCTGTACCATTCAAGTGATTACTTCACCCCTGTTACCTTTCTTTATCTTTCAATAAACCGTAAGTTACTGCAGACATAGAGTTTGTTCTATTTGGTCTGTTCAGCTACTGAAGTTTTGTATGTGGCAGTGGGGCTTTTTAAACTTCATTTTAGCCAAGATGATTAATTGTTTAACATTTAGTTTATTGTGTCCACAGAGGACCACCGATGTCTAGTTTGCTTATAAACTGCTTTCTGTTTGTGGAAGAAAAAAAATGCATTCTGCCTTCTGTTCTATCACTGTTAATTAAAACAGCTGGTCAGTCTCTGGAGTGGATTGCTAGCCTTCTCGGCTGAAGAAGCAATGACAATAAGAGTATGTTCAGAATGAAGTTCTTGAGCTTGGAGACTGCTAAGATTATCTAGTACTAGAACTGGTCTCCAGAACAGATTGGAGCCTGCACCCTATTGTCAGATTCTGAACTAGAGCAGACCCATTGACTCAATGGGATATTTCTACATATTGATTCATGATTCATCAACTGATTCCATGGGTCTATTCCAACTGGCATTAATCAATAGGAGACAGTGATAGATAATCACAGATATAATAACTTTTCACATTAACTGAATCTACTTGATTGGATATCTTTGTTCATCCACTGACTTTTCGGCCAAGTGTCTCAGGAACGAGAATGAATTTAGAATCAAAATCACAGTGACCTTTTGCAATTGTATTGTCCATGAAAATTTGCTGTGTGAAAGAATTTTTTTCCCCAGAATTCTCGGTAATAAGCAACTGTTTTAAGGTGGTAGAACATGGTGGAAGTGACAGCAATGAGCAAGGCTAGTCTATTTAATATATTCTTCTGCAAGTTCAAAGTATGGAATGGATCATATGTTCCTGAACTTTGACCCTTTTTATGTATTTATTGAAGATGGCAAATAACAGAGGTAAAATCACACATTAACATTCATAAACATAACAGATAGACAGCAGGGAGAAATAAAAGAATACCACTGAAATCATAACACCAAAGAGAATGTAGCCCCAATTTTTAAAAAAATATATAATCCAGAAAATTCAAAAACTAATTCAGTAAAATAATCAGCTAAAACCCAAAGTGCATTCTTAAAAAGATCCATTAAAGCTGTGACAGACCAGCCAAGAAGAAATAAGTAAGTGAGCTCCATAGTCGAGGCTCACTCTTAATGACTGGGGTAAAGGATTGATTTGCATATATAAGATAAGGTAAAGGAGGAAAAACATTTTTATCTTTCATAATGTTAAAGAAGGTAGCTTAAAGTACAATCGTACCTCATATGGAAACAGGTTGGCTGTCATTCAGTATTGCTGGTATGGATTTGTAACCAAGAGTTAAGGATCCATAACTTTTTTGTACTTGGTAAGACTATGTAGTCTTACTTTAATATTACATAAATGCCCCTTCTGTCCACCTTAACAGCCAGCAGTCGGATCGTGTAAAGGGGGTCTGTTCAGCTGGTGATTAGGGTATAAGTAGGATGACACTTCCAAGATCCTTTCACCAGCAAGAATCAGAGTCAGAATCGGAGGTAGGACCCCTCTCATGAGGCCTCATCACAACCTTTTTCACATCTGGAAGAGTGTTGGAAACATCGTCCTCCTTCTGCCTTGATCACCATCTAAACAGACCCCCTTTGCCCAATCTGGCTATTGGCTGTTCAGATGGGCTGAGAGAGAAGGAGATGTTACTTAATTGCACATACATAATTAAATAGCCAATATAACAGATTGGCAATACTTAATAAGAGGCAAATTTTGTAGGAGAAAACATGATTTAACATAAGCAGTGGCAGCTGTTGGGTCCTATATCAGTAGATCAGTGAATGAATTCCAGGTCTTATTTTAAACTTTAACATTGGTCCACATCTCCAAAACTAGTCCACTACATTGGATATTTCCTTTAAATTTTGGACTGAGACCCAGAGTAGATTTAACTGACATGGAAGCCAACCATCTTTAAAGAAGAAAAAATACAGAAGCAGAGGGGAGATGCAACAGTTTCCATAACTGCCGTTTTTCTGACAAGGACTGCATGTCTGAGTTGTTTTCTACCTCACTAGCTTCTATTATTCTCTTCACGTGTAGGGTGACTTTATGAAACACAGTGGTTGCTATATGCAATGCTTTGTGTGTGATTCAAAATGCTGATTTTCCAGGGTTCTTGATAGGGATATAAATCTTTAATTGTTTGCTCTTCACATACAAAAACACACACAAATACGAGCATCTTTTTGCACTGAGGTGAGAAAGATTTTTTTGGTCTCTTTCTGAGATGCTTTGTGCATTTGTAAAACTGCTTTATGTAAATAAGCAAAATTTAAAACCATGGTAACTCTTGCTTTGCTGCATGCTCTATTAAAAGTAAAATTAAAAACTTGAAACACAGTGTCATTTATTAGCATCTCTGTGAAGAATCAGGTTGTGCTTTTTTGCTTGCTCTCTCTGTACCTGTTCTGCTTTACAAAGCACAACAGCAACAACAAAATGCTTGGTGCCTGGTTCTCACCATGGAGGTGAAAACTCTTGTTGGGCTGAGGAATCCTTAGTAGGCTACCTCTGTGTAGAGTCTGCCAGTCCACAACATAAGTTAGATTGGTAAAATTTCTTCACATATTTACATGGAAATTGTCCCTGCTTAGAAAAGGAGGTCACTGTACTCATGAAGGGAGTGATGGAAGCTGTGACAGATGAAAGCAGTACTCCTCATCCTCCTCATGTGTTTACTTTATGTTGATATAAAATGCCTGAATAGGGATAAATTTTTAAGTCTAAACAGCAAGGCATTGTGGACTGTTATGTGCATTATAATTATCGCTGTTTACTAGAGGCAGCTGTTGCTTCCTGACAGTGATCCACAGAATACTATTACCCCTTTTTTATCTACTTTTTTTCTTTTACTTTTTGAGACACTTTGTTAAAACTTCGTTAGAATGTTTACAGTGTTTCCAAGAAGCTAATGTTGTAGAGCTGTGCTTCTTTCAAATTTCTCCAGACTATTTTTTGATAATTTCACTGAATTTCCTGAGGGTGAGGAGATGTTCTTCAGGTTTCTCCAGGTCAAAAGTCACCATTACTAATGGCAATGGCTCAGATTCTTTCTTTTTTCTGAAGGATAGAAGTCCTGTTGTGATGATCCTTGTATTGGAAGCTATTACAAGCACTGATTTATATCATTCATAGTGCCTCAGATCTAGAATTTTCCCAGGTAGATTATTTGGGGAAATGGTGACCACTACCCAAAGAAGGAAGAGAAAGAAGAGAAGAAAAAGGAGCAGAAACTATTCAGAGAAAATCATGTGAATTGACCTTTGTTTTTGAGAGCAAGAGAACAGAAGAATTCCAGAAATGTAGTCTGAAAAAAAATCTGAGAAATGCTGGCTCAGCTCTATGGCAAATAGTTAAAGCTAAAACAAATATGTCTTTGTTTCTGTCCGAATAATTGTTTCTCTACAGAAAATTTTATGTTCTTTAGGTAAGTCATGAAAGCTCATCAAAGATTAAATATATCATAAGAAAAGTTTACAATGTTTGATCAAAGGCAGGTCATTCCACAGTCTCGGGGTGGCTGATGAGAAGGTTCTCTGGGTGACCATTGCCAGCCTGGTAAATGACCTCCAGAGGTGTGTGGACGGATTATATGGGAGGAGGCAATCCTGCAGATAACGTGGACCCAAGCTATGTAGGACTTTAAAGACAGTAACCAACACTTTGTACTTTCCCCAGAAAGTATTTTGTGTTTTACTTAGTGAATGTTTAGTGTTTTAGTTTAATGTTTTAGTATTGTGTTTTACTTGTAGTTTAATTTTAGTTCTTATTTGTAAATCAGACTGTCTGTATTTGTATTTAAATAAATAAATAGTTGACAATTATAGTTTGTTCTTGTTTAAAAATTGGAACAATCAAATTTTTAAGCAGTTAACTACCATATCCTATTGGGATAGACCTGTTTTACTTTATGTCTTCATTAATATTTTTCAAAAAGCTAAAAATCTACAAATACATGAAAAATCAGAAAGGAAAGAAAAATAGCAAAATTAGAAAAAGGAGCTAAATCATAAAGGTTAGAGATTAAAGAATAAAGGAAAAAGTAACTTGCATTCTTCCTTTAAATGATGCATGACACCCAAATCATTTCAGGCTTCTCAAAGATAATATTCAACAATTGTCTTCTTCCCATTCCCTATTATCATTTTTTTTCCAACAACCAAAAAAAAAAAACTTATTCCAAAGATTGACATATCTAGTATTAATATAGCAATCATTATCTCTTTATATTCTTATCCAACATATGAGCCATTACACAATATTATATCATGATTAATGGTACTCCATTTTCTAATCTTGATACTAAAAGCAACTTACTGACTTAATTACATGGTGTTAATATTCACTGCTTTAAACTATAATTTTTTTTACAAGTTACATAACATCTCTAAGTCTAAATATTTCTATCATATTTCATAAGGTAAAATCTTTTGCACAATTATTACTGAGTCCAGTTCTCATTGTCTTGTTTCTCTAAGCTAATTTCAACCAACCACCCCGCTTTATTTCATTTCAAATTTAGCTCTCCTCTTTCCTTTCATCTATCTTATCCATGAACATTTCCCATCTCCTCAGATTCCCTTCTTTACCTCTTCTTAGTATTTCCAGGTCCTTCCTGCTTATTATTTAAAGCAATTTTCCTGACACAGAATTCTTTTCCTTTTAATCTCTCTCTCATTTCCTTCAGTCTCACGGGTTAATTTTTTCATTGAAACAATTTGGTTTCATTCAGCCATTAGTGCACCCCTACACATGAATTTCAGCATAGCTTCTCCCTTCTCGCCCTACCTCAGGTTGAAGCCTCTATTTCACAATCCAGAACTTCTTGGCCCCTCTTCTCCACCATTCCAATGGCTAATTCCTCCATTAACTAAACTTGGACTTGTTCCTCCATATGATTTCCAGCCTCTCTCATTTCCATATTAGCTCCACAATTCTCCCACCCCTTGCAGTTCTGCCTTGATCTCATTCCTTAGGTTCTCTATCAAATCCACTTACAGTCTTTTTTTCAAATTTGGGAGTAACTCCTCCCACATCCATTGTACAAAGTCCTGAGAAAATGCCTGGGAAGGTTCCATCTTTCATTCAGTCCGGCAGTTTCAGATTTAACAGTTCAGCCATTCTCTTGTCATGATGATTATAACCAGCAAATCAGTCTTATTTGCATCAAAGAGATAACACCTGCACTTTCTCACACTATAATTTCTCCTTGCTAAAGTCCAATTCAGTCTAGTAAACAAGATGAAATTCAACCCACTATGAAAATATATGCACTTAAACCTTAATTGTTCTCTTTCATACACAACAACCACCGATCTGCTTATTTGACTCCTGATCTCAATTGGGTAAGCTCACTTACTCAGTTCCTGGGTGAAAAAAGAAGGCAACTGATGAAGCATCTGTTCATCCATTTTAATCAGAAAAAATCTTCCCTTTTTTTTGTTTTAAGAATTTTTTAAAAGCAGATTGCCAGGTTGAGGTCATCACACCTTAGATCAAAACAGCTGCATTTCATGGCAAGGGTGAAAGATGTACCTACCTTGGTCTTTCCCATTCATTCCACATTTACTCATAACTAAATGCCAATATTCCATTTTCCCCTGCTTGCACTCTGAGTGGCTCAGGGGGAGGAGGCAACTTTGCTGTCCCCCCCACTCAGGGAAGGACCATGTCACCAGCGCAACCAAGTCACACTGGCTGCCAGGTAGGGGGGTAGGCCAGGCAGGCCCTTTGAATAGTGGATCCACCCCCACCCCCCGCTGACCTCTTTCTTTGTTTGCTGGCAACCCACCCTCCTGCCCGCATTTGTAGTGTAAGCTTGCTGGTCACTTCAGGACTGAATAGGAATTTTTCCTCCCTAAGGGAGGCAGGTTTTACCTATCTTACACTGCAGCAAGGGACTGGGCAATTGGCTTTCAGAGTAATGTTTTAAATAGGAGTTAAAGAAGTCTCCTAGTAGGTGATGGGGGGCATTAAGGCATTCGTGAATACCTTTGGCACAAGGTTGTGTAGGATATGCCTCTGGAGCTCACTCTCCCAGTCATCAAGCAGGGGGAGAAGGATGAAGAAGGAAGCCATCCTTAGGGCAGGCCAACATATTTATGCCCTCACTTCAGGTCTCAGTGGCAAGTTGTGGTCTATCTGTGGGGCCCACCTTCCAGAGGGGGTCACCGAGGTAACAACCCAGGATCGGGGTTTGCCCTCAGGATCAGGTATCATGCACAGCCCCCCATGAGGTCAAGGTCAAGTTTGAAGTCATGTCCAAGGTCAAGGTCAAGTTCATATCTCACTAGGCAATAAATGATAAAATTGCCCATATTCATCTCAAGTCTTGTGTGGTCTTTTTATTTCGAGGGGTGGGCAGCAATGTGGATTTTGGGCCATTATGGGTGATCCCCCACTCCCCTTTTAATCCATGGTGAGTCTCTCTAGCCAGAGAAACTGAGAAACTCTGGCTGGCATCTTTATCAAGAAAGCATTTGTCCACTGTCCTGCCCAGAAGTCAAGTCAATGTCCTCTATTTTTTGTGTGCTTTTAAGAAATAATTGGGTTCTTTTATATAGAGACATAGTGGACTGTATCCACTATGGACTGTACTTCAACTGGTAGAAAAGTAGAATTCTTCAGAACCAGGTTGGGCAATTCCCCCTTGCCACTGCAGCCTTCCCAAGACTGGCTTTGAAAGGCCAAGAAAGCATAGAGAGCTGCAAAGGTCAAAGGAAGGAGAGAAAGTTTCAAACTTTCTCCAAGTGGAAAGTTGGATTAGCCCAATATGCTCTTCCAGAGAGATTATTTCATATTTGATAGTACTGGTCTTTATCAAATTTAGAAACAGATTATTATTCTTTGAAAAGACAGGAATAAAATGCAGCCTTTGCATACATATAACCACTGATGGTTTTTGCAACAGCCATCTCCACAAAGCCACCAGACAGTGTTTCCTTTTATTATACATGGTTGACTCATTATTTAGCACTGGCATGCACATTCCTTAAAATAGATTTAGGCTCTTTCTGTGTGTTTTATAAATCAAGAGAAGTACTCTGAAGGAAAACCACTTTACACACTTACTATGTTGAAAGATGACACATTATTTCTTAGGTAGTACATTTACTTTTGCCATTTGTTCCAAACTAAAATGCCACTTTAATGAAGAAAGCTGCCAGCCTAAATTATGCCTGTTTCCACAGTTCTGTTTTTTCTGGTTAGTAAATCAAAAGTTCTTTTATATGAAGCATGGAAATGATAATAAATCTGATCACTCAAATATTACAAAAATTGCTTTCCTCTTTCAGGCGGACAAACATAGACTGAATTGAAAAATACAACACTTGATTCCCCATTAGCAGGGTCTTTTTGATGAAGGCATTTCTGGGGTGAAGAGGTCATTACAGCTTTTCCAGTTTGGCTTGTGCTGTAAAGCCATTTTCTCACAGCAGCAGCAGCAGCAACAACAGCAGTGTGTATGTAGAGATGAGGATCTGAGTGATGTGTGGGGTACTCTTTATGCTCAAATTTGATTATGGTTTCTGTACCAGTAGTGTAGCTGTAAATTTTAAAGTACAGGCACTTGAATTTATAGATGTCATTGTCACATGCTTAAAAAGAGTCCAAAAATGAAGGCAGACATAGTGAGTGAGTGAGAGAGAGATTGGAAGGCAGGGAGCGAGAGAGAGCTCTCAACAATATATGGTGCTGGGAAACTAACTTCCAGGTGGTTTGAGGCTGAGTAAAATGTGGAAGTCTAAAAAAGGATGGTGGTAGTCCCAGCGTTCAGACCCTGCATGCCCTAGTGCCACTACGACGACGTCTGGTACAGCTGAGAGATCATTTTTATGTAAACCTCCTCAACAAAGGATAGAGATGCTGGGATGAGTTTATTTAGAAGATGCATGTGGGAAATCTAGTTTGGATCAGAAAAGGAATAAACAGGAAGGAGACAATAAATGTGTAAGACAGTCGCAAATTCAGTGTGTGTGTGTGTGGTGACAGCAAATATAATGTTAGGCTGAATAATGAATACACAGATTATGGGTTGTGTCCAGACCTAGCCACACTTACACTAGAGCCATGAAAATAAATGGGATGACATATCCATGACTGCTTTAAACCCAATTCAACTGTGTAGTTCTTTTATAAGTGTGTCAAAGTCTGAATCCAATTCACTGGCAAATGAAAGAAGAACTACAACTTCCTTAGGCTTCATGAGACACTATGGAGAGCTCTGTGATGCTAGATAAAAGCAATGGTGCCATCACAGCAGGTCATTCGGGAACACATCAAGTGCTCTGTTCAGCAGAACAACTAGAAATCTGCTTACCCATGCAGCAGCCCTGGCTTAAAGTTAGGTAATACACATTACCATCTAAAAAGGAGACTTTTCCCCATAGAATCAGTTAAGTCCAGAGTTTAAACATACCTACATGCAGTGTTGATAAGTGTTGAAGCATTTAGAAGTCTTATTTAGTCCAGCATTCAGTTTCCCATGGCGGCTAGCTAGATGCTTATGGAATGAGAAAAATAAGGACCTGAACATTATATATATTATTGTTCCAAGAAATAAGTATTCAGGGACATGTTTCCTTGAATCCTGGAGGTAACACACTGCATAATGTCAGGCATGCCCAGGAAAGTTCTCTGTAGATCTATATCCCATAGTTAGATCTGTCTGAGGCCCTTTCTGTACCTTACCTGGTCATGGAGACATCTGGTGTGGGTCCCAGCATTGGATCTGCCGGGAAGGGAGCACAACAAGAGTGTTCGCCTTTGTACAGCTGCCTCTGGGATCCAGGAAGTGCAACAGCCATGCCTTTTCCTGCTGCAGCACAGCCAGGTACTATCCTAGGTTGTGCAGGGGCATGAAGCACAGCCGTTGCATTTCCAGGGCCTCTACAGGGAAGGTAAGTGCAGGTGCATGGTGGGATGGTGGCACAATCACTGATCATTGATGAGGAAAACCTGTCAATGATTTGTGGGGCGATTGCACTACCTGGGGACAGGAGAACGATGGGACCGTGGCAACGTTGTGAAGAAGTGTCATCACACTCCTGTCCTTCTGTCCCTCTGGTGTGTTGGGAGGTTGGAGTAGAAAGGACCTAAAATTTACTCTGGTTATTTTCTGACTAAGGTAGTCCAAGTTGAAGGGGAAAAAACTAGGGGGAAGCAATGGGCATGAAAACAATTTTTCCGTTAACCACCCATTTCCTTCAGGTGGTACCAGCAATAATGGAAAGGACAGAGGAAGAAAGGCCTCTGTCATGAGCTTCATGAACCCCAAGTCAATTCCATCTCCCCCCAACTCCATTCCTCTCTTTAAATTTCACAAAGCAAAAGAAACAGAACAAAAGTACAATTTAAGCAATGTGTAAGATTATAAAATATGCTTAATATCTCTATGGTTCAGAAAATAAGGCAGGTGATAGTGGTGGCTGAGTAAATGTATAAGAACCTTTATTGTAACACTCATTCACAAAGAAGATCACTCAAGGAAGAATATAAAAATGCTTACAATTCAAAATTGGGTTATAAGTTGCCCTTTCTTAAGTTATATGGTCAAAAAAGGTCAGTGTTTGAAAAACAATTGTACATTGTCTGGATGCAAAGGAATCTTGTAGCATCTTTGAGAGAGAGAAAAAATGTGACAGCATAAGCTTTTATAGACTTCAAGTATACTTCAACAGATGCATGTGATGAAGTGCCTGGGAATAGACAGGGAATATATATGAATAATCAGAATGTATGTCTGAATACTTAGAGAAATGCACAATTTGTGAGTATGAGAGACGGGTATTGTGGGTATGGTGATGAGATGAAAATTTCCATTTTAGTGATGGTCACTGGGGGACAAAGACAGGAGGAAAGGTGTTGCCTAAAGTCAGGGTGAGTAGATAACCATAAGAATGGTTGAGTAGGTTTTTTGGAATGTAGGGTGATTCTGTCTGGGAACCAAAAAGGAGATGTGATAAACTTGCCAAGAGAACTCTCATGAGGCTGGGGTGTTACCTAGTGTTATATTATAGGTAGCCTACCATTGTCTTTGTTCAACCCACTGCTGATGGACTGGAGTTTGTAGATATATTCCAATTCTGCTCTTTCTCTTTCCAATCTTCCTTTGTACCATTTGTTTGTTTCTTTGTTTTGTCCAAGCACTGCTATTCTCAGGGGTCCAAAACAGAATGCCCAGAAAGACTGATGTGTTCTGTAACTGTTTTTCTATATTCCCATTCCTAACATCTGATTTAGGTCCATTTATCCTTTTCATAGAATCAGAGTTGGAAAGACCACAAGGAACATCCAGTCCAACCCCGTGCCATGAAGGCACACACATCAAAGATTCCCAGCAGATGGCCATCCAGCCTCTGCTTAAAAACCTCCAAAGGAGGAGACTCCACCACACCCCGAGGCAGGATATTCTGTTGCTGGACAGCTCTGACAAGCAGGAAATTTTTCCTGAGGTTTAGGTGGAATCTCCTTTCCTGCAGCTTGAATCCATTGCTCCTTGCCCTAGTCTCTGGAGCAGCAGAAAACAAGCCCACTCCCTCCTCAACATGACATTCCTTCAAATATTTAAACATGGCTAGCATGTCCTCTCTTAACGTTCTCTTCTGCAGACTAAACATCCCCAGCCCCCTAAGCCGTTCCTCATAGGGCATGGCTTCCAGACCCTTCAACATTTTGGTTGCCCTCCTCGGACATGTTCCAACTTCTCGATATCCTTCTTGAACTGAGGAGCCCAGAACTGGACACAGTATTCCAGATTAGGTCTAACCAAAGCAGAATAGAGTGGTACCATTACCTCCCTTGATCTAGACACCATACTCCAATTGATGCAACCAAGAATCATGTTGGCTTTCTTGGCTGCCTCATCACACTGCTGACTCATGTTCAGCTTGTGATCTACCAAGACTCCTAGATCCCTTTCACACGTTTTGCTATCCAGCCACACGTCCCCCATCCTATATTTGTGCATTCTATTTTTTTATTTTTTTTATTTTTTTTATTTTTTGCCTAAGTGTTGGACTTTACATTTCTCTCTGTTGAAATTCATTTTGTTAGCTTTGGCCCAGCTATCCAAACTGTCAAGGTCATTTTGAAATTTGATCCTGTCCTCTGGGGTATTAGCAACCCCTCCCAATTTGGTGTCATCTGCAAATTTGATCAGCATGCCCTCTACTCCTTCATCCAAGTCATTGATGAAGATATTTAATAGCACTGGGCCCAGGACAGAACCCTGTGGCACCCCACTAGTCACTTCTCTCCAGGATGAAAAGCAGCCATTGGTAAGCACCCTTTGTAATTGGTTGGTTAACCAATTACAAACCCACCTAACAGTAGCCCTGCCCAGCCCGCAGCTTCTTTGTCATGAGGAACTTTGTCAAAGGCCTTACTGAAATCAGGAAATGCTATATCTACAGCATTCCCTTCGTCTATCAAGCTTGTAAGCCTATTGTAAAAAAAGATAAGATTAGTCTGGCATGTCTTATTTCTGAGAAATCCGTGTTGACTTTTAGTGATTACAGCATTGCTTTCTAAGTAATTACAAACTGACTGTTTAATTATTTGCTCTAGGATCTTTCCTGGTATTGATTTCAGGCTGACCAGGCAATAATTATTTGGGCCCTCTTTTTCCCTTCTTGAAGATGGGGATGCCCTCCTCCAGTCCGCTGGGATTTCTCCTATTCTCCAAGAATTCTCAAAGATTATTGAGAGTGGTTCAGAAATGACTCCTGCCAGTTCTTTTGATATCCTTGGATGTAATTCATCTCGCCCTGGAGACTTGAATTCATCCAATTTAGCCAGATATTCCTGTATTACTTCTCTCCCTATTCTGTGTTGCATTTCCCCCCTTCCTCACCTGCTCCCCACCCCCCAGGTTGATACTGTTATCCTTTTGAGAGAAAACTGAGGCAAAGAAGACGTTGAGTAGTTCTGCTTTCTCTCCTCCTCCTGTTAGTAATTGGCCATCTTCTCCATGCAATGAACCTGTCATTTCCTTGTTTTTCCTTTTGCTGTCGAGATATCTAAAAAAAAAGCCCTTTTTATTGTTTGTAATGTCCCTGGCAAGCCTGAGTTCATTCTGCACTTTAGCTTTTCTTACCTTCTCCCTATTTGCTTGAATTCCTCTTTGGTGATTTCACCATTCTTCCATTTCCTGTACATATTTCTTTTAACACTTAGCTCAGCTGAGAGTTCTTTCGTCAATCATTCTGGTTTCTTTAGACACCTGACATTTTTCCTTCTTGTTGGCACAGTTTTCAATTGTGCCTTCAGTATCTCACTTTTAAGAAACTTCCATTCGTCATGAACTCCTTTCTCTTCCAATATTCTTGACCACAGGATTTCGGCAAGTAATTCCGTAAGTTTACAGAAATCAGCTTTTTTAAAGTCTAGGATGTCTGTCTGGCTACACTTGGCTTCTCTTCCCACTGAATGACAAATTCCAAAAGAGCATGGTCACTACCCCCTAAGGATCCCACCACCTCCACCTCGTCAATAAGGTTGGTCAGGATCAGATCTAAAATGGTTGATCCCCTTGTCACCTCTTCCACCTTCTGGACCATGACATTGTCTGCAAGGCAAGTGAGGAACCTGTTGGACCTTGAGGTCTTGGCAGAGTTTGACTGCCAACAAATATCAGGATAGTTGAAATCTCCCATTACTACTGAATCTCTCCTTTTTGAATGTGTGGTCATCTGCTCCAGGAAGGCCTCATCCAAGTCTTCAGGCTGGCCCAGAGGCCTGTAGCAAACCTCCACAATCACATCCCTATTGTTTCTCGCTCCCTTAATTCTTACCCAGATGCTTTTGACTTGACTTTCTGGATTTAAGTCATGGATCTTTTCACAGGTGAAAACATCCTTGACATATAAGGCTACTCCTTCTCTTTTCTTGTTCGGTCTATTTCTGCAAGATGGGTTATATCCCCCTATTCCTACATTCCAATCATGAGATTCATCCCACCAGGTTTCAGTGATGCCTATTAAATCATATATATGTTGTTGTATTAAGAGTTCAAGTTCATCTTGCTTATTTCCCAAGCTCTGTGCATTAGTGTAGAGTCGATTTTGCACAGAGACTGCCCTGTTTGCCCAATCTAGACTGCTGAAGGGCAATGTTAACAGAGGATGGAACTGGACATTAGAAAATAAGCAAGTGAAAGTACCTGTAATACTATGGATGATGTGATTTAGATCTTGTAATGACATTTCCTGAGTAGATGTGTGAATAGAGTTGGCATCTGGGTTTGTGGCAAGGTCTTGTATCCTTCTTCCCATCCATGTTTACATCCTCCTGTAAGTAAGTAACTGTTTGATACTGGGAGTCTGTCTGTAAGCAACTTAAAGGCCTGCCACCAAGAGCCTTTAAGAGGTTAGCATTGTTGTCCATAACAGGTTGTAGTTCATTAAAGAAACGTCTAAAATGATCTCTGTGGGAAGCTGTATGTGACCAATAATGGGGTTCTACTATTTCCTATCTTTATTCTCTTCTGTAATAGATTAGGCTTTGTGGATATGAGCAGATTTCACTATATTAGTGGGTTTGGCTTTAAACAATGAGTTTGGTAGTGCGTTCAGGGTAGAAATTGGAGCCATGTAAGTCAGATGTCTACAGTGGTGTCCAGAAATTTAACTTCTTCTGTTGATAGTTCCAGGCTAAGACTGATGGAAGTTGTTGAAATTCTGGTGGAATGTCTTAAGTGAATCTTCTAAATGAATCCAAATTAGGTAGAGTACACATGTAGAGGAGTGGTTTCTGGGTGCAGGAGTTGAGGAAGTGTTGTTCTAGAGCAGTCATGAAGATGTTGACATATTATGGTACCATATGTGTATATATATTATTACCGTAAATGAAGCAGCTGTGTGTGAGAACAAAGTGACAGATCTTGGTGGCTAGACCTATGGTCCTATTAGAAATGATGATCCTGACAGCTTGTAGTCCATCCTTGTGTGGGATATTGATATATAGAGATCCACATCCATAGCAGTTATGATTATGTTTCCTAGGTGGTTGTGGATGAACTGTAATTTCTGCAGGAAATCAGTAGATCCCTTCACATAGCTATGAGTGTTGGCAGCATGTGGTCTAAGGATGTTGTCCATATATCCAGAAGCAATAACTGTGAGTGTTTCAGTGCTTGAGAAGATGGCCCATCCAAGGTTGCTCTGGTGTGCCTTTTTTTTCTGCTTTTAGTAGCAGATACATAAATATATCATTTCTCTGTGTCTCTAAACCTGCCACAACAAACCTATGCAAATACATTGCCCATTTTTTTATTGCTGTCATTGTGGTTTTCTGTTAGAACTTTTTTGAAAGTCCAAGGCTGGGTTTTCATTGGCACACAATGCTAGTGGTTGAACTTTTTCCAGTGATGTGCAGTGATGTGCAGGGAAGACAGATAAAATTGGCCAGCTCCAATCAACCTATTTCTCCAACATCTGACTTTCTTCACAACTGGTGCAACTGTGGGATCGTTCTTCCTGCTGCCGCTTCCTATGCCATCATAGTTACCCCAGTGAAGGGTACCAACAGGATTCCAGCCCAAGTAAACAATCTGTCCCCATGCTTAATGACACTCCAAAAGAAAGATTAGTGAGAGATCATTTCTGAAAATGTGTTACTTCTTGCTCAGCCAAATTTGTCCTTCTGTGTACTTGATAACAGTTTCAGGGCAGACATCAAATAATAACCATTAGTTTTGTAGATCTGTTCCTCCCTAGAGTCCATTGTAAAACAAAACAAGAACAACAAAGAAAAAACCTTCATTGCATTGGCCCTTTCCTGGATTCTGCTGCAGAAGCCAAACTTATCAGCAAAACATGTACTTTTGAAACTCTACACATTGGAGTTATTTAAGAAAGTCCCACAGACAACAGCTGGAGTCCATGTTTTGTTTGTTTAAAATCTGTCAATATAATCACAACTATTTTCTTCAGTAGCTCAGAGTCTCTTACTGAAACTGTCAGTACAGACATGGATATCTGCCCTACATCTTCTGGAATGAAGACAGGTGCAAAGAATTCATTTGTCTTCTGTGACATACTATATAGTTTGCCAGTAGATTACTTTCCATTTAATTAATATGTAGAATTTGAAACCTCATAACTTTAGAAACACACAATGGATTTTTCAGCAAGCACATGAAGGGCAAACCAACTGCAATATCCTTGAATTTCTTATCTAAACCAATAAGAGAAAACACCAAAGATATGGAGCCTACTGAACAGATGTATTTTGTGGCCCAGTTCCTTTCAATGAGCAAAAGCAATACCTATGATGGGAACAGACTGAAGCAAGCCAGAGCACCTGGCCAGAAAACTATTTATTGAAAGTTTACTACTCTTTATAAAGGAGCAGGCCATAGGAACGATAATCTGGCCCTAAGAGGATAAAAGAATTCAGCTGAGATTTACACCTTTTTTGGGGGGGGATTCCTTGCTTGGAACCATCCAAATGTTGTAATTCTAGCCTAATTTAGCAATCAGTCTTAGTTTTCCTAAGACTCTGTGGCCACTGTCTGCCCCTTACAGGAATTAGGATTGTATTCTCTCTCTCTCCCTCCCTCCCTCCCTCCCTCCCTCCACCTTCTCTCTTTCTCCCTGCTTTTGTCTGAAAGAAGCAAGCTTAGGTCATTTCCGCACTAAACTGTTATAGTGCTATGATTCCACTTTCAATATCCTATGGAATTGTGGGGTTTGCAATTTTGGCCCCTCCCGAAATTGCAAACACCAGGATTCCATAGGATGTTGAAAGTGGAATCATAGCGCTATAACAGTCTACTGTGGAAATGGCCTTAGTGCTGGAACCTTATTTGAATGAAGGCTATCCACATCTTATACCATTGCTCATCCTTATCCTTGTGATTATAGTCACGGCTGCTGCTCTGATTTGGATCAGGAAACTATAATAACATATATTTCCTTATGAATATTAATGCAAAGATTTATAATGGCAGAACACCCAAAATAGTTGACACTTTCAGCTATGGTGCCAACTCTGATAGTTCCATAATCTCTGTGAATTTGGCAAGGAACTAGATTTGCTAAAATATAAACTAACAATTCCTGGCTTGAATCTTCCTGTTTCAGAAAGCAAGTTCTCTCAGGGATATGTTTCAAGGCAGATACCATCCCAATAACAAGAAACACCATTATATTTGTTGCAGTGGCCAAACAACAGTCTCCTTCACAGTGTCATGAATAGCTGGGCAGTGTTACATAATATCAGTACTTTTGAATTCTCCTTCTTCCTCTCTTTTTCTCTTGACATCCCAGTTTAATTGCACTGTCTCTAGCAATACTGCATTAAGAGCCTTCCATTCCCTCCTGGCCTCTCAGTTGGGAGATAATAGCTGTAGAACCCCCGAAGACCCATTAACCTAGCCCTGGTGCATCAGCTTGTTCCTCCTAAAGATCCTCAACATGGTGCATTCAGCCAGCTTCATCTAAGAGCTAGCCTGTAGTGTTGGAAGAATAAATACTTTGCATGTGTGAGTTGCCAATAAATGAATCAAGTTAACTACTGGTATACATAAGTACATTTCAGCTCTCACTTATTTACATCTGGAGGGAAAATGGCACCCCGCACGTTAGCCATTAAAAGGTCAGGCTCTGAGTTATTTACAAGGTTATAGCATTTAAACCAAAGAGATTTCCCAGCCAAACAATTAGCAATAAAAAGAGAATCATAATTATGCATAAACCAAGATTTGAAGCAGCACAAGGTAGCAGAACCTGCAGTAAGCATTGCAGCTCGTAATAACATTGATTAGAATGTGGAGACTAATTCTTCTCTCTCATCATTACACTTCAGGGACTTGCCAGACCTAGAGTTTCACAGTGTAAATGAAGCATCAAGAAAATCTATAAGATACAGTCTAGCTCTTCTTACTTAAAAAAAACAAACAGGAAATATGCTTCAATCAAGTAAAATAAGAGAGATCAGCATGCAGTATGTACAAAATAAGGGATTTAGGATGGAAGAGCTTTTAAGCTGTATATATGTGAGTGTAATGGGGTTTGACAGAAAATAACATAATGGCCCTTTTCGCATTAAGTCTTCTCGCGCGAGCGGGGGAGGGAGGCTTGCGCAAGAAGCCTTCTCCGGGAGGCTGCCGCTTCCCTCTTCCTTCCTTCCGCAGGCGAAGGAACAAGCGGGGAAGCGGCAGCCTCCCGGAGGTGGCGGCGGCTCACGCGTCCGTCCATTCCCCCCATGCACGCAAGAAAGGAGGCTGTCCCCTCCATCCCCCCCGTGCGCGCGATAAAGGAGCCTGTCCCCTCCATCTCCCCCACGCGCACGAGAAAGGCGCTTGTCGCGTCCGCCCCCCGTGCACGCAAGAAAGGTGCTTGTCGCGTCCGTCCCCCCCGCGTGCGCGAAGCAGGACGTGTCGCATCCGTCGCGCTAGCGCCCCGCCCCGTCCCTTCCTTCCGCAGGGGCGGAGGGAAGGAAGCACGACCCGGCCGGCTCCCGACGCTCCACACGAGAGGTAAGTGCGCGCGGGCGCCGGGAGCGTTGCACGAGCGCGGGTGATTTTCGCTTCCAAGCGAAAATCAAAAAACCCGCGCTCGCGCCGCTTCAGCCCCGTGAGCCCGGCAGAAGTGGGAGTGCATCGTGCGGAGCGACGCTCCCACTCCATGAGGCTCACGGGGCTGTCGCGCGAGAAAAGGCCCGTGCGAAAAGGGCCAATATGTTGAATGCAATTACTTCTATGTAACTGAACCATTTAGTTACATAGGAGAGACATGGGGGCAATTATAATGGCAAGGAATTGGCTTTATACAGCTCAATTTGGTTCTAGATTTTCTGAGGTCCATAGGACCATACATTTTTATAGGAAACCCTAATCCAAAGCATTTTCTACAGCCCTGAGGGAAAATCTTTTGCTCTAGAAACCAGTTTCTTCCTTATTCCACCCTATATCCTAAATAGCTGGGACAGAGTAAAGTTTGAAAAATGTGATCAGCTAGTGTTTCACCTCACTTGAACTTAACTTTTAGCACAATTATGAGTGTAGGAATACCCAAACAACTTACTATCAGAGCTTGGAACATTCCTTTTGAAAGTAATTAGTTACAGTTGCAATTCCAAGGGTGTTTTACCACATAAAGAACTATCACTTGGCTATCATAGTCAGTGGCAGATAAGAATCAGTCAGCTAGTCTCCCCTGCTTCCTTCTCATTCACAAGCCCGCCCAGCAGAAGGAGGAATAAGCAGCTGAGTGAGGATGACTGCCCGCTGTAGCACCTTTGGGACCTTCCAGGGGTCCTGAAGAAGTTGGGCAGCATGATGTCTTCACAGGGCATGGTCTCCACTGGTGGCAATCCTCCTTTGCTCAGTTACCCATTGCTATTATATGATTATGGCAGAGGGCATAAGAAAGATAGGAAGCAGTCTGTGCGGAAGTGGGCAGGAATGTAGTCCTCATCCATTTGAATATTAGGAGGAAATGAGAAAGGGCTTGAGAAAGATTATCTCATCAGGGTTTCTGGATACTTGAGAAACCTCTCTCATATTTTTTTTTTCTTGAGTCTTCAAATAGTCCTTTGCAGATGGACTGATGTGGATGGAAAACCTGGCTAAACTCAATGAGCTAAATCATGAGACCTCATGCTTCTTTAGACAAACCTGGAAGAGTTCACTATTGAATAAAAAACATTCAGAGCAGTTCTGATTTTTTTTTTCTTGAACAGTTGAATAGTGAATAAATTATTGAACTTTCCCTCGTAACTTCAGATGTTTGGCATATCAGCGATTAACTATATTTTCTCTGTTACACAATCACAATAAAGAGGGATTTTCAACAAAGTCTTGATAGTTAAAAATACCAGACTTTCATTCTACAACCTTTTCTCTTCAAACTAGCCCACTGTCTCCTTTTTTTATTCTTCCCAAACTTTGCAGCAAACAGTTCTATAGATCTTTCAGCTTCAACAACTGTCAAATATGTCAAGACTGTGGAGAGAAGGATGTACTCTACTAGATTATAGAAGATTGTTTTGTTCTTACATTCTTTGATGCCATATAAAACCCTGTTCATATAATGGACAACAGCTTCCCTGACAATTCACATTTAAGTTCCCTTTTCTTAGTGTGCTTGAATCAATAAGCTCCTTATAAACCTACTGTGTGATGTTGAGATCCTGCACATACATCCTTAAATTACCTAAGTCCTACTGATATCAACAGTTCAAAGGACTGCTAACAGAAATCCCATTGTTTTGTTATGTTATTATTAGAATACAGTTAATTCTGACCTATTAACAGCACAAAATAAGCTATGTTGATCAAGTCTGGTCTGCTTCTCAGAACGTCAGCTTGAAAGTTCACCACCATATTCTGAAAGCCACATTTCCTGAAGTCTTGTAATATGTACTTGTACAGTATACCTCACTAGAAATTGGAAGATAGTTTTAGGATAGACTTACAGCTCCCTTTGTAATATTAATTTCTACTGATGTTATCACAAGCTGCCAAAAACTTGTCCTCAGTACTTAGTAATACTCTCATATATATTTTAATCATTCTGAGGAAAATGATGAATATCATATGCCTTTTAAGGCATGAATTAATATATCTTTGATGGTGTACCTGTTAAAGTAACACTGAAGAAACTAATAAATGTACTATTGCACTTGAGCTAATAATAATATTAAATAATTGGAATACCAGATCCAAAGTAAAGATAATTTTTCCAAGTTAATTTTATCAGCTTTGCTTACAGTACATAGAGATCAAAGTGTAAAAGTATAGCTGTGGTTTTTATTACTTTGTTAGTAGACTGCAGCCAATATTAATAACTATGATATCTTTCACAGACACGATATTCTCTTCTAAATGCTTGAGATCTAATGTATCTTTGGATAACTGTGCTGTGCTGTTTTTCATTGTCAGTTAGGAAAAATACCGAATGTTGTGTTGTCTTTTTTCTTTTTGACAGGACACCTCAGTTTTAAGATTTATCTGGAAACTGCATGAGTCAGAGACTGAGATCTCACCATAGGCAGTAGAAATATTGAGCAGTTCACAGGGCTTCTGTAATACGTTTGGCATTATTACTTTAGTGTCACTTGTCTTCTTTACCATTTGTCTTATCCCTATGCTTGTTTAAAATGCAGAGAACTCAAATAAAACTTGTGCAGTTCTCTGGATTAAATACTGTTCACTTTGTTCCAAAGGTATTGAAAACATCAGGGTTCTGGCAATCTACTAAATTATTTTTTGTCTTATTTTATGCTTGTTATTGAAAGTCAGCATGGTGTAGTAGCCTGAGCATTAGACTATAACTCTGGAGACCAGGGTTCGATTCCCTGCTTGGCCATGGAAACCCACTGGGTGATCTTGGGCACATAACGTACTCTTATCCCCACAAAACCATGTGATAATTTTGCCTTAGGGTCATCATAAGTTGGAAATGACTTGAAGGCATACAACAACAACAGTTTATTATTGTTTTACATTATATAATTTAACCTTGCTTTTTGTGGAGCTTTTGATATATTCTTCATCCAGCTACAAACTTGTACAGCTTTAAATTTTCTGAAATAAAGTGTTGAACACTGATCAGTGCTGCCACTGGACGGCAGTGGCATATTAAATCAATAATCAATAATCAGATAGAGGTAATCAAACAAATAAGGTAAGGTGGCTGTCTGTGAGCTAGAAAACCTACACCACAAATGGGAAGGTAGCAAATATACAACCAATTATTGCTTCGATATTATCACAGTTGCAACTCAAACAGCAGAAAAACCACTGTTAAAATACCAAAGTGACATAATTTTCAGCAAAAAGAACAGGATGAAATCCCTGCAACTGCATACAGTATCGTCAATGATGTACATGTCTGTTTGGTTTTAAGAAAATAATCTTTTCATGTGATATAGAGAATGAGTCACAGATTAAATGTACCCTTTGTATGAATAGCTGATTTCTTTCCAGCTGACAACCTTCCAGCAGAGAAATATTGCCCATTAATCTAGTTGGTGTCCTGTACATATTTAAGAATCAGTTCTAGCTACCATCATGCCAATTACCCAAAATTCACATCTTGATCTCTCTATCCAAAGGATATTTAAGGTCCTTAGAAGCCCATTAGAATGAAGGGGAAGCAATTTCAGTCAATTATTGTAACATCATCACAAATTTGGAAGCCAAGGGAAATTACCTGTGTTAGACTTGGAAGTACTCTGTTAAAATAAAGAAATGGAAAATAAAATGTAAAAACCATGGATAACTTGCAAAGAGAGTTGATGAGCAGTGTTGTTTTCAATACATTTTTTTTTTGCATGGTTATTACAATAGCAGGCAGTAGGCTAGCCAGGTGGAGATAAAGGTATAAATAGATCTGGCATCATTACCTAGCTAATAAACACACAAATATACTCTTACTACAGGTGTTTAGAATTCAACCATGTGACATTGGCCTTTGTAAACAATTTGAATAGAAGTGTAATTATTACAATTAGACAAATGCTAATGTCTTGAAACTTGAAATTTGTTTCAAATTTGCCAATATAACAGGCCCCTGTATGACAGAAGGGATCTATTCCAGGATCCAGCACACTATACAATTTACATGCATAATATGGACTCCTTTGTTTCTTACTTGAGATGAATGAGGAAGGCATCTTTTGTTGTTGTTTATTTTGATAGCAGTTAAAACTATTTCCATAATGTTGCAATAATATCAGAACATTATTACAGCAATATCAATTTATCCTCTGATATATTAATATATAATATAATATAATATAATCAATTATTCAATTTAGCCATAACTCCTCAACTATTTCCCCTTCTTCTTTTTCTAATAAATTTGTTATTATCCTGTCCCTCCCACCCTCACCCCCTCGGGAAAGATCTAATTATTTACTGTTATTCTAGTTTACCTGTCATGTGGTTTATCACCTTAATTATCTTATTTATATCTTTGTACCCCTGTCTCTGTTTTATATTCTCAATCAGTATGCTCCAATTTCTGAATCAGGACTCCTCTTTCAAATGAAGAAGACATCACGGCCACTAAAAACTGTCAGTATTGACCTTCTGACTTATCAGAAAAGGAAGCTTCATCAATTTCAACAGAAAGACCACTTCACCAGCAGAAGATAGAAGCATCCCGGAGCAGCAGATACCACAAGAAGAGCTTTTAGTACAAGGTAATAGCAGCGAGATATCACAAGCAGTGCTGGGGAGTTAGTGTCTAATTGAAATCACATAGAATGAACTTACATTAAATGCGGGCCTACTGTACTACAGTCTGATTGCTATTTCAGATCCACTGAGTACTGTGCATCAAGGATCATACATTATTGCTTAGGCCATTTGTTCTTTAGAGAAGGAAAACACAGATTTTCAAAGCATTATATATCTAGGAAGTCTTTTCATTAACATGCATTCCCAGAAGGAATGTAATGTCGTAGCAATAAAAAGTACTTTGTTCACTGTGTTAATTTTGTATTTTTCCTACCATGCTGTTTGTGATCATGGTTAGTTTTAATTGTCTTTTTAATTCTTAGCCACTGCCGAGTTTAAAGTAAGAGAATTTGTGATTATATGTTTAAAAAGAATTTAAGTACGATTGCTTGAAATTGTCTATAGTCTCAACTATCAAGAATTTTCTCAGGGTATTTTCTCTATTTGTACTTAAAATGCAAACCCTATTACCATCAATGTAGAACAAAGTCATATTCTCAAGAAGGAACTAATTTAGAAAGCTGTTTATGGCCATCAAATGTATTTGTTTCTGGAAAGTACTATTATCTTTCTGTGCAGGACGCTAATATGGTAAGGTTTGTTCATTCTTCCATTATTTAAGCTACTTTATTGCATGTTTTTATAGGTTAATATATATTAGATTACTGTTATTATAAGTAATAATCTATAACAACCAAGTTCTAGAAATACAATACAATTATCTAGAAATGTTATCAATGGATGAATACATGAGATGAAATAATTTGTATAATCAATGATATGATTAAACTGAGATAATTTAAATAATATTGAGCCATTAGAAAAGTAAATTATAACATAAATTTGAATTACTCAAGCATAGTCCTTGGAGCTTAAGTTCTCACCTGATTGCATCCATACCAAATAGCAACATTTATCCTTACAACACAATTCTGTTGCTCTGCATCAACATTCTAAATCATATTCTTCAACTTATTGATAGAGGTATCAGAAACACACACGGTTAAAGAGATGAGGTCTAACTATACCAAGAGTCCGTATCATTGTAAATGTTCTTTTCCATTTCAGGCTAGATGGTGTACGTCTGGTAGCCAGAGCTTTTGTGGGTTTAGGTCTCTGTGTAACAGCTAGCAGAAACCACTCAAGTCACATTGATTTCAGTACAGCATAATTCCAAGTGCAATGTGGTCTGTTAATGTTGCTGCCTGGCACACCAACCCTAAACATATTTGGCCCAAATCCAGCTGAACTCATGAAAAATACCCAAGAGACTGGTGCACACACTTGGCTCTTTCTGCTCAGTTTTGTTCACAGTAAATCACTACACCAAATGCAAAACACTCCAAATTAGTTTAGAATGTGGTTTGGCCTTTCAGTAATGTGAGCTATTTGGTGGAACTAAGCAGTAAATGCTAACTGTGTGCAGTTCTCTCTTGAGAGTACTTTCACAGCTTTTTATGGACTATAGCTTTTTACTGAAGACTACCTCACTTGGATAGCTTCTATCTCTCCAAAAACTATTGTCCTTATGTGTGTGAGAGCCTGGCAACTTGCACTACTTGTCCAGGTAAACATCTCATTCTAAAATATAACAGCTTTATTAAAAGAATGTAGGGTCACAGCCCATGTGCCTTCAACACATCTCCAGTCCACATTTTCTCAATTTAATGTAAGGCTGAGTTTGTCCTCAGCTACCCATAGATCTCCTCAAATATCTGAAGTAAACATGCTACATAATCTCTATGCAAGCAAATTCAGGCTTACTCTAAATTGAGAAAATGTGGCCTGGAGACCTGCTAAGGGGGTATCTGCTGTGATCTTTTGTGTTTTTAATCTTCAGGCAGTTATGGGGGAAAAAATCTCCTAGGAACAAAAGGAGATCTCAAAGGTACACTGAGTAAAAGTCCCCTCCCCCCAAAAAATCAGTGCCTGATGGAATGAATGGCAGGGGAGAAAAAACAAAACAAAAACAGAAATGGCCAGATCATCATTTCCCAGTTGCCCTGATTCTGCAGAAACAGTCCTGATTGATCCTCTGTCATCTCATGTTTTCAGCTGTTTTGAATGCCCCCTTTCTCCTGAGCTTACTTCAATGGCTCCAAACTGAGTTCAAAGTGCAAGTAGTATGCACTTTCAGCAGGGGAGAAAAGAAAATGGAATCTTGTCCTTTCCAGTAAGCTCAGCAAAAGCAAGCTGCTGCAACCTCCCTTGGCTTGTGTGTTCCTCCTCAGTATTAACTTTTACCATCTTGACTACTCTGATGTTGCTTGGTCACACGTTCCAGTTTTCATCTGCGGAATGTTGGAATGTATGCATTTCTGGTTTGTGAAAAAAAATCTACATAGAAAGATATAGTGTGTGTACATTTGTAATAGCTGTTGCAATCTATGTAGAAGGTTTCAAGGAGAGACAATTCACTCTTTTTTTGGCCAGAAAGAAGACATTCTGAGTAGTCTGAGAAGTCAACATTCTCAGAAAGAGCACAGGGTGTTTCTGTTGCTCCAGTGCCTTATTTTGCCCACCTCCACTCTATGGGATAGTCTTAGGATTCAAAGTGACCTGACTCGTAATATATTGTTCTGGTTTCTGATCTATCCTTTATCTCCTTTAAGTCCTGGTTTCTTCATAAGATTCATAAGTCCTGGTTTCTTCATAAGATTGCCATTTGCTTCATCATTCAGGATATATGCAGAAATACAACATCTATGCAAGCATGCATCATCTTGGTGCAAGGGTGGGAAGACTCCAGACGTTGCTGGGATACAGTTTTTACCATATGTAGTAACTGGCCATGCTGCTTGTGGTTGATGGAAGTTGGGGTAAAACAATATCTGAAGAGCATAAGGTCCCAGACAGTGCCTTGGGTCATGTTTTAAATAAAAGCAAAATGTATTTTCTTGATGTGGAAACAATGGTTCATTCAGATGAAAATTTAAACCTCAGATGCCTACATCCCTGTTGGAAGCCCCTTCTTCCAAAAGTTAGTTAGTCCTTTGTCTCCTTTTGTCTGGGAAGGGCGCATCCATGAGGCTTCTGTCTCAGGTTGGTTTACACACGTTTGTGAGAGCCAGCTATTAAAGGCTCTTTTGCCAAAAGTTAGGAAAGTCTCCTATCCAAGATGGATTTCCTGAAACTATAAATGTAAGCTTTTCCGTTTTTTTAACCTTACAAAAACATCTTGAGTGTTTTTTCCTGTTTATTACCAAAGTTCATGTTGTACTGGCTATGCTGCACTCTGCTTGATACAGATACAAAATATTTCTACACACCCAGCATCAATCAATCAATCAATGAGTCAGTCAGTAAGTCAGTCAATAGCTCACTATATCTAAACTTTCCATATGAAAATTTCCTATTTCCATTTATTCTGCTATTGACTCATAACAGTGCTGCCATGCTGCCCTGTTATCCCAAGAAGCTCATGGAAGTAATCTATCTGAGACTGTCTTCAGGCTATAAATTCAGTACTGTGTTCTAATACTAATCTAGTGGTACCTGTTTCCATATTTCTGAAAATCCCTCACCTATTACATGTTCTTCCCCCCATCTTATCACTTTTTTGTTATTTGACACATGATGTGAAATCCTGCAACTATTATCAGGTATTACAAAACCATGCAGAAAAATGTATTTAAAAGTTTGTTCTCTGTAGCCTACATTGCTTATATGTAGAGACAGTTCACATAGAGCTTGTTATTAATATCCAAGAGTGCTGAATAGCAGAGAAGAAAACTTTTCTCTCACAGAAACCTTTTATCTTGACTCAGCTGAAAGTTAATATACTATAGTTTCAGTTAATAGATGATCAAAGACATAACCTAGTGTGAAGATTAAAGAGAGAGTTCTTCTGTGGCCATCCTCATATATTCTGTGCAGTGAGATATTATGAAAGCATGCCTAAACCCCCAAAAGCAATATTGATTTCTAAAACCATACCATCTTTTAATCTTAAAAACAGGTAGTGATGATAAAATGTCATCTTGTAATTTGAAACAACAATGAAGTGTGAGAACAGAAAATTAATTAAGCTATATTTAAAAGGAGTAAATATTATATATATTAGAGTGAGATTCAACAAATCATGGTTGTTTTGCAAACTGCTTTTGAATGTATCCAACTTTATGCCACCAGAGGAATGCCTTCCATTTTAGTAGAATCGGAACACATGATTAAACTTAACCATATTGATCACAATCCAGAGAACTCATTCAGGCATACCCAAGGGCTTCCAAGTACTCAGCAGGACTTTTTTTTCTCCCCCTTTGAACAGCAGCTTCCCATGATGCATCATAAAACTATTTTGAATTCCCAGGAGTTCCAAAGATTTGCCAGCTACCCCTCCTTCACATAAAAGTTGAATTATTGAAAATAATATCCAGCCACAAAGATCACTAAGCAGTGAGTTGGATTAAATGTTCTTTCTCTTCAGTGGTTCCTTCTGTGGGAGGAAGGGAACCTTTACAGTGAACCTGACCTTCTTGTTTCCTCTAATAGCAGATTGAGGATTGCAGCCCAAATGGTTCCTCTAGGAAACATGCAAGAGACATTGACATGCACAGGGGAGAAGATATTTTTGCAAAAGTACAAAAAAAATGCCTCTGAAGGCAGCTCCCCCACCCACTCGTGGTGAATCTGAGCATCCTCAAAAATCATTAGATGTTGGCTGTCAGAAACAAATGAAAAACTTTGGAAGGAAGGCACGGCTAAACACTGTACTCCCATGTGTCTCAGCTGTAACTTTTACTATCCAGATTACTTGACCATATTGACAAGGGAAAGAAAATTGAAATACAAAACTCCACAGGGGACATCATGCATCTGCAAAGTCAGAAAAACACTTGGTATGAGGAGAAAGAGGAAGTGTTGCTAGATAACAGCTGCCTTTATTCTATTTATGCATATTCTATGCCATTAAGACATTATCAAAGTTTAGTCTTGAAAAAAAGCTGTTATTTGCAGCATCTATTGCCTTGCTGCTTGCTAACAGTAATTGATGGATTGTTAATTGCTGTGTATTTTAAGGGGTTGGTTTAGGTGGGTTGGTGGGTGGGGAGGATTGGGTATGTATTTAATGTCTTTTAATGTATTTTAATGTATAATGTATTTTATGTTGTTTGCCGCCTCGATCCGTGTGGAGAGGCGGGATACAAATTATTATTATTATTATTATTATTATTATTATTATTATTATTATTATTATTATTTAACAAATGAACCTATATTACTACATTCATTTAAGCAGGACTTAGAAGAACTATTTAGTCATAATTAAAGGATGATCTAAGGATATAAAATCATCATAAATTATGTTCTCCTAGGCCATATTTTACCATATTTCCCCTCACTGAGAAAAATTAACAAAAAATGCACAGTTGTTTTAGACTGTGGTTTAGGTCTTCATGTTTTCTAAGCAGAAAACAATGTTTCTCCTCTGAAAAAAAATCTGCCTAGAAAAGGACATTTCTGCATAAAGAGTGGGTTTCCTGAACAGAATACAGAGGTCATGTCCACCCTACACTGTTACACTGCTATTGGTCCACTTTCAACATCTTGGGGAATTCCAGGGTTTGTAGTTTACTGAGGCCAAAGAGCTCTCTGGCTGAGAATTCTAAATGCCCCCCCTAAACTGCAAACCCCAGGATTCCATAGGCTGTTGAAAGTGGAATAACAACACTACAGTGTAGTGTGGAAATGGCCAGAGTCTCTTCGGGAGAGATGTTGTTTTCTGATCAGAGTATACTGTTTCTGGCAGGAGACCCTACTTTCTGGCAGAAAATGTCATTTTATGCACCAAAAAAAATCCCCATTTAGGATTCTCCTTGTGAGGGTTTCCAAAACACTATAGTAACCCATTTTTCAACCGTTTTACAAATATTTCCTAACATTACATTACAAATTACATTACATTACAAACATTACAAATATTTCCTAACATTCCTTCCCTGGTACAAACCATATCAAGTTGTAATCAGAGTGTGGTAAAAAATTTTTACTGATGGTCTCATTAGGTAGGGAAAAAGAAGGAATAAAACTCATTTGGTTGTGTTCCATTGTATTTCAGTATTATGTGCTCTCTTGGAAGCCCAAGAAGCATACATAGTACATTTGCCTCTAAAAGTCTGGAAAGACTCCCTTTCTATGCCCAACATGCAAATCAGTGACCTCATACTAGCCAAGAATGAATGTTCTAATGCTTGGTATTTTTTCTGCTAGGTGATGCCAATTTACTACAGAGTCTATAGGAGGTCATATTGTTCTGGCATGCACAATACCGTAGGAGGAAGAAAACAACGTGACTCTTAAGTAACACAGAAGTTGGTCATAATTTATTCAAAGGTAAAGAAAAGGACATGAAGGTAAGAGGGAATGTTATTCATAAAACTGCTAGCTAGGATTTTTTTTTTTATTTACAAACCCAACAGAAACGGTATTCTTTCAGGATTTCTGCTAGAATTTTAAAAGGCTGCAATGAATGCTACTTGTGGGAAGCAAGAAGCTAAAATTCTGCCAGTAAAACGGCCTTGCTTTTTAGTGAAAGAGCTGGGATTTATTTCTTCACTAAATAGCACAGGTGGGAGCAACAGCCAAGGAAAAAAAGCAGTGCATGGAACATGCTTATCTTTTGAAAAGCAGACCTGCTTATAGGACCCAACCAGGGCACCCATCACAAAGAATGTAGAATATCCTTTATCTCAGTAGGAGTTCATACAGCTTTTGGATACAAGAAATCCCTAAGTATATGTGATCTGTGTGCATTTAAGGGACTGATGGTTTAACAAGTGTAATCTTTCATTTGAGCTATCTTCAGGTAACTACAATTTCCAAGTTTTCATAGCACACATGAAGTATTACAGTCTTTATTTGAGCATTCTTTTACATTTTGGCCATTTCTCTAATCACTGTTTTCTCCTTCCCTTTTACTTGCGTTGTGTACAATATTCATTCATCCTCTGATATTCTACTGTTTTATAGGATATCACTTTGTGAGCCTTACATTCTAGTGAGCCTAGAATTCCCCCTTTCTATTCGGAAAATACTTTTTTTTTCCTTTGGATATCTGATTTACAAAGACCACCTCTGGTTAATCTATGAAAAGGAAGATCAGTTATCAGTTCTGTTTTTATTTTCCACACGAACAGTTACTCCAAAACTTAGGGAGATTTTGGAAAGCTTCTGGGTGAGGTGTTAAAAAAATATTTTTAATCGGCAGCTAAATCTAATAATGTCTTTAATCTTCAGGTAAATCATTCAGAACACCCATTTGTTTCCTGTCCCATTTTGTGAACTTTTCCAGTCACTTTTACCATCTGATTGAAGATCAATTATCACACTGTATAACAAAGGGTCTTTCCGCACAACACTATTTTAGTGCTATTATTCTACTTTCAACATCCTATGGAATTCTGGGGTTTGTAGTTTACTGAGGCCAAAGAGCCCTCTGGCTGAGAATTCTAAATGCCCTTCCCTAAACTGCAAACCCCAGGATTCCATAGGATGTTGAAAGTGGAATAATAGTACTATAACAGTGTAGTGTGGAAAGGCCCTAAGTTCTTTTAGTAATCAAGGATGCCCAAAATTGGATGCTGAAGAATATAAACTCTACAAGACCACCCCTAACCATATTCCTTTGATATATAAAAAAATCTCACTTCAAAAAATTTGTGAGATAGGCTTTTCTTTTCCAACAAAGAAAAATGAGTAATTCCTACTCTTTCCTACTGTATTGAACCACTTTCCTACACCTTGATAGCAGAACTCAAAGGCCTGCCTCCTTCAGTCATATAGCCATGTCATTAACTATCATCTCATCCAGCTGCTTCTGCCGCACGTGCCATTGTCATAATGAAGCACACAGAATATTGGCACCATTGTAGCATAATTGCAATAATTGCAAATACCCTCTAAAACCCGTGTTCTAAGCTAGAGAGCTACACTGGTAGTTGTAACAGTATTCTTCAGAGAGCCCTGCAGTTGCTAGTTACACTGAGGCTTAGTGGCATGTTATATTTCCATACCCCAGTGTGGAACATATCCTGATTGGGACAGCCTGCCAGCTTTTAAGGTGGATTTAAGAAGACTGGATTGGAAGATGGGTCACAGCTACACTATTATAGCTATATGTCTCATGCAGAGATCTGGCCAGCATTTCTGCATAGGAAAGAGCATTTTCTGAGCAGAAAATAATACTTGTTTCCCATGCAGAAAGTTATGTCGTTGGAAATTTTCCTGTGCAAATTTTTCATTTGGTTATTTTATATAGAAAAAAAGTGTTTCTGTGCATAAATAGCATGTGTGAATTCTGCACAGAATAAATCTCAAACAGTTAAAAAGCCTTTTAAAGTGTAGAGTTTTCAAATCAGGAAGACAATAGCTGAAATTACAGACTGATTCCTTCAAGAATAAAATTAGTGAAGAATTACATCCCTCCTTGAGAGGTGCATGTTGTCCCTATTGTTGCTGACCAGGAAATAAAATTTTAGCTGCAAGCTGAGTCTTCTGATATGTCCTTTAATTTGCCTGCATAGCAGGAAGTGACTTATCTTTCACATCACTAGGGCTGATCCACCTACCATTGTTATGAGGGTATACACAGACACAGAGGCCATTTCCACACTAGACTGTTATAGTGCTATTATTCCACTTTCAACATCCTATGGAATCCTGGAGTTTGCAGTTTATGGAGAGGCCTTTGAGCCCCCCGGCCCAAACTGCAAAGCCTAGAATTCCATAGGATGTTGAAAGTGGAATAATAGCACTATAACACTTTAGTGTGGAAATGGCCAGAGTTGCATGGGAGAGCGGGGGCTTCTACAAGAGACCTATTCAAGAGGGAGTTGTTGTTGTTTTTACTTTCAGCATTTTTTTTTTTTCTTTCAGCATTTCTTTCTGCATGAAATTCAATTAAATATTCACTGAATAGAACAGGATTTTTTTTTAAATAGAGAAAAAGCAAATGCTATGTCTTCATATTTTATGCATTATGATCATGATAAGATTAAATGTAAATAACTATAAATAAAACAAACATTAAATAAATCTTGCTTTAAAAAAAAGCCATGAATTTTGCAACAGTGGTTCTGTGTAACAAACCACAGCTGCAAAGTGTTCTCTCCCAATCTGCATTTCCTTCATGGAATGAAGATTTAGGACACAGGGTGGGGTTAAACTGACATGTGACTGATGAGGTGGAAGTACGATTGTGAGGGCCATTGAACACTGTGGATTTTCACCATATATCATAATTATAGAAACACCTGTGCTGGATAACATTGTGCTGATCTGCAGGAAATATTCATACTGTGTTCAGTGGATAGCAAGAATTTAATCGTATACCCATGGTAAAGAGGAGAACACCATGCAGAGCAGTTAGAGAGTAGTCTAAAGTGCTCTTTTAAGAGGCTCATTTGATTCTTGAATTTATGTTCCTCCCCGTAAAGCATATATGTTTGCTAGAAAAAATGCTTCCTGTACAGCAGCACGGAACATCAAGAAATGCAGGCAGGAAACATTTATAATACCTAGTCAAACTGATGTTCTCTACATATTTTGGATGAGATAGCTCATTAATTGCATCCAGCACAGGAAAATGGGAACTGTAGTCAAAAAATCTGAAGCACAGACGTTGCAGTTTTGAGGCTGATCTACAACTATCTTTCCAAGAAGTGGGATGGAAGATGGGATGGAGAGAGTTGAGGGTGGAGACAGCAAGTAGACTGAAAGTTTGTGGCAATTAGGTATGCATTTCGTATTTATTTAAATGGCATTTTTACACCTGTTTCATAGGACATGGGATTATATCCTTGTGAAGGAAAGAAAATTATAGGAAAGCAGAACCATATACACTAATTGGACTTCAAGAAACTTACTTGCATTATTGTGAACTTCAGGCTCTTTTGGGAAGAAAAACAAATCATTAATAAAGTCATGCTATTGAAATTCTGGTCAGCAGCTGCTTTATTTTCATTGTTATACTATAAAGTTAACCACATTTGGTACTATTACAGTTGCAGAAAAGTACACTGATTGATAGTTCCCTGATTGTGATTTTACAATTTAAACACCTAATTCACTCGAAATGGGTTTATAGGCTTAAGTTAAATTACTTTCTCCCCCTTTTCTTTGTGGCAGGAATCCAATGTATTTTGCAACCAAGTCTCAATAAAAACTCAGAACACAACTCATCCATATGGCACATTTCACACAGAGTTAACCTCATTAGTACTAAAGGAAAAAGTCTAAGAGCCAGACCATTTTCAACATTCTGTTTCAATACTGCGAGTGACTCAAACAAACTAGTGCGACAAGGAGAACTAAAGCCTGTTCATAACTAAATATGCTACTACGTTGCATTTCCCACATTGATTCTTCTTTTAAACAAACTTCTGCCTTTCTGGTTGTCTTTGTCTCCACAAATTTCACTGGTATTGATGGATTAATGTGAGAAAGCTTGGTTATAAAACAATGAACTAATGGCTCTGCTGTTTTTTTATGCAGAGAGAGAGAGATCTTAATTACAGGGGTTCTTATTATTTCTTATTTCTATTTCTTATTAATATTATTATTATACAAAAAAGGAGAAGATCTCCATAGCAATTGTTTCTACCAAGTAAATAAATATTGTGAAACCAGTTTTTGTACAAATTGCAAAAATTATATAAATTTTGTAAATTACAATATGAATTGTAATCTTTGAAAAATTAAAAATAAGATACATTAAAATAAACATTTCCTTTTTTAAAAAAAAGACACATCGGATGAGCTGTTTTGTGTCATTTTTTTCCAGTCCTCCAAACCTTCTGTACTAGCATTGTATGTTTGCTTTCCTTCACAAATGATGGAAACATTGGCTAGAATCCTGTATGGTAGTTATGAATGTGTAACCTGGAGTTTATCTATTTTATTTGTTTAAAGTATTACTGTATCACCTCACAGCCCATAAGGGCTCCAGAGGCAACAAACCATAAAATAAAAACATATTTGGAACACATTAATATACTCCTTAAATGCTCCAAAAAGCATTCTAGAAACAATTCTATGCACTTGTGACTGTTATGTTATCTTAGTTTCTGGGCTATGCAGGGACTATAAAATTCCCTACCCCCTCCCCTTCATGTACTAGACATCATCCACTGCAACTGATGGGGGTCTGTTCTTCTGTTACTCAGAAAGTAGCTGGCTACTGTGTTAATAGGCCTTACACCCCACACTTTAATATATGGTTTAATTGGCAAAATCTATATTTGATTGACAAAAGATCTAATTGGCATAAATATAAATTGCACACTGATATGGCTGCATAGCTATGCTGGCCAAGAGGGAAATATGTATTGCATATGTATTGAAAACTAGGTCAGGAAAGACCCCAAAGCATAGCCAAGTCATAGTCAGGAAACAATCAGGGAAATTCCAGTGATAATGGACTTACAGTTAGCCTTTAACGACTCAACATCTAGAGACAATAGCATCTGTGATGTTCCTGCAGGATGCCTGATTGTGTTAACTCTTCTTCCTCTAACCAGCAAACTTCCTTTCAGGAATTTCTCCCTGCTGGGCCACAGCCAGCAAGGGAGGAGAGAGGCCAGGAACACTTGGGGAGCCCAAATATACCAAATACCAGGAAAACACAAGCCAAGCTAGGTCAAGATCCAGTCCAGAGGTTCAGGAGGCAGAGATCTGTACAGAGGGTTTCAGGGAGCAGGAGACACAAAGGTTGTGAGGGCTTACTAATAATTTGCTGAAAGCAAGGAGCAGCCACACCAGCAGACTTAAATAGCCCCTGTGAGTAGATGCTGCTCGTTATTGTTTCCTCAGGCTAGTCCAAGCAGCCTCCCTCTCATCAGCCCATTTCAGCCTTCTGTGTGATTCAGCCTTTTGCTGATGGGCACAGCAGGCTGCAATTTCTTGCATCACTGCTGGTTCCCTCTCCGTCAAGATTTGGCTGGGGCAACTCAGTCTCTGTTTGACTTTCCAGTGCAGGGAATGTTTGCAGGTTGGCTTGCTCACTCACTGGCTTGGCTCCCTGCACAATCAATTGCTCCTCAATCACAGTATCATCATCTATCACACTTCCCTTTTTCCCACACACCTGTCCAGCAATTAACAAACTATCAAGATTCCCATCACTCACTTTGTCACCTAATGCTAAGACCACTAGTCTTTTCTGGACCCCACTTTCCACTCTCTGGACTTCATCATTTACTTTGTCATAGAACCACTGAGTTGGAATGGGCCTCATGGGCCATCAAGACCAACCCTTGCTCAGTGTAGGATCTCCAGCTAAAGTAGCCCCAGCAGGTAGCTGCCCAGCCTCTTTTTGAAAACATTCAGAGAAAGAAACCCTTTAAATGGCAATTCCTCAGTTTCAAGAGATCTTTTTAGAGCTCTTTGCAATCTGTTTTCCTTCTCACTGCCCCAAATTGCCTTGTTTGTCAGCAAACATGGCCATCTTGCTATTGGCCCCCTAAGTCCAGGCTGTTTGTAAACAAGTTCAAAAGTACTAGTCACAATGGAGATCCACAAAGGAATTTCATGCAGGTACTTCACAGGAACCAGAATCACCCTTCAGCTGCAATCTTCAACAATATTTTTACATGAGAACTCCTGTTTATCAAATGCAAATTCTATAGTGGTAGGGAAGGCAGTCAACAACAGATCCAACAGACTCACAAGGCCAGAGCACAAACTTTGGGTGGAAGGCTCATTTAAAAAAGTAGGTCGTTAAACAGATCCTATACAGCTACTCAAAAAGTATTGGCTCCAGTGTGGGTGAATCAATGACTAAAAACATTATTGACAAAGGTAAAAATTGTCATTAATGTTCTGGAATTCCTTAAAAATTTCCAGCACTTCTCTAAGTAAAACATTATATTCCCCTTCCTAGGCTAAGTTTATTATGTGACCATTAAATTTTGAACACGTAATATGCCTCTAGAGTGTACAAGGCTGTTTGAAGCAGCCAGGGTTAATGCTCATAGCAACCAACTTCATTTTCGCATGGAAGTGACTGCACATCTCTGCAGGCAAGGAGGGGCGGGGGGAGTAAACATCAACCTGTTCATTCTGTCTCCATCAGAGAATGTGACTGTGCCATGTTATTGGGATTTCACCAAGGTAGAATTCAGATGAGAATTTTCTTATGATCAATAAAAAGTTATTAATGGTTTCTGAATCAGGGTTTTATTACAGACAAGAATTCTCCTAGGGATTGTGTTGATATCATTACCCTTTGGAGAGTTATGAGTCAGTGGCAGCTTCATCACACTGAAGGCTGCCTCTGTGGCTTTACTTTTCTTTCCTTTTTCTTTCCTTTCTCTCCCTGTGGGCCCAGTGAATGAAACACAGGAGTTGTTTTCTGTAATAGTCTTGTTAGGCAAAGTCCACCAGTATTTCAGTAAATCAAACTCCTAACAAATAAGCCTGAAATATTTGCAAGCCTTGTTTTCATCTGAGGCAGAAAGTTTGATAGCAATATGTTAACAGGCTAGAAATTGATCTACAGTCTGTCTTGCTATCTTAGCAGTGTTGCTAATGGCTAAAGGGTTAGACATTATGAGTCCAGTTTTAACAAGCACAATATTTAAAAGCAAGAAAGAAGACATCTCCAAATTCTTTTTTATATTGTTCAGTGAAGCTCCAGATATTAAAGTATACATTTTGCATGCAGACAATCCCAGATTCAATACCTGCCATCTCCAAGAAGAGCTGGATAAGACTCCCATCTCAAACCCTGGAGAGCGACTGTCAGACAATGTAGACAAAACCAAGCTAGATCTATTGTCAAAACAATGCTGAGGCTCCCAATATTTGACAAAAGAAAATATGTGACTTGATTTTTATTATCAAGGGAACAAGGGAATGAATTGCTATTTCCAAAAGGTTCACTGGCTCATGTATATTTTTTTTTCACAATATACATTTTGCACTGTGGGTCTTATCACATTGGGGTGCTATAAATCTGTATGTTTTCATTGATGTTTGTTGTCACTTCCAAAGTACTAAAACCTGCAGCATTTCAGAACAGAAGAAAGCTGAAGAAGGTGTCTAGTTGCTAATTAAGTCACAGAGCTAGAGACAAGATTAAGTGTGACTGGCAAGTAACCCCCTGTTTTGTTTTGTTTTGTTTTGTAGTGGAAGGGAACGCACAACTTAGTAGTAAAGGAAAGAAGGCATGGAGACAGGGAGGTACAGGCAAATCTGTCTCCATTAGACAAGGAAACTGTGCTGTGTTATTGGGATTTCACAGAGGAGTGTGGTGATTTTGGAAGGAAGTGTTCACAGGGGAACATTTTGGGACAAGCTGTGCCTATGCAAAAGAGAGATGCTCCATTTGAAATGTAGCTGAATCAGACTGCTGGCAGTGAAGATCAAAAAGGTTGCAAGTAAGTTTTAAGCTGACTTCTGGGGTGAAAGCCAGCAGGAGCTGAGAGAGCATCTAGTTCAGATGATAGTATAAATGCCTGAGGTCACCTAAAGGGGATGGGGTAAGATTTACCAATAAACATGCAGAAATAGTGAGAGCTGTTCAAATAAATTGCAGCAGAAACGGCACACATTTGTGAGAGAAGCAATCTAACAGAGCATTATATGCTAATACCAGAAGTCTCCAAGCCAAAATGAGCAAACTGATTTTGTGCTTGAAAAAACGGATGTAGATACAGAGTGGATTCAGATGGGATAAGTATTAGTTAACAGCGGTTGTTATATGGCTCTCCCTACCTTCTCAGGTTGGATTCATGCAACATGTGCACACATTCAAACAAAGCAGCAGACATTTCCATCCATTCCTAACACTAACAGCACTTTAATCTTTTTGTGATAAAGGAATAAAATTAAGTTTAACCCAGTGTTAGTCGCATTCTCTGTTACTTGTGTTTCATTATGCTGTGAATATCTGGGTGTGTGTAGCAACTTCTTTGCAAAACTCCTCCCTGTCCTGTCATCTGACTAATGGCATTAATCAGATGACTTCTAGTTGTCTTCCATAAAAGGACTACAGTCATTACTGTTATGGATTTTCTTGTAGTCACTGCAAGAGTCTAGTGATATGGAATGAGTGAAAACATATCACATAGCACAGAAATGGGCAATGTTTGTACATCCTGACGCCATTGCCACCCTCATCCTGGGCTTGTACTGATCTGTACCATGTTGCAACTGCCACAGACAATTCTGATGCTAAACTCCAATGGCACAGCTATACAAAAACATGTGCTTTAAATGTGTTGTTTTGTATTTTAAAAAATGTGCACACTCTGGATGATTATTGCTTACAGGTAAATTTCTGCTTCCAGGAGCGTTCTTAGAGTATGGATCTATTCATAAAGATATGTACTGCTTTGCCATCCAATCTTGACAGCAAAATTGGATGTAGTAGAGACAAGAGACTGTTGTGGATCCCTGGAACAGGGGAAACAATGGAGGACTATTTTTAAAAGGTACACAATATCAGATTTATTATTATTATCAAACTATTCAGATAAGGCAAGCCACCATCTCTATATGCTGTGAGAATGTAAAAAGGGATAGAAAATTACACTGGGAGAATAGGGGTCATGAGCAATACATGTTTTTCCCAACCAACAAATGAACCTTGGGTAGCCATACTGATCTGCCTTCATGAACCCTAAGCCAATCCAAAACTGAAATTGTTCATTCCTATTTTAGGTGAAAAGATGATACTGAAACCTGGATGAAAGAATTCAGTGGAGAGACCTTAGATAAGTCTTCCTTCACTCTGCACCAGAGTAGGTGAGAGAGTCAATGTATATATCAGGATGATATATTCCATGAAAATTTCATCTTGTCTCCTGGAAACTTCATATGGATAATGGAAGTGAAGGTTTATACCTGGAGTGGGATAGAACTGGACTTACCTAATTTTTATGAACAGATCATGTCCTGGTGAAATTTTGCCTGACTCTTAACTATTTCCCTGTAGAGTTGGGGGACTACATAGTCCATCCTTAAAAATATATGCTCTAGAAAATGTTACAGTTAGCATGGTAGGTACTCCTGTCAAGGGTCTATTCATGCTATCTGATAACAAACTGAGTAGGACAAAAAATGTAAGTATTTCTAGGTGCCATCCTTTCTTTGGGGAACAACTTCCTTGCTGTTCTGGAAACCCAAAGTGGTGAAAAAAAGAAAAGAGATAGCTTGAGGGCAGATGGTAGTCATTCATAGTGAACACTGGTAGGAATACAAAATCAGGTCTACCTTTGGTGATAAAATGGATTTCTTTGCTTCAGTGAACTGCTCAGCACAGCTAGAGGAATCCAGCAGGAAACAAAGGTATTCTGGAAGATATGATGCTCCAGCTTCACGTATTTCTGGAGAACTCCCCAAAAGATAGATTTGAAAGATTGAGAAGATTGCTTCATTGGGCTTGTGAGAAGATAGGAAATCCTTTGGCTGGAACAGTGCAAGATAAAAAGGAGGACAGGTTGACTGAGGTCCTTTTTAAGCCTGAGCCAAGACTTTGAGAAAGAGAAATAAACTAACAAGATTCTCTGTCCAAAAATTCCAGATTCTGGGGCTCTGAAAGAATGTTCAACTAGATTAGGCAGTGATTTTCAGCAAGCGGCCTCTAGAAGGAGACAGGCAGCCTGAATTCTTGATCCACCCTACCCCCAGAATGGATTGCTCTGAATTCGGAATCACTTTTAAAGCATCTCATGCAGTGGAAGTTGAGGATGCCATCACAGAAATTCTCCTAACACAAAGGGGCTTTTTCTAACAAAGATTATCTACTTGGATTTCCTAAGGCACAATGCCAAGTATTTGAGTTATGAACAAAATGGTAATGACTTAGACAAGTACCCACTTAAGAAAAATATTAGGGAAATGGTAAAGCAATAACCTTTGTCCAGAAGTGATATTTTCTATCAGTGCCCTCTCCAGTTTGTAATGCATTGTTTGCCAGCTGCATAACTGTAGAACTTTGGATTGTATTCAGTATGTTAACTGTTTCATTCAGCAGACTTAATCACACTAGATGAGGGTAGACAATGCAGTTCAGCAGAAAGGCTGGCTATCAGATGTGACCAGGAAGAAGCCTTTCACAGCATACTCTTTGCTCTCCTTGGCCTGAGAGTCAGAAGTGGTCCCATTTTTGATCATACACTGTACATGTACATTTCCTGACACTCTCATAATACTACTATTTAGATTCATCAAATGAATTTGGTTGCCAGTAGATTCATGAAAGAGAAAAGAAACACATATATACAGACACTATAGATAACAAGTTTCTAGGCTATCAGGAATTTGGCCTCTTTTATTGGTCTGTTGAATATAGATTTAGACAGTACTCATCAATAACAGAACAAAAAAATGAAGGAACACTTTTTGTGAGTATTAATATGTCTAGGAATATATATTATTAGATGTGTATGTGTGTGGCTAGGTGGTGGTTGTTTCAAGTCCTTTCCAACTGTTGTAACATATCACAGGGTTTTCCTGGTGAAATTTGTTCAGAGAGGGTTTGCATTTACCTTCTTCTGAGGCTGAGAGAATGTGATTTGCCCAAGGTCACTCCAGTGGGTTTCCACAGCTGAACAGGGATTCAAACCCTGGAGTCCAGAGTCACAGTTCAACAATCAAACCACTGTACCACACTGGGTCTCTTGTGGGTAGATGAATGGATGGATAATGTGAAAAACAGACAGGTATCATAGGCAGTAATTTCTGTCTAAGTGTTAACTGAACACATGAAAAGGAAAGTACAATCTCTCCATTAACACTTTGTTTCCACAAAAAGTTAAAAGTGCAAAACAAAAATGCATGGAGGCTTCCCATGCAAACCCGAACCCTGAAATATCAGGATTCAGAATCAGATGCAGACCTTCCACGCAGAAGGAAGCTCTATATTTGACTTCTTGCCTTTCACATGCCAGAGGAAGCATGGCTAATGTGTCCTTCCTCATATGTTTACTTAATCCTTTTTATAGGGATAGATGGACATTGAGGTGAGGGAGAGGGAGAAGGAGAGAGACTGACTTTTTGGTAAACAAATTGTTACACTAAACTTTCCACAGAATAAATAAAGCAAATGTACAGAAGTTCATAATTGTATAGAAGGCACAGGATCTCTTCCTTTTCCCCTTTTTCCTCGATGGTTGAACAGCAATGGCAAGTGTAGTCTACCATCCTAGTTACTAGCTATACAGCATAATTTAGCCTTTGGCTTTGCCTCGGGAAAAATACTTTTACAGCTAAAGCTATCCAAAAATTCATATTTTCCGATTATCACTGCCTATGTATATTTTTACAGCTATGAATCCAAGATCAGAACAAGGTTAATGCACATTAAGTTTAAAGTTGTTCTGTAAGTGGTTGCAACATGGAAAGTTCGTAGGTTTTTATTTTAACTAGAAAGAATATGCTGTAGCATTTAACCAACTTGACAGATTAGTTAGCTGCTAATAATAGCTTCACATCGTTTTGTCCGCACCTATTTAACTGGATCTTCAATTATTTTTACCATGGTATATTTCAGCTTCTTCAGAAAGACTGGCATATAAAAAGACAAGAAAGATTAAGCAACATTTTAGTAAACTATGGGGTTTTTTTCCCCACACCAGCTGCATATTTTACTTTTGCTTGACTGCTTCCATCATATGCATAAAATATACATTATTCATATCATGTACTTAATTGCTGCATGATTGTGTAACTTAAGCTTCTTGAAGTGTTGAAATCACCTGAGCTGATTTCATTGTTAGACATGATCATACCATTTCAAGGCAGCTAGGTACATTTATAACTTCTGTAAAAACTGAGTTTTCTTTGCTGGCATGCCAAAGCACAGGGACATTCAAATAATTAAAAGACTGCAAACAAGTAGTGCATTTTTTTTCTTTAGATCAAAATTCAAGAACTGGTTTTATTTACCTGCCTATTTACTTCCTTACATACTTTTGTTTGCTAACTGTGAGGTCCTCCTCTCTGTTGGAGGACCTCACCACAATTCACATGGTGGATTGTCCTTTTCTTTGAAAGCAGACAATTCCGATTGTTCCCTTCAGGCCATCTTTTCTGGAAAAAGGCAAAGTTCCCTGCCTACCTCATTGCATTAAGTAGGTCCTATTACCAATCACCTGGATAAGCCCTTTGGCTATCTGCTAGGCTAGTTGAATTCGGTACCAAAGGAAAGTTTTTTGTTTGTTTTTTGAAGTTTTACTGTGTGCAGTTCCCACAGGACCAAACTCAACTGTAGCCACAAAGGCATCAGATCCAATCTGTGCGTTTCCACTCTACAAAATAGTTTGGGAGTTTTGAAAGTGCAATGCTAATCACTGCATACTCAGATATGCTTAATTTTGTTCTTCTTATGCATTTCTTACTTGTCCAAATAATAAAGAGGAGGAATGGTCTTTCAGCACAAATTTTTAATCAATGCTGCTGTTTTCTTGAGCAAAGGAGAAATGGCTAATATAGTTCTTATAATTTTCAGTGCCTATATGAGACTGGATATTTCAGTCTAACAGAGTCAAAATGTAGAGAAACCAACTAATTGGAGGGTGGGGTTCCTAAAATCATTCCCCAACCCCAACATTAGAGTATAATGCAAATAGTGAAGACGAAAGGAAATACATTTTTAAGAGAGTTCCCCACCCCCCAGTAGAGTGTGGTTCAATAGATGGTCAAAACTTCAGAGGAAATTAGGACAGTACTTTTGTGTAGAAGACTCCTAACACTCAAATTAAACATCCTTTTACAGTTATTCCATCTTTTTTTTTTCCTTCATAGGTTTTCTCAAGAAAAAAAAACAAAGAGAAAACCTCTGGAAAACATAGGTGGGCTAGAACTGCAGATATCATTTAGACCTCCCCTAAACTTTCATGAATGAAGCAGGGCAATAGCATAATAAAAGCTTTGCCCACAAGAACCCTTAGTCGAATCATTCCTTCTGTCAGTACTGTCATGTCCACATGATAGTGCATTCAAACCACAGAAACAGATGTGGTGCAAATCCTGCACTATGCTTGCATGTAGTCTTGGTAGGAAAATTCCCAATTGCTCAAGTGCTTGACTCTAGCTACAGTGTTACTGTGAAAAACATGGACATTTTGACAGATAGTGTATATACGCCTGCCCGGGGAGGACTTTATTATGAACCTAAAGCTGTCATAATCCCTCGTTCTCTGCCTCCAGAGATACATAAGCTGGTCTTTTCTGCATGTTTATTTGTGTTTCATACAATTATCACTTCTTGCTTTTAGCTGTTGTGGGTATTTCCCAGTTGATTACACTTACTCCTTAATTTCTTTACTCCTCAGTCTCCCTTCTCACCTTTGCTTTTATCCTCTCTGCCTGCATTTTGTTCATTCCCCACAGTCTTCTGTTATCCACTGTAGTTAGTCTGCTTTTTTATGAATCCTACAGCCAACCCCCAGGCATAAACATCCCATTTCCCTTATTTTTATGCATAATTTGTACTTTACAAATAGTCAGCTTCTCATGTTCCCCCACAAGAATAAAAGTCTAACCATTTTGATAAATACAAAGTGTATCTCTTTGCTTGTCAAGTGCCTTGAAAACAATAACCACTGTCCCCTAGAACTCTTATCAATGTCAGGGAGAATTACGTGAGTGCTGTAAAAGAAGAATATGTCCCTCTCCTGTTATTCCTATTTTAATGTTTCATGTGTTGTACTAAATTCTGCTTGGCTAGCTGGAGATATATTAAAAGCATTACCTCAACATTTCATTCAAGCCGAAATGGTTCATGATGGCCGTGTTGTCTCTAATAGATGCTGCCGTAATGTGGACCCTCACATTATTTTTGTTGACCTAAGTACAATTACTAATATTTATAACAATGAAGGCAAACATTAGGTTTTATTACGAAGATGTATGTTTGCAAATGTTGTCAGGCAAGATAGCAAAATAAACTCTTATAGCTTTTAAACCAATTTGTATTAGTGCCAATTCCTCCCTGCCGTGTTTAAAGATTGAAAGCTTTTGGACTACTGCCTAGTTTAAAAGAAAATCTGCCTCTATATAACAGATTCCCAAGAGGGAAAAGGTATGGAAAAACCCCGGAATTAGAGGTGTGGCATTTCAGAGTAATATATATAGGGGGGCGGGGGGAGACAGCATTCAAGATAAAAGCAATGTGCATTGCCTCTTACCAGCCAATGGTATTACATACTCAAAGGAAACTAAGGCTTCTGTACAGGTGCTTGATAACTCTGCCAAGAAGCCATATGTTATTACTGGAAGAATGTTTACACAGCTTGGCATCTGGATCCTAATGTGGTTGTACATCCAAGAGTGAGAAAGATGAATAAATCACATGAATAAAATGGTTTGTGAATAACGAAAGACCACATTAGCAATGGTTGCTTTTTAAAAGGCAGCTTACGCATGCATACGCATATCTATTTTCTTAATATATGTTTTTCCCAAGTACTATGAACAAGGTTAATGGAGTACCAGTGCTTTGAGAGGGAAAAACATACACTAAGAATATAATGAAAAGTAGGCATCAACCTGTTTGGATATGTCAAAGCTGTCCTATGTTATGCTTAGAAGTTAGTTATCTGGGCCAGTCCTACCACGAGGCAGTGTATTACTGTCAGACAGCAGATTTTACTGGATGTGAATGGTCAGAAAACTGTTTGCTACTTTGTTATAGTAATTTTACTCTCAGGAGTGGTTTGCAGGAATTTCTACTTGAAGTGCTCAAGTTTAGCTGGTTTGGGGTGCTAGTCGATTTGGGGGCAAGGAACAGCACTATTTTCTGTCTGCCTCTGGCAGCAAAAGATTGACCTTTTGCTTGTTCAGATGGTTTTGCCACCTGTCTTATAAGTCATTCCTATAGGATGAATGAGAAATGTAACTTGGCTTATTAATACTTGCGGAGCTGCTAAGAACTGACACTGAGCCTGGGACTCATGATCAAAGTCCTTCCAGAAGTTCATGTATTGTCTTCTGTTGGCCTGTTGGAATAACAATATTTATTTGATAACGTACTTGTTAGTTTTTTCACTGTCTGAACTCTGAGAAGACCCTAGATATTTTAGTCCTCCCCGCCCCCTCTCTCTTCCCTGAGCTCTGAATACTTAACAGAGTAAAAACAGCTAATTCAGAAACTTCATCTGGTATCAGAAAATTAAACTGCTTGTAGGAGCAGAAGGAAATGCAGAGGCATGCCAGAGGAAAGGACCAAAGTGGTCCTTGCACAGAGTGTCACCTAATTGCACAGACTGTCACCTATATCAGACGTTGTGATAATGGGGCTTCCCATTATCTAGACTTAGCTAAAGGGGGACACTTCCCTCTTCAGGTAAACCAAGGGTTAATGAGGTGTTGGGATTAGTGATTTTAGTGTGGGTCAGCATCATAGGTCACAGGGTGAGACTTGACCAATCAAAAAGGAAAGAGGTGAGCATCTTCAGGATGCTTCCAGATGCTTCCAAGGAGAAGTTATAAAACTTCTTGCGAGGCCATGTGGCAGAGAGATAACGAAAGGACAACAAAGAAACAACAAAGGAACTGCCAGTAGCGGGCTGCAGGCCGTAGGTCTCGCTTCCTGGCATCTTCCTCGTAGAACATCTAAGCAATGAACATCTGTGAGTCCTAGAACTAGTTATCTAGTCGCGTTAGGGACTTTTCTGTTATTTTGGAGCTGGCTGATCTAAAGAATGTATCTGTGCTTTCATATCTGTTCTTTCTGTAACTACTTGTAACTAAGCGTGCCTGGGAGGGGGGAAGCCTTCCCATGTGTGCTATTTGCCTTGTTCATTTGCATGCCTTGAATAAATACTTTCTGTAAAAGACCCTGTTTCTCTCCTTACCACGCCAACGCTAGATAGAACTTCCCATCCGGGGGAGGGGGGAAGAGACGGCGTCCCACTATACCGTCCTGTAACTCATAATTCAGTGGGTGGTGGCAGCAAAGATTAATATTAATCACATACGGGAATGTACATTCCAGTTTCACATACTGGAATTCTACATTTCAGTATCACAGACGTCTACATAAACAGACAATAGGTGGTTCTCTTTTAAATGTGTACAACAAATGTACACATGGTGAGCACTTACAGACTTCGTAATTTATGTGTGGATACACATGATTGCAGTGTGTATTCATGTATATTGCTGTGCATATGTGTGGTTAGGTAGAAGAAGAAGCAGTGGGAACCCTGGCATGGTGTGGCTGGCTTCTGACTTGGAGCAGATGAGTGGGGATGACAAGCCATGAAATGAGGTTGACGGTGTACACAGTGGCTCACCAGGGGCTGGGCAAGACACAGATGAGGCAGCAGGCAAGGATGGTGGACCCATGCTGAACTGCGACTTGATGCTTCATTTAAAAAGCAGCTTTAGAGAATAGCCATAGGGCAGAAGAAGAAACAGCAAGCAGATGTTGCAGGCAAGAGCAAGGGACAGGAATGGAGTGGCCAGAGGCCAAGAGGAGATATGAACCTTATCTTAAAACCTAAGGCCCCCCAGTGAGGAAACAGAAAAGCAATTGAAATTGTTTGTTCTTGTGTGCAAGAACTAAATAAGAAATGACAGACATCTTCAGTCTACAATTTCAAAAGGTCATCCTGTTTGTATTCTTCACCCAATATGAATACAAACACTACAGAAATGAAGGTATGAGTTGAGACTACTAAATTTCCCCTTCCTTTCATGTTTATTCAGCACATTTTGTTCAGAGATGTGTTAGATATTGCTGATTGTGAAATACTTTGCAATAATGAAATAAATCTTTGCTTATTTCATTCTTATATTACAGGACAACGCATTTCTAAAATCTTCCCAATGGATAAGATTTTTAAAAATTATTTTTCTGTTGTTTTGTACACATTTCATTTTTTTTGCCAAAACAAATGTTTATGCAAAAACTTGGAGGGGGGGTTGCACAGCTTGGCATCTGGATCCTATTTTATTTTATTTTATTTTATTTTATTTTTTGGCTATAAAAAGACTTACCCTCATAGAAGTTGACACAAGTACCAAATGGTAGAGGAAGCACCAGATGTAGAGATCCATCTGAGCACCAAGATATTTGGCAGCAGACCTCTAAAAAATGTGCAACCTTTTTGTTTTTGTTTAAAGTTAATTATTTAACTATTATTTCATCAAGGTGAATAAAGGTGGTCCAGAATCCTGTTCACACACTATGTAATTGGTTTCATTTTTTCATTTTTCAAGGGCTGTACAGTGGTGGCAAAAGAGGGCAATCAAAATCTGCTTGCACCAAGCCACCTATTTCTCCAGTTCCTTACTTGCTTCCTAATCACCATGATCCTTTTGCCAACACCTTAGTTACACTAGCTCATGCACCAACACTTTTACAACCTTGCCATCCCAGAAGTAAAAGAGAGAAGGTTCTGTGTCGAGTTGTGATTCTCTTTGTTTCAAGTCAGGGTGACAAACATGATTCCCCGTCCCCACACTCCACTGGAAATGCTACCAAAATTTCAAAATAGAAGGCCATACTGTCTCTGTAACTCTGTGCCTTCAGGATTTTTAAAAAGACTAATAACATTAAATGTAGAAATTCCCAGTTGGCTCTGATAGGATTCATGGCCACAGGTATGAACAGTGCTAGGTCAAGGAATACATTTGAAAAGCAGTTTGATCACAGCTGCAACAGTGGATTTTGCTTTGACAGGACATGAAGCCTGTAAGTGATTTTCAGGTAGAACTGAACTCTGTGAAACCATGCTATGAAGAAAAGAAAACTGTGTGTGTTGCACAGATATTTTGAAAAGCTCCTACATTGTTTCTATTTCTAACCACCATGATATTCCATGTAAGGTCAGGAATATAAGTGTGACTTAAAATCAAGGCAGAAATTGAGGTAAAGGGCTTGCATGAAAAATAGAATAGAAAAGGGAGGGGGCAGAAAAAAGAGAAGGGATCCCCACCATATCATTTACAGACTGGTTGGAAGATAGTTTGAACTGTTAATTTAGAAAATATCACCTCTGACCATAAGGTTATTCCCAAAGGACAAAGCTTCTTTCTACTTATTTTATACAGTTGCAGGTAAGTGTACAGTTTAAGAATAAGGCTTCAAAGTTATTACACATAAAAATTACAAATCAAATGGCCACGCTGCTGTATGAATAGATAGAAATCCTAGAGATCATATTTTATGGCTCCACCCTACATTGTGTGCAACTTCAATGCACTGGAAATGGTCTATGCCTACAGATTTATGTACACATACCCTTTTCCCATACCCTGCACTCCCATTCTGTGGGATGTGCTGTTTTCATAACTGAACATAGGTATGGCTCAAAAACATGGTCAAGGACATGCTGGCTGGAAGAGAGTCAGGTCAGGCTGACCTTAGACATGGTCAGGTCATAAGTTCAGAGAGGATTAGGTGGTGAAATCTGATGCTAATGGGTTTGTGATCATCCTTTCAAGACCCCAGGCTACATGGACAACCAAAAACAATAGAAGGCAAAACTGTCCAGGTGAAGCAATCAGGGACCCTACTCTTAATCTGTCCTACAAAAATTTTCCTTAGACCCCCTGCCTGACCAGACATTAAGAGATTGTCATGACTCCCTTCTATGTTTTGTCACCTAGATTTAAGACAATCAGCCCATTCCAGGACTCATTCCTCATCCACCCTTCTCCAGGATAACTTCAACCTGAGCAAACTGTAGTACATTGGGTATATTTCACTGCATGAGGTACCCCAGACTCCTGTTCCTACATGCTACCCTGAGAACCAGTCTAAGCCACTCCACTTTAACCTTCTGCTTCACTACTTCCACCCAATCTATATCTTTCCAACCCTTCTTACCTCACTTTCAAATAGCCTTGTATGGTTCTTAAGAATGTCTGATTTTTGATTAATTAATTCCAAATAAATTGATTAGTTAATTCCAAATAAAATTCTCCATTTAACTTTTAACTGGAGCCCTCTCTACAGTTAGTACTGGTATACACAGGTGAAAAGATCCTGTAATTATCCTCCTCTTGTAGGCCTCCTCTGAGCTATATTTTCTCAAATTCTAAGGAGAAGCTGGCATTGTGGGTTGACCTCAGAGTCCCCCACCTCTTAGGATAACAATCATAATATGTCATTGTACACACAGAAAATTTTGCCTGTGTACAACAGAACATGGAGGTTTATATACCTCAGCTACACCCTTGAAAAATTATCCATTTTCAGACTTCATTTGACAAGTGGAGTGACATATCTTGGACTGTTTTCTTTACATTTATTATAAAGTCTGAAAGAGTCCTTTGTATGCAATTGTATGAGCAGGATGTTATTTTGATGCCATGTGGAACTCTTCTTTTTCAGAGGCTTTTTAAAACCTTACAAAGGTTTTTTTTTCAAACCTTACAATGTTCAAGATGCATCCTCCCTGGGGAGGAGCCAACTACGATGGCAGAGAGAGGCTAAATATTCGACTCCCGGAACAGATGATTATAAAATAATTTCAGAAGCCTTTTTCAAAACAAAGAAAGAATGTGAGTAATTAATTGAATAATGTGGGAAAGAATGTAAGATAAGATAGTGGATTGGTTTCGATTCTTCTCCAACTGGAGGGAAAATAAAAGACTCTGTTTAAACTGCAAATAACTGTTGAAACGGACTGAAAGCAAAACAGTTTTTTTTTCCCCCTTTGTGGTCCTTGAGATATATGCCGCCTAAAAAAAGGTCTATAAACACCCTGTTTGGAAGCGACCTACAGCAACAGATAAAACATATAATCGTCTAGTTAGAGATTTTGAAAATATAAACTTAAACTCTAACGGAGACGAAAAAGTCATTAAAATGGCGGCGAAGAAAGCTGCGAACGGAGCTAATGAAGAGATAAAAACTTTTATACACAAGCTTATTACAGAGTCTAATCAAGCTCTTGTTACTACAATAACATCTAATATAAGGGCAGAAATGGGGCAATTGCAGGAAAAAATCTCACAGGAGTTAAAAGCATTGGACCTTAAAGTGGATGATATAAAAAAAACCCAAGGGAATCAGCAGACCAGACTAGCACAACATGATGGCAGGATTTCTTTGTTAGAGAGACAAATTATCCAGCTCCAAGACCAGAACAGAAGAAACAATGTGAGGATTCGTGGATTCGCAGAGCAGCCACAACAAAGTCAAAAATCCTTGAAAGAGGAAGTTTTAAAATGGCTAAAAAGCATTGTTCCTGAGATTTTATGGGAAGATTATGACATAGAGAGAATTCATCGTGTGTCAGCTGCAAGAAGAGGAATAATTCCCAGAGATATTATAATGAGAATTGCGAATTTCAACAAGAAAGATGATTTGATGAGAGCTGTTAGAAAGAATCCAGGAATATTGAAGTATCGAGATAACACAGTGGAAATTTATAATGACTTATGCCGCGAAACAATAAATTGGAGAAGGGAAATGAAACCCTGCATCATAGTTCTACAGAGAGTTGGGATAAGATACAGTTGGGGATATCCCATCTTTCTGAAATTCCAATATGCTGGCAAATACCACAGAATAAATTCTCTTGAACAAGGATTGCAACTCCTGAGAGAACTGAAACTGATCCAGCAAGAGGAAAAGGAAGAGGAAGGTGCGGTTGGAGGAGCGGAAGAAGGAGCAGTGGGAGGAGCAACTGAAGAAGGAGCAGCGGGAGGAGCAACAGGAGGAGCAAAGAAGAAGACTTTGGGAGATAAACGAAAGGACAGAGGCTGAGGAGGACTGGAAGAAACAATATGATATAACAGAAGAAGAAGAAAGAGAACTTCATAGAGTAGGAGAAGGGTAGATGACTACTGAGTAAAATATATTCTTATAGATTATAAATGCATAGAGATAGATTTATATATATATAAAGCAAGAGGGTAGAGAGAGGGAAGGGAGGAGGAAGAGAGGGAAAAAAAATATGGGAAAGAAAATAAATCGGGAGAGGGTATTGGTCTCTATGCCGGGAGTTGGCATACCTTCACCCCCCCCCAGGACCATGGCTGGTCGTTTCCAAGGCAGAAGCGCTTTGGAGGAAGAGGGGGGAGAAATGTTTGTGTGGGGAGGGGAGGGGAGGGCGGGAAGGGGGAGGGGAGTGGGAGGGGGAAGGGAAGGGGAAGGGGAGCACCATCACATTAAAGAGCCAATGGGGAGTGGGATTAGAAAATTCAAAATATGAAAAATGGAGAATAGATTGAGAATATCAACATTGAATGTGAAAGGTTTGGGGTCAATAATAAAGAGAAAAAGGATAGAATCGATATTAAAAAAGATAAGGCCGATATAATTTTTTTACAAGAAACACATGGAAAAAGAGATTAAAAAAATGAGCTTAGATTGAACTGGGTAGCCATTTATGAGGAAGCATTTGGTACATCCAAATCAAGAGGAGTTGCAATAATAATTTCCAAAAGATGCAATTTCATTGTAACAAGTGTGGAGTTAGATGAAAAAGGTAGATATGTAATTATACAAGGTGAAATAGATGGAGAAACATATGGCATAATGAATATTTACGCACCTAATGAAAAGCAAAAAGAGTTTTATGAAGAAATATTTAATAAGATCAAAAAAATGAAAGGAGACTATACAATAATCGCAGGTGATTTTAATATGGTGATGGATAGATGGAAAGATAAATCAGATCCATCAATTAGAGATAGATATAATAATATAACAATTTTGAATAAATTAGTGAGTAGAAATGAACTGATAGATGTTTGGAGGCTAATAAAGGGTGAAGAAAAGAAATATACGTATTATTCATCAGTTCATAAAAATTACTCAAGAATAGATTATATTTTTGTTTCAAAGAATATGATACCTAGATTAATAAATACAGAAATTGAAACAATAAAAGTGACAGATCATGCTCTGATGAACTTGGATATAACTATGAAAAGGAATTATAGAGAAGCAAAAAGGTGGAGACTGGATACTAAGTTATTTAATTATAAGGAGATAGTAAATAAAATAGAGAAGGAGTGGCAAGAAATTTGGGATATAAACAATAAGGAAGTAACACAAGATGTATTGTGGGATACAATGAAGGCAGTGGTAAGAGGATTATGCATTAAAGAATCAAGCAAATTAAAGAGACAATTAGGAGAAAAAAATTAAAATTAGAAAAAGAAATAAAGGAACTAGAGAATGATTATATAATAGATAGAACTAAACAGAAATTAATAATATTACAAGCAAAAAGAGATGAATTAGAAAAGATAGAAATGGACGAAGTTCAGAAAAATCTAATATACTTGGAAAGGGAATACTTTGAATATAGTAATAAAAATTCTAAAATGCTGGCTAAATCAGTACAATCAAAAAAAACTAGAAATATGATTGGCGTAGTTAAAGATAAATTTGGTAAAGAAAAAAGGTTGATGAAAGAGAAATTAAAAATATTTGAGGAATTTTTTCGAGAATTGTATTCAGCAGAAGATAAATCTTTAGAGAACATAGAGGAGTATATTAATGAAAATTGGAAAGTAAGATTAACAGAACAAGATAAAGGATTGATGGAAGAAATGATATCAGAAGAGGAAATAGAAGAAGTAATAAATAATTTAAAAGGAGGAAAATCACCAGGATTGGATGGACTAGGTCCAGAATATTATAAAACATTTAAAAAAGGTCTAATTCCTAAACTAAAAGTGTTATATAATAGTATATTGAGGGGTGAAAAAATTCCATTATCATGGAAGCAGTCACTATTAATTTTAAAACCAAATAAGGATCCTATGGATCCAGGTTCTTATAGACCAATATCTTTAATAAATCAAGATGCAAAAATCTTGACAGCAATAATGGCGAAGAGGTTAAATAAATTTATTTATAAGTATATACATAAAGATCAATGTGGTTTTATTCAAGGAAGACAGATGGCAAATTTAATAGGGAAAACGATAAATAAAATAAATATAATGGACAGAGATAAACAAAAAGCTGGAATTTTAGCCCTAGATATATTTAAAGCCTTTGATTGTGTGGAATGGCCGGCATTAAAAACAATTTTAAATAAAATAGGATTAGGAGAGAGATTTAAAGGGTTAATAAATCAATTGTATTCACATAATACATCTGTAGTGATGGTAAATGATGGATTTACAGAACAGATTCAAATAACAAGAGGAACGAGACAAGGATGTCCATTATCTCCAGTTTTATTTGCAATAGTTATAGAAATGTTAGCGAATGTGATAAGAAATGATGAGAATTTGGAAGGAATTGGAGTTAAGGAAAAAAATAAAATAAGCTTATTTGCAGATGACACATTGTTGACAATCAAGGATCCAATTGAAAAGATAGATAGGATAGATAAACATTTAATAGAGTTTGGGGAGAAGACGGGATTAGAAATAAATTGGGCCAAATCAGAAATAATGTTATTTAATTATACTAAAGAAGAAGTACAAAAATTTATAAGTAGTAAAAGAGGATTACTTAAAATAAAAGAATCAATTAAATATTTAGGAATAGAGATTACAAAAAAATTACAAGAATTACAGGAAAAAAATTTCAAGAAATTAAGATTAGAAACAAAAAGGAAATTAGAGGACTACAAAAATATAAAGCTATCGTGGTTTGGTAGAATAGCAGTGGTAAAAATGAAAATTTTACCTAAAATTAACTTTTTGTTTAGAATGCTACCAATAAAAATATCAGAGGAAGAATTAAAGGAGTGGCAAAAGATATTAAATAATTTTTGTAATGGAAATAAAAAATCGAGGATTAACAAGAAATATTGGTATAAAAGTCAAAAAGAAGGTGGCCTGGGACTTCCAAATTTAAAATGGTATTATTATGCAAATCAATTGAGATATATCATAGAGGGGGTTTCAGGAAAGGGTGATTTAGATTGGTTAGAGATAGAAGATATGAATATTGAGACAAAATTAGAAAATATATTTTTTAGGAATTTTTCAAAGAAAGAAATGGAGAAGATAGAAAATCCTTTTATAAAAAATATAATAGAAATATGGAAAAAAAATAAAAGAAAATTAATACCGAATATATCAATATTAACTCCGATAGTGATGATGGAAAAATTTCCAATAAATTTAAGAGAAATAATAGAGAAAGAAATAAAAAAAACAAAAAATTTATAGATTAAAAGAATGGATGAAAATAATGATAAATAAAGATAGAATGAAAGAGAGATTGCAGGAAACTAAAATATCCTGGTTTAATTATATACAATTAGAGCAATGGACAAAGAGTATGAAAAGATATGTTAAGGATTTTAAAGAATATACTAAATTTGAACAAATTATTATTCAAAGAGAAAATATGCAAGAAAATGAAATACTAAAAGGTATTACAAGTGAAATATATAAAATATTAGCAAAAGAACAAGAAGAGGATTTTCTTAGAAAAATATGGGAGGAAGAGATAGTACAAAATATAGATATACAAGAATGGAGAAAAATTTGGAAACAACGTCATTTAAAAAAATTATCAATAAGAATAAAAGAGAATTATTATAAATTAGTGTGGAAGTGGTACTTGACTCCAGTGAAATTAAATCAAATAGATGAGAAATATTCAAGATTATGTTGGAGAGGATGTCAAGTAATTGGTACATATATGCATATGTGGTGGAATTGCAATAAGATAATGGAGTTTTGGCAAAAGGTTTTTAAAGAGATAAAAGAGATTATAGGAGCAGATATACCAGTATGTCCAAATATTGCATTGTTATCTATATATGATAAGGTTGAGTGTACTCAAGTAAAGAAAGAATTAATAACAAATTTGTTAACTGCAGCGAGATTAATAATAGCAAAAAAATGGAAAGCAAATGAAAAATTTCAAATAGAGGAATGGTATAACGAAGTGTGGAAAATCGTAATTAATGATAAACTAACATGTAGAATTAGGTTTATGAAAGGTTTGGTTAAAGGGAATGATTTTGAAGAAATTTGGAAAATATTTTTGGATAAAGTTCTGAAAAGAGATAGTAATACTACCCTGTCAAAAGAAGAATGGCAATTTTGGAAAGTGGATTAAATAAAAAGTTGGCTCTGGGGGGTGGGTATTTTTTAGTTTTAGTTTTGTTTTTCTTTTATGTTGTATATTTTGTAATTCTTAGTAGGTGTGTGTGTTAAACTTGTGATTTATAGATTTAAAAGGATAAGTGATGTCAATGTTTTTTTAAAAAAAAAAGTTAAAAGAATTAACAATAGAAATAGATTAAAGGGGATGTGAAAAATATTGAATTAAATGTGAAATTATAATAGTTGAACAGATTTATAAATTTAAGGGTAAAGGTGCAAAATAACAATGAAAGTTAGTATTGCTTAAGAGAAGAGAAAAAAAAGAAAAAGAAAAAAAATTATTTTTTTTAATTCACTATTATGTATATCACATGGTGTTTAATTTTTTTTTCTTGTTTTGTATTTGTGATTTAGTTATATAATTAATAAAAATTTAAAAAAATTAAAAAAAAAAAGATGCATCCTCCCCAAAATTCATATAATATCTAAAGAGGAGCATGGGGATTTGGAATTGCATTGACATATACGCATAAATTCTTCCTCCTCAATCCATATAGGGATAATTTCCAATATTCAATGGTCAGTCACAGTGAGGGAGAAAAGTCAACAACAGTGTGCCACTCCCACACTGTCACATGTACAGCTGCATACAAAATGATAATCTGCATAAAGTCAAAATGTGATCCTAGATAGTTCTTACTGATTATATCTTAACTGAGCTGATTAAATGTGAATGGAAAAAGGTGTTTCTGCTTTCTAGAACTAAATAGATTTGCATGTGTGCATATGCACATGTGTACAGGCCCACTAGGGATATACAATTAATCTGATCGGTCCACATTTAAATCAAATCTCTGCACTTTCACTTGACACCTCCTGAACATATGCAAATCAGAAAATATTCCAGCCTTTTCAGTTTTACAAACTTGAAGGTATATAATGTTAAGACATAGAGCTTCCACTGAAGTTTTCATCTTTTTTTTTTTTTTAAAAAAGTAATATCCCCTCCAAGCAGCTAGAAAACACAGGTACCTCAGGAACTTCTACACACATATTTGAAATAAAACACAAGTGCCTCACAACTAGGAATGACAGGATACAATGATACACAGTCAGTCACAGGGATGTTGCACATAAATGAGAAACAAAAATGAAAAACCTGTTCCCTACCCTCTACCCCATATGATCTCTCTGGCTGGAAAGGGACATCATTCCCTCAATTCCCATTCTGTTCTGAATGTGAGCATGGTAACAGCTGGACTTTCAAGTCCTTTCTAGTATATCTTACTTTTTTATTAAAAAACCAGCAAATGTAAGAGCTGACATTGTACCAACTTGTAGTATTGAAAGTTGCACATAAAAATACACTAGGGGGAAGGGAAATGACCAGGAAGCACCCAGCTCCAGCCAAACAGGTAAGATGAGGTCAATCTTCTGTATATCTAGCAACCTAATTCTTCTTCCAACCCCAGCTGAAAAATTCCCTGGTTGCTTCCTATTAAATGCCCATGGCAACAGTCTTAAGATTGACAGCTGGAAAGGGGAACTGAATATGTCCTTACACAACATCCATAGTAAGAGATACCCAAGTGCATTACACATTTTAATGTAATATGTGTTCACTTGTCATTCACTTACAGTTAAGAATCCACAGTTCTTTCTGGGAAGTTACAAAGGTGTTGAAGGTATATCACTTTCTCAACAAGCACCCAGCATGCATGACAAGAAAACTAGAGTACTGATTGTTGCTATTGCCAAACGACATTTAGTTACATGAGTGACAAATGTGTCTGTTTTTGTCTTTATGTAACACATAGTCATGGTGTGTATGTGTGTGAAGCACACAGAACATTTGCAGTTGACATTCATTTTTTGGGGTATTGTCATCACTTTAGGCTGTGCTTCTATTTTGGGGATGACACATTTTCTGTGAGCATAACATAAGAACACCACAATTTGTACCTTTAACAATGCAATTCTTTTCCTAGGTGACACCTTAATTGTTCTTGTGATTGCCCTGTGGAGTATGGTTGCACAAATATTGCAGGCATCTATTGTACAGAAGGAGTAGCATGATGTAACACAGCTTAACCTACGATCGAAGCCTCATTTTTTTAGTGCTAACCTTGCAGAAGTGGCAAGAACGATACTCTCATGATGTTAAGTTCCCATCATATAAACGGTGTTGTTACAAAAAGTAAGCAAATCTATTGCCAACTAGGAATAAGTTAGCCTCTCTCTTTTTGGTTTCTATAACTTCAAACCTTTTTGAAGAGCACTATTGTTCTAATCTATTGCTATATCAATTTGTACTTTTGGTTATAAACTATATGCATTTTCTCTAATGTATGCAGTTTAGTACATATTTCTGCAAATTCACAGATGTGTGAAATGTGTGAAAAGCATACACATTAAGGGAAGACACACAAAAATGCCTATAATACAAGAAAAATGTGCTAAAATGCATACTTAAGAAGAAATGTATATTTATTAAAGTGTGAAGTTTTTCTTTAAAGAACTGAATTACAATATTCACAAAAGGGCAAAAAAGCTAAAGGATGATTGTGTTATGGCCTACACAATAATTTGGGAAATGTGAACTGGGTCAGTTTGTACTGAAATGCAAACAAAACTCTTTTCTCCCTTATCTTTATTGTCAAAATCCCAGTTTTCCTTCCTTCTCTCATTTTCCACTCTGTTCTGCCTTCCGCCATAACCCCACTCATTTTTTTGTTAAGCTTTCTTCCACTTTTCTTTTTTTAAAAGAAAAATCCTTTTTATCAAACAACACTCTAAAAACAACATTCAACATTCTAAAAACACACTCCAAAAATCTCTTCCATCAAACAACACACAACTCACCTCCATCTGCCTTTGCTTTCCCAACTCTCCCTTAAACAAACTGTAGAATCCTTCCCAGGGTTAATAATGTGGGTTGGAGAGATTCTCATCGATACCATGAAGAAAACCTTAGGGGTATAATTTCAGCCCATGGGCCAAAGTTACCCTTCCCTGGAAACAGATTCCTCAAACACTCTTAGACATTGCTTTCAGTGGTTTATTTCACAGTTTCTGTTAGTTGATCAAATGTGACAATTACTACTAGTAACAGGAGCATTGCTGGCTGCTAGCACTAAGGCAATCAGCATGGCATGCACAAGATTTCCACGAATATTTTCCTCACACACCCCTTTTCAATTTTTGCCTTGCTTCATTCCCATTTCTTTGCATTTGTAGTTTCATATTACAAACAACAAAGACAGAACGTGATTGATAACTGCTGATATGGACAAAAGTATGCACGCACGCACGCACACGCACACACACACACACACGTGAACAAATATGAAAGCAAACAAGTCTATTAAGTACTTCTATGCACCAGCCGTATTTCATTTTCCCAGTGATACGATGGCCAAAATCCACAAGCTAGTCCTTTCTATAGCAGATCCATTAGAGGAAAGTATTTATGTAAGGGTTCATTGATTTAATAGATCAGCTCTAGCTGAAACTAGCAACTGAATTTATGCTGCTGTTGTTATGTATCCCACTTTTCTCCTGCCAGTAAAGACAACCCAAGGAGCAATACTACAGGTGTTTAGATACCTTTGAGAGGAGAGGTCAGAAGACGTATAATATTTGTAATAGCTGGCTTATTAAGAAATATAAGAAGAAGAAGAGTCAAGAACTGGAAAACACCCAATAGAATCCATGGGGCAGGGGAAGGGAGACACTTCTCCAAGTGCTTAGGAGATGGCTGTTTTTATTTTGGAAAAAGCCCAATGTATTTCAGTCTTCTTCAGGGGTGATATGAAATCTAACTGCAGAAATTTCTGGAAATGAGAATCTCATTTCATTTGTTGGACAGAAGTTTCTGCAGTTAGATTTCATGTCATCCCTGAAGAAGGCCATTGAAATATACAGAGGCCAAAATGTGTCAGGCTTTTTCCAAAATGAAAACAGCCATGCACTGAGCACTTGGAGACATGTTTCCCTAATTTAAATATATATAAGTAGAAGACTGTTGTATGATCCAGAGGCCCTTCACATTCTCCACACCACTTGTACACCCTTATATTATCATTGGGAGCAGTTAAACTTTCAAGGCTAAAACTATATGCAGAACATAACAAAGTCACGAAAAGGCAACCCTGCTATGTGTCAAATAATCTAAATTTCCTTGGAACTTTCACAGAATTATATAGATTTTCCCTGCTGATAGTTTTTCTCAGGAAATAAAGAAATAAAAGCTCTGATAGAATCCACTCATTTGTCCTTTTTCATTTTTGTCATAGAAATATTTTTGTCCAAATACCTTTTTATTGTGCTGAACAAAGTCACCCCTGCTATGAAGGCAAGAGGTCACACAATGGCCACATGAATAGGGCTATTCTGTAATTCAAGGCATAAAGAGTATCTTATTTGATAGTGTGGTGGGATAATGGACAGTAACTCTTAGCAGAGATGGGAGATCTCATAGCAAAACTATACATTACGTGCAGATGTGTATTTGCTAGCTTAATGGCCATTTTTCAAGAGGAAGTCATTTTCAGTAAAACAGCAGTGGGGAAAGTAATGTTAATCCTTCCCTCTTGTATTCTTAACTTACTTCAGCATTCCCTCTTCCAGTGGCTATTCCCCTGTGAAGTTTTCAAATATGTATTTGTTTCTCCAATGACACATCTGAAATGTTATTATAGGAGATGCCACTTGAGAGGTATGAACTGCAAAGGAAATTGCTCATCTGGAGGGCTGCGTTTAGTTCCCAAAGAAATCTATTTACTAATTTCACATTGGCCATAACTCACTACTGATAGCTTGTTTGTGCTTTAATCCAAAGGTAACTCTGGACAAGCATCTCTTGTTTCTCAATTCTGTCTGTATCTTAAATTTCCTATTTTTTTCCTTTTTCTGTATGTAGACACTTGTAAACTTTCCAGTGTATACTTGCAAATTGTTACAAAGTAATTATATTGACAGTATCTATATAAATCTTGAACTGAAATCAACATATTTTATGTACAGCACAAGCTCATCTTTTTTTTTCACATCCTGATTTCTTCTCTTGAGCCTGTTAGACTTTCTTCTTCCCAATCAAATTCTTAGCTCCTCCGTTGAATACTTCTTTGCATTGCCAGCTTGCTTTGACTTCCCATCAGACCAATCATCTTGCCTTTATCCTCTCTGGTTGTTACACAAATATTTTTGCATTGAACTAAATCTAAATATTATAATATATGTATGTGCCATTTGACTGCAGAGTGTAGGAGAAAGTGACACTGATAGATTTGTCTATCCCTAAAACACTTGAGCATTGGACTACAACCCTAGTGATCAGGGTTGAATTCACAGCTTGGCATGGAAACCCACAGAGTGATCTTTAGAATGTCACACATTCTCAGCCCCTGAAAACCCTCTGATAGGGTTGCCTTAGAGTCACCATAAGTCGGAAATGACTTGAAGACACAAAACAACAATTTGGATTTCTCTTCCAGAGAGTTCTAGTGTCGGTATTTTGAGAACCAGCATATTGTCATAGTTTGAGCATTAGACTACAACCCTAGAGACCAAGATTTGATACCCTGCTTGGCCATGGAAACTCACTGGGTCATCACACACATCGCATACTCTTAGCCCCAGAAAATCCTATGATAGGTTCACTTTAGGGTCACCATAAGTTGGAAGAAATTGAAGGCACACAAAACACTTTAGGATGTGAAACAGAATACATACTTGCAGAATGAGATTGTTGATTGTTCTGTACAATGCATACAGATTCCTCAAGCATCCCTCTATTGCTTCTTTTTAATATATATTTCAATAGTCACGCTTCCCCTAAAGATCCCTCGAAATCCTTGCCATGGTGAGTATGTCATGCATTGCCCCTTCAAGAGGAAGGATGGATATGCTGTTAAGAAGTGTAATTACAGACCTTCTGGGAGGAAGAGAAGGTAATGCTTTCAGTTCCAGAAAGACCCTGTTAAGAACAGTTGAGTTCTCCATCATCTCCTCAGAGTTCAGGATGTTCTTGGGTTGATTTCACTTAAGTTATTGATGTGATAATAGGGTTTCCCGTTATCCAAGCTGCAGTGCTGAAGGGGATAGTTCTCCCTTCAGGCATATAAAGGGTTAATGAACTGTTAGGCTTAGATTACATTTTATTGTGGTTAGCTTCATAGGTCACAAGAGATAGTTGACCAGTCAGGGGAAAGGTGAGAATCTTCAAGATGCTTCAATGGAGAAGTTATAAAATCCTTGAGAGACCATGAGATAGAGAGAGAGAACAAAGGAGACGTCCAGAACATCAACAAGGGGCAAGGATGCTGGTAGAGACAGGCATAGGCCATTTCCTGGCCATCCCCTGCATACCATCTCAGAAAAGGACCAACTGCTATGAGTAGCTTAGAATGTTATTCAGATAGCTCCATTAGGTCTTTTTGTTATTTTGGGAAGTATGGTTGATCTTAAGAGCCTTTTCATGAGCATTAATTTCTTGTCTACCTTGCATACTTTAGAATAAATATTTTTCTGTAAAATTTCTGGTTCCTCTCCATTCCCACACATCCCCCGGCAACACGCACAGCTAGGATTCCTCTCACCCAGAAAGGGGAAAGTGAGGAAAGGGAAAGGACCTTAATCATAGAGATTGTTAATGCTCAGGCAACATCCCACTGTGTTGCTGTAAAATAGGGTTGAGCAGTGGGTGGTGGCAGCTCAGAATTAAGAGAATTTGGGGGGAAACCCTAGCTCCTATTCAAGGCAGAAGTCAGCACTGAGTGGGGAGAGGCCCCCTTATTTTCCTTAATCTCCACAATTGGCTAGAATCCTGCTAGTCTCATGCAAGTGCTCCTTTAGAAGCAGCTAGGCATTTTTTGTCTGATGTGGAACATTAATATTCAGTTTAAGGTAGAAAAAAAAGAGTTGCACCTGCAGTGCCATTTGGCTGTGTATGTGTATATATGTGTAGAGATGTGCTTCTGAATATATGTTCAGGGAAGTGGATGGATTCACAAGCACACATACATAATTGTGCATGGAGGTCCATGTACATGATGTGCATGAGAATTTGCTTACACAGTTAGCCCTCCACATTCACTGAGGTGAGGGGTGCAATATCCCCACAAAAGTGGGAAAATCACCAATATCAAAATTTGGGGGAAGAGGGCCACGGTATGGTAGAGAGAACAGACACCAATAATTAATTTTAATTAAAGTAATGGATAAATGGGGCTCATCTTTCATGAGACAGATTCTGTGGCTGGTCGTAAAGTTTTCCATTATGGCTTAATGACTGCTGTGTAATGACTGGTTAACATAAATTTAGCATACCTGCTTGCTATAGGTTGTTATATATTGCTGTCAGGTAGACTTTCAAAAACTGTTCTGAACAATAAAGTGTAAGACCATGTTGCTCAGCCTGAATGCTGACATCTTGCCCATCACATCATTTAATAAAATGACTTCACTCTACTACTACTACTACAGACTCCACTGTTTACCCCAAAAGAGGTAATTGTCCAGTCCCAACACCATTCAGTTCTACAATGTTGCCATTCAACAAAAGTATTGCATAACATAATCAATGCTTCACTTCACACATGGGCATTTATACAGTTCCAAAGTAGGATCTTGGCCATTGTGTTTCATTGATGCCAGCTGTTGTTTGATACTCCAGAAGTTTTTAAAATATCATCATTGGGGAAAGACCTATGTGTGTAATACCATTTCCCATTGGCTCTCAATTTTTTTAAAAGTTACCTACTTTCTTAGTATAGGTCAGTAGTGCTAATATAGCTCCCTAGACAACCTGAAGAACTGTTCCTTCTAAAGCTGCCAGTGACCTTTTTTTTATATTATTATTATTATTATTATTATTATTATTATTATTATTATTATTATTATTATTATTATGCAAAACTTTACCGCATCTGCCAGACATTTAGCCAACACAGTTTTTCCTGGAAAGGTAATGAAGTGATAAGAAAGACGAAGGACTGCATCCACTAAGCTTCTCTTATTTCATCTTCGGTAGCCATTCAGTGAGCAAGTGCTGTGTCAAAAACAAAATATGAATGTTGCTTCCTTTTCTCTTCTTTGAAAATAAGCAACTTTCACTTTAACCAAAATATATTCTTTTACTCCAGCAACAACAAACAGACCCTACTGGTTTTGTTATTTCCAGTTGGCTTCAGCTGGTTTCAGTATTGGTAGCTTACTCATTAATATGGGTAGACCAGATAGCATTTAGGACATTAATATTATATTAACATATGCTTATCTATGAATGAAATGTTGACTCACATTCATGGTGATAGCACCAAGTTTTGTCTCTGAATTTTGTTTCTACAGATGTGACCAAGCTAATGCTGTCACACCTTGTTTTCAGGATTAGTTCAGGTATTATCAATCCAAGAATTAAGACAGAATTGTATTGACTGTTCAAAGGCTCTGCACCTTTACATAGGAATGCACTTTGATTAATGAAGCAATGCTAATGCTATATAAATGTAGTTCCATATACCTTTCTTTTCTTCATGTACTGTGCTTTGCAAACTTGCAGTGCTTCCAAAATGTTTTCTTACTACCACATACACAGTCATAGACTATCAGACACTTCCAATCTGTTCACACACCTAAGCCTATTCATACATGCAGCAACATTTTCACCATGGTTACCATACATGTTATCCCTGCAGGCCAATTTCAGCCAAGTATTGATTTATTCTTTGTTGCTTTAGTGATCAGTCTTTGTACATTCCCATCTTCCCTCTTTCAACTTAGACATGCAAACGTATCCAGAAACAGACTCATGTTTGGTAGCAGAATCCTAATTTACCTTAAAAAACCAAATATATATATAATTGTTAATCTCTTAAAGCTACATGAAGAAGGATTTTTTTAAAAAAAAATTAAAGCATATTTATAACTGCCATTATAATCTTAATTGAACTGCTGGGCACTGAGGACTCAAATGAGCTAGTGGAGGTAGGCAAATCAGAAATTTTGTCTGTCATTCTGTTCTCAATACCATCCCACTAGCCAATATATAAATATTTTAGTTCAGTCACACATTAGTTAGATTCCAGCAGCATTTGGCAGAAACTACCATGACAGCTTCATAAATCTTTTGTTCATAATTTGTCAGTATTAGATCTTTCAATGAAAGGTTTATCAACTTATACATCTAGAAATTCAGTCATGTTTTCCCTGGTCATTCAACCATCATAATAATCTTTAAAGTGATGGAATAGCACCTTCTTTTAAAGCCTGGGGACACCATCTCTGATTAAATCAAATGTGGGATGAATTGTTTCTGCCTCTCCAGCTTCTTCATCCAGTCTTCAGCCTCCGCATTCCAAGTCTTCTGTCTTGACTCTCTGATTTCTGGGGCTACCACTTGCTTTTTTAAAGTTTCAGAAAGACAGCTTTGCCAAACCAGTGATCACATTTAAGGTGTCAAAGATGTTATCATGCCACCTAGCCAATGATTTCATACCAATCAACTTTCATGGTATGTCTTTAAAGCCATCAGTCATAGATACTATTGTAAGTGGTCTTGGGTCCTTGGTAGGAGAAAGGTTAAGTATAAATTCAATTCAATTCAGTTCAGTTCAATTCAATTCAAATTGCCTAATCTAGATTTCACCTGTCTGTATCTTTACCCTTTCCATCCCCTTGAAAAAAAATCCTGCCTTTATAATATATTTTCATGAGTAGTTTAACAGTGTAACTGTCAAACAATTTCCATGGATAAACACAGAAACCTGAAGCAAAAGGCGCTTTCTTACTCTGGCTTGTTAAACACTCCCCTCCGTAATAGGGCTGTTTATTCACCTGTGTTTACTGCAGATTTCAATTGGTCTTATTTTTCAAAAATATCCCTAGAAGGACCTGGTGACTATTTTTACAATGAAGGCTTTTGATGAGTCTAAGCATTTAAAAGTTTCTTTGCATACTGCAAAGGAATGTTCCCTATCTCTAGTCTATATGAAATAACAAATTCAAAAAACAAGAAGAAGCTGTCTTATATTAGGTAAAATTGTTAATCCATCTAATCCTGCAGTATCTACTCTGACAGGCAGTGAGTCTCTCCAGACTCTTAAACAGACTTTTCCCCCCATTACTTGCTGTACAGTCCAGCTGACTGGAGATGACGAGGGCCCTTTCCACACCTTACCTATTTCCAGAGCAGGGGCACAGGGATCACAAGAGCAGCTTCTTAAGAGAGGCTCTCGCATCCCCACTGATTCAGCTCCGCAGGAGGTGCCTGCTGGCCGGCAGGCAACATGAGGGCTCTGCCTCTTCCTTCCACAGTGCAGCAGGGTATTTTCCCAGGCTGTGCTGGGGGAGGAAGCACGAGGGCCACGGCTCCAGACCTAAGCATGCAAGGTAAGTGCACGTGGGATCCCAGAGTGATGCATGATCATGCACCATTTCAGCTAGAAGCTGAAAATGAAATAGTGCGCGATTGGCACCTGCCAGCCCTGGCAGGGTCGCGCGATTGTGAGGACATCATCTGAAGTGCTCCTCGCAATTGTGTGAAGCTCCGGAGGCCCTTTCACGTGGCTTTCAAGTGCCATGCAAAAAGGGCCAAGGACTGAACCTGCAGCCTTCTTCTATGAAAAGATATGCCCATGACAAAGATATATGGCCACTTCCTGGAGTGCTGGTTTTGATGACAACAGTAGGGGTGTGTGAATGAATTTAAGGAGTACTTTTCTTCTCACATAATGTGCCATACAGAAATTATGCCCAGTTCTTCATTCCCTGTAGCCTGATATTTTAAAAGAACAATTGGACTACAAGCACTATCTATAAATGATGCATCACATTTGTTTTCATATTGTTCTAGAATTTGGAGGAGACAAAAAGTTCCATTCATACTACTGCTATGATGGTTTTGACTCATTTTTAAAGGGAATAAATTATGACTTTGAACTATATAATGTGGATCCAGATCCAGCTCACATCACAAGTTTTTCACTGTGTAGTGATAAATAATGTATCAGCTTCAAATACTTAACAGAGATTGTTTTGTTATCCAAAGCATGGGTGAGAATTGGATATGTACAAAATGTCAGTATGACATATTACAAAAAATACTAAATATCAAACCCAACAGATCTGAAATGAACATGGGAATTTGGTTTGTTTCAATTGCCTTCCCTAATCCAGAATCTCGAAACACATGGTGGTAAATCTGAACATTACTATGCAATATATGCATACATTTGAATATGTCACCAATGCAGCATTGGTTCAACCTGTTCTTTTCTCCATTTTAATCACAATAAAGCTCAAAAACAAACCATTCATCTGTAAAGAAAAAACTCCTGTGCATTCCTCTCTGGATATATAACTTCACCTAGATTATTTCATTTTTGAAATAGGTAATAGAACACAGGTCTAAATACTGCACTTAATTTCAAACTTAGGCTGCTTAAATTAGTGTCATGTCATTAACTTATTTTGGATTATCAACCGAGTAATATCTTCATATATATTTGTAGTTGTTATTATTCCTTGGGCAATGATATCTGATTCCCCCAGAACTAGTGGAGCAAAGGGCAAGGTAACTAGAGGTGAACAATCTTTTGAATCCCAAACAGACACAAAAGCACTCTGTTAGATCCACATTCTCTTGTTCCAGCAACAATAACTTGCACAGACAATCAGGTGGCTTTAAGATAGTGAAAATAAAACAGTATGCAGAAAAGAAGGGGAGAGCTGCTCAAAATATTATGACAATAATAGTTATGACTAATGATAACTGTCTGTCATTAACCTTTGCAATCCATGATAAAATAGAAAATAGAGTGTGTGGTACATAAGACAGGTGTAGCAATGTGTGAAGTTTTGGAATCTCTCCATCCCAATGCTGCCACATGTCATCTTTTTCTGAAAAGAGATGGGATGTTCTGTTCACTTCTGCTGTTTTGTTTGTTTTTCTTTCTAGGGTTTGGGATTGTTTGGGGGATAGGACCCCACCAACAAATACCAGGTGTCGAAATCTATATTTCAGAGGAAGGAACTGACAGAAGACACCTCCTGAGTATTCTTGCCTAAGATAACCCTCTGAAAGTCATGGGGTCACCATAAGACAACTTGAAGGCACATATATACACACAGTGCCATAATGACTTTGGTTGCCCTGACTGATAACTTACTTTAAGGGAGTGTTATCCATTGATTTTCCTGGCTCATTGAACGGTATTTGTTGGTGATTTCCCATCCAAGCACTAATCAAGCTGACCCTTGCTTAGCTTCTAAGATCAGATGGGATGTTGTGCCTTTAGGATCCTGACCTAAAACCAGACTGAAATGAGTCCAGACAATATATTGATCTTGAAATAATAATGAGAAGTTACGCAGCCATCTCATGCTCAAGCCTCTTGTCCCAAAAGGAAATATGAACAATGTCTAGGTAATTCTGACATATCTCTTAATTCAGCAATATCCTCTTCAGGACACGCTAAATCTTCCTTCAAGGCAGCAGACTCCTTTTTTAATCATTTTATTCAAATTCATATATAAAACAACAATTATAACTGTAAGTTTACATGAATTATTTTTGATCTTCCATACTGATCTAGATTTCATTCTCAATATCTCTTAACATGTTTATATTATTGTACCACATTTTACTGCTAATATTACATGTTGGTTCTTGCATTTCCATCTCCACATTCCAGCTCCATGATATATATCCAGTAGCCCCCTCATTAATTATCTTAAACCATGAATTACTCATTTCCATCTGATAGTACCCAGCAATTACCCATTACAATTTGCCATTCTTTTTGAATCTCATTGTCTGATTTCCCTTTTAATCTCTGAGAGACCATATCAGCATTTCTGTTTTCAATAAATGTTCCCCACCATTGCTCTATTGTGGGTATTTGCTGAGTTTTCCACAACTTTGCATATTCAATACGAGCTGTTGTTATCATGTACAGTATTATTCTCCAATACTTCTTTTTACCAGTACCTTCTAATACATCTGTCATATTTAACAAGTACAATTCCAGTATCTTAGTGAATTGAACTTTCACTAATGCACAAATTTCGTTATATATTTCACTCCAATATTTCTTAGCCTTAGGACATGTCCACCACATATGGTATATCTTACCAACCTCTTTCTGACATTTCCAACACAGTACAGTACCTGTATTATAAATCTTTTTTAATTTATCTGGTGTCATGTACCATCTATGAAAGAGCTTATAATAGTTCTCTTTCAGATTCTGGGCTACTGTAAATTTTTGTGTTTTTTTCCAACTCTGTTCCCAAGAATCTAATTGAATTGAATGTCCAATATTCTGAGCCCATAAGATCATTGCTGATTTAACTGTTTCTTCTTGCCTTTCCTGCTGCAATATTTCTTGATATATAAGAGCTAGTAGATGCGGCGGATTTTCAAACAGCCATTTAATCACTCCAGTTTTCTCTTTTATTTCAATTCCATATGTTTTTAAGTCCATCTGAAATCTTTCAGTTAACTATCTGTAAGGGAACCAACTTAATGTTATTCCTTCTTGTTCCAGTTTTTCTCTTGTTTTAATCTTAAGGTTATTAGAAATTGATATCTCTATTATATCATCATATCGCAACCATTTATCTGTTTCAGTCCATCTTCCAAAAAATGCTTCTTGAGGAGACACCCATGTGGGGAGTTGCCGTATGTTTTTATTCTTATGTTCATTCCAGATTTTCAAGAGTGATTTTCTAATATAATGATGTGTGAAATCTTTGTCTATTTTTGCTTTATCATAAAAGATATAGGCATGCCACCGCATTCTCAGATCTGCTCCCTCCAATGCCAGCATTCTCATATCTTGTAAATCAACCCAATCTTTTATCCACGTAAGCGCCGCTGCTTTGTAATATATCTGAAAGTCAGGTAGTCCCATTCTACCTCTAGTTTTCTGATCTGTCATAATACTCCATTTTATCCTGGGGTTTTTTCCCTGCCATATAAATTTAGTCAGTTCTCTCTTCCATTGTAAAAAAAGGCTTAGTATTCATTATAATAGGAAGATTTTGGAAGAACATTCATTTTTATTGCTGCTATCCTCCCCATCATTGACAAACGCATGGAAGTCCAACTTTCCAAATCTTTTGTTATTTCTTTCCATTTTTTTTTTTCATAATTATTTTGAAATAACTCATTGTTTCTTTTGGCTATCCAGATACCTAGATACTTTGTCTTTTGTCCTCTATTAAATCCTGTTTGTTGTGCTGATTCCTTCTCTTCTCTCTCAGTCATATTTTTGGCTAACAAAACTGTTTTTTTCCTTATTAACCTTGAATCCAGAGAATTCTCCATATTCTTGAACTATTCTAATCAGATCTTAAATACAACTCCCTGGATCATCCAAAAATAAAACCAAAAAGTGAAGACTTTTAGCTTGTATTGATATTTCTTAATTTGAACTCCTTTTACATCTTTGTCTTCTCTTATGGCATTGTTAAGTACTTCCATTGTCATGATAAACAACAGAGGAGACAAAGGACACCCTTGTCTTGTTCCTCTATGCAGTTCTGTCAATTGTGTTCTTTCACCATTTATGACCAATCGAGCTTGTTGTTGACTATAAATTGCTTCAATCCATGAGACAAATTTATCTCCTGCCTGCATCTGCTTAACCGCCATCTTCACGAATGGCCAACTGATCATATCAAAAGCTTTCTCCGCGTCTACAAATATCAGCCATTTTCCATTCATTATGCTTTTCGTAATATTCAATTATATTTAAGACCATTCTGATATTGTTTCTCAAAGATCTTTTCGGTAAAAAACCATTCTGGTCTTCATCAATGACCTCTGCCAGCACTTTTTTGAGTCTTGCTGCTAGGACTGAAGCAAAAATCTAATAGTCTGTATTCAAAAGTGATATTGGTCTATAATTCTTTACATCAGTTAAATATCTGCCTTCTTTTGGAATCAGCACCACATTAGCTTCTTTCCAGGTGTCTGGTATTTCTTCCTTTATTATTTCATTTATTGTACTTTGCAAAGGTATTGAAATCTCATATTCCATAATCTTGTAATATTTAGCAGTAAAACCATCCGGTCCTGGAGCTTTATCATTCTTCAAATTTCTGATAGCCTCAATTACTTCCATCATAGAAATAGATTTATTCAAAATCGATCTTTGATCTTTGTTAAATCTCATTTTATTAATTTTCTCCAAATATTCTTCCAGTTCTTGTTTTTTTTATTTTTTTTATTTTTGAGATCTTGCTCATCAACTTCACATAGTATTTATAGAAAGCATGTTTTATTCCCTCTTGTTTTGTGATTCTTTCTTCTTCTGTTCTAACCTCAGATATGATATTTCTGGCCCTTCTTTTACGCAACAAACCAGCCAAGAACTTTGAGGGTTTGTTAGCTTGTTCAAAAAAGTTATATTTCATTCTCCGTATCTGTTGCTCTATTTCATCCAGATTAAGTTGATTTAATTCGGCTTGATGTACCTTCATCTGTAATCTAATCTTTTTGTCCAATGGATTTTGTCTCATCTGTTTCTCAATTTCTTTCATCTTTTCCAAAATTCGCTGTTCAGTATTTCTCTTTTCTTTTCTAATCTCCGCAGACCATCTGATAAAATTGCCACACATCACAACTTTACTTGCATCCCAAATAATTTTCATCGACAGCTCCGACGTCATATTTTCATTGAAATAGTTAATTATCTCTCTTTTTTTGCTTTCACTATGTACTTCTCTTTATTCAAAATCTCATCATTCATTCTCCATGTTCTTTTTCTATCCTTGATCTTTATCTTTAATTGTAACAGATTATTGTCAGAGCACAAATGGGGAACAATATCCATATCTGTAGTTTTCAGCAGTAGTTGTTTGGATACCAACATCATATCTATCCTTGACATTGACTTGTGCGGATCGGAATAAAACATATATCCATCCAGTTGCCCATTCTTATATCTCCAAATATCATATAAGTTTAAGTCATCCATCATATTAAAGAAGCTCTTAGGAAGTTTACCATTGTTTCAGGGGATTAACTTCTGCATTGTCCTATCCAGTTGGGGATTGATAACTCCATTAAAATCCCCCAAAACAATAATGTTTGAATTTCCTGTTTCATTAAGATATCTCAATACCTCTTTATGTATTGTGGGGGAAAATTCACTTTTAGCTCCATTTGGTGCATATATTCCAACTATTAATATTTCATCCTGTTTCAGAGTAACTTCGACTCCTATATAACGACCGTTACTGTCCTGGAAAATTTGCTGTGCATCATATTTTGAATTTACATATATCAAAACTCCCCTTTTCTTCTTGTCAATCATAGCTGCAAAACAACTGCCTAATTTCAGGTTTCAAACATATCTCAAATCTTGAGCTCTAATACTGAATGGTTTTTGATACTATTGAGCGTGATATCTTAAAAAAGTGACACCTCTTTAAGTAAGTGTGTATAAATGTGTGTGTCTGTGTGTGTGTGTGTTGACTGATTGCATGGAATGACTGAATCATATAGCCAACCAAGATGGAGCACTGGAAAATATTGGCTGCTAGAGACATCTACCTGGAATGGGTATATATTGACGCAATGCAGATAACAGGCTGGAATCATTATCATTATAAAGTTTTGAACTTCCCCACAAAAATATTTGGTACCCTGAAACATTTCATAAATTGCTGTAAGTGAAATAGCTAGACCTGACTATATATAGATGGGATTTCATAAAAGGTTATAAAGATGAGATTGTGACATTATCACATGATGGTAAATACATGATACATTCTGCTGGCATTTAAAAAGACTCCTTTTCCTTTTTTTTTCTTTCTTGTCAAAGAGCTTCTTCTGCAGTAGCTATTCTCATTACTATGAAGATTGCATTAATTAGCTAGAAATGTCTGTGAGAGAATAAGTAGGTTTTGCCACTGAGCACTGCATTTTTTTAATTTTTATTTTTTTGAGTGAGGTAGCTTGGAGTATATAATGCATCATTGTTCCACCGGGATGCCAAGGAGCCACAACACCTTTACCCCCATTTTTTCATGTCTCTCATTATTAACCAAATAGTTACAATTTTAGATTACTTCAGGTGATTAGAAGCTCATTTCTTCCTGATGGAGAAAATTTTTAACTTCAGCAGGAGTTATTCACCAACTCATGTAACAGGGCCTTTGAATTCTTTCCCAGTATTTATTATTCATTTTTATTAAATGCTGCAGCCATCCAGGGAAGCAATCATGGACACACAATAATGCAAGATGAATATTTCAAATGAGCATTTTGTGAACAAATACACAAGCTGGCACTTGCTCACAGAAGCCCCTGAACAAATGTTTTCCAATTTTGCTGCATCCCTGCATACTTTTTCTTTCTACTGCAACATAATGGTGTGTAGGGGGAGGAGTATGACTTAGGCTACAATCTTGTGCATATTTTCTTGAGAGTGTGTCCTGAGACATAATGGAATGAAGGCACGATTGCACAATAGATGAAGCAACTGAAGTTCTTTCAAACTAGTAGGTCCACATTTCTGACAAGTGAACTTGAAGTAGAAAAGGAGTAGGCTAAATGACTTGGTTTTTCTTTTAACAGTTGCAGAGTTCACTGTACTTTCCAGTTGGCAATAAATGGAGTTTGCCCAGTCAAGAACTCCTGAGTGGATTGTACTTCAGTGGAGGCTTTCACTGTACAAAGCAATAAGTTCACAAATTAAGAATGAAAGTCAGGTGCCCTTAAGATGTTTGGCTTGTGTTCTGCACCATTGAGAAACCATTCTTTTACTTCAGAGTTCTGTTGAAGGGCAGTTTTACAACATTTCTGGCTTGTTCTTGACTTTCTCTTTTATATGGGAGCCTCAAATAGTCCAGGGAAAATAGTCCAGAGGAGCAAAAACCTCACAAAACTGAGCACTTAGGCCTTTAAAAGACTTAAAAATTGGGGGAATGTGGTAGGGCTGATCCCTTAGGGCAATGTGTCACACCACCACCCTTTGCAATTGCCCATCTAGCCAACAGTAGAGGAGACAAGAGTCCACTATACATCCTACCAAAAAACCCATGGGATGGGCAAAGAGTGATTCATGCATACTCCTTTTAAACTGTTTTAAAGACTGTTTTGAATTTTTAATTGTTTTACATTGTTTTATATAGTTCTTTTTTCTGCTTTCACCAAACCCAAAGATCTTTCCATTCAGGATGGGATATAATTACTTTAATTAATTAATAAATAGTTTTGAGCAGTTGAGGCTTAATTTATTCTAAGGTTGCAAACAGAAATGTATGCAGTAGCAGAATTACCCATCTTCAGTCCTTATGCACTCTGGTGGTCTTTCTCTTCTCATTAACCCAGATACTCTCTCTTTCTTCTCCCCATTTAAACACAGACCCAGGGGTTCTATGTCTCCTCCCATCCACCCATCCATCCACTGGCACTGCTTCTCTGTTCCCACCATTGCCTTTTCTTTCCTTAAGGTAAGCATTCTCTCGCTGATCTTTATCTTCTTTTCTCCTTCTCCCCTTTTGGTCTTTCTGTCTTTCCACCCTATTCATTCAGCCTTTCTTTCTGTTTGCTCTCCCCACGCCTAAAATAGCAGCAGAACTATTCTACTCTGTTTCTCTTTAACATTTCTGAAGTGTTCAGAGATCCTCCAGAGGGAAGCAGCAGTCTTGTCTTGCATGTTGTTTTCCCCACCGTCCCTCTGGCCTATGTGGAGTTGCCTAGAGACCCTCTGGAGAAATTAATATGACAGGCCTGACTGCAATTTCTTCTCTGCTGGTTTAGGAAGATGGTACTGGGGTGTGGGGTATAGACACACATTTAAATTAATTAAAATTAATCCAGTCTTTCTTTAAAAAAATCCACAAACTGCATATCCCTTGAGTCCCCTTGGAATGCATGCCAAGTTTCAGTTGCTTAGGTTTTACAGTCTCAAGCTGTGGTAGACAAAGACACACAGACACACACTCTTTTTAAATATAGTAGTGGAGATACTAGCTTTGCCTGGGAATAAAACCCTCAGTGTTCTTTCTGTTCTCTGTCTCCACTACTTTTTTTTTTCTTTTTACACTTTTTTCCTCTTCCTTCACCCTGGAATTTGTTCAGCCGGTTCCAGCTCTGCGTGAGTTAAAAACATCTTTGTCCTACACCCCATCCCTACTTTTTTCTTCCCTTTCTCTGATCTTTCTCTCCCTTCATTTTGATGCTCACTCATGCTCAACCAACACTGCCTGTATTAGAGACTATTTTTTCTCCACACACTTTGTTTCCCCCCCCCTTTTCTTCACCTTCTTTTCTCTCCCTACTTCTTTTGCTTTGTTGGTCTTTCCCTCTTTCTATTCTGTTGAACAGAAAATACCAGTTCCACCTGGATTATACACCCCTCGGTGCTTATCCACCTTCCCTCTCTTTTTTTTTTAAGTTCTTCCATCTCTTATTCTTTTTCTTCCTCATATATCTTTCTCCAGTGCTCATAATTTTTTCTTCTGTTAATGCCTCAACCCCTCTTACCACACACCAAAAATCTCTTCTCTACCTCCCTTTTCTTATTCAGGTGTTTGAACAATTGCAAGGTGGGTTGCAGAGGAAATAGCTCTATCAAGCTGCCTATAGACCTTGTGGAAATACAATTTTTCCTATGGAAATATGAAAATATGAAAAATATGAAATAAGAGTCTGCCTGTGGATCTCAAATCAATGATTGTATCAACTATTAGTTAGTATCTTAATCATTTTCCAGGTGTCTGGATTTCATAGTTTTGGAGGTATGCTGGGCACACACAATTTTATGTTAGAAAACCCTTGTTTCCACCACTGCCCCCATGGTCTTTTTCTTTCCTAGTCCTCAATCTTCTTCCAAGTAATAGGAATTCTCTCTCAGCCATTCCCTGTTTCTTTGAAATGCAGGACTTGTGGGACCTGATGAACAAAGTAGGGCCTGGATTTGCCTAGAACAGATCTGGGCAAGCTGAGGGCACATGGAACTCTTTCCAAGGCTTAATGTGCTCTCCAGTTATAAATAAATGGCCTTTTATCTCTCCATACTTCCCGGACCACTCTTTATTCTGTCTAAAAAGTAGAATAAATCACCTCTCTGTGTAGACACCTCAGGAGTCCAGGAGCAGAAAACCGCTCTTCAGACACACAAAATTTTCTGCTGCAGGTCTAGGGGCCCCATGAAGAAATTAGCCTCCTAGGCCTGGCTCCAGATTCATTTCTAAGGGAATATTAGGTATGCCTAGTATCTAAAGATGGTAGAGCAGGCTAAAGGCCAACTTTAATTAGCTAAAATTCATCAATCCATTAAAGAAAAATAAGCTATGCCCACCCTGATGTCTCCTTATTAACTATGTCAAATACCAGATGTCTAGGTTTCTTGTTCCTGGAGTTACGGCAGGTACTTACACACATTCTCTTCTATTATTATTGATGGATGGATGGAGATAGATAGATAGATAGATAGATAGATAGATAGATAGATAGATAGATAGATAGATAGTCAAACAGATTTGCCTCAGTGGTGGCAGTTTCTCTTCTTTTCCCCAGAGTGCCCACCTCTTACATAATGTTCCTCAGTTCTATATGTTTTTATGTACATCTTACCTTCCCACAATAATATTTAGCAATTTCACATCCAGGTTAACTGAAGCAGGAGAATGTCAAGTGTCTGGTCATGCCTTAAACAGCAGCTTACACTAATTAGAACAGCTTCTGAATGACTGCTGCTCTTCTCCTTTCAATATTAAACATTTAGATATTTCTTAAAACAGAGAAGACTTACAGATTCTAGTGCTGGATGAATAATAGCAACAGGCTAGTTGTTATTATTATACAATAAACTATTCATCTGGCTGATCTTAATTCATTCCCCACTGAGTTGTAATCCACGTTGTTACATATGCTCTAGATTGTACCATAACAATGAGCATAAAGTTCAACCTCTGGAGAAAGAAATCAAAATAAAGCAGTAGGTGAAATAAGCTGTTGAATTTAAACGGGGGGGGGACACAATTTGTGGTTGTTTCTATCACTTGTTGTCTTTGCTAAAGACACAGCTTTTTTTTTGTAGTTATGCTAATGTTTATTCCACAAGTGCTTGAGAATCTCATCAAATATTCCAAGTGTCAATGTTTTCATCTTTGCTCTATCAATATTTATAACTGGAGAGCACATCATTGTTACAAATACCTTGGGTCAATGAAAAATCTCTATTTACAAACAGTATACATAAGAAAAAAGCAGTTGAACAATATAATTTCTCTCTGCCTCTGATTGAGTGTCCCACAGGTAATGAGAATAGAAACTCCAAATAAATTATGAAGGTCATACCCTCTGGTATAAAAATGCAAAATGCTTTTATAAAGCTGTCTGCTGGTAAGGAAGCTGTGCTTTGTAATGACAGACCACGTGCCTAACTACTAGAATCTTAGAAACAGAATTGCCCAACATATTACCCAGCTGACAAAGGGCAAGTTCAGCCAAACAAAATTCAGATCAAAACCACCAGTAGAATATTGATCTTGTGCACACTCTCTATTACCATGCCGTACACCACCACTCTATGATAAGATTGGCAAAGAAAATACAAATCATATACTGTTCTGTTTGAAAAGCCATGCTGGCAAAGAGGACTGGCTGAACATATGCAAAAGTAAGTCAGTTGGGACCTCAGGACAAGGCTAGGTCATATCAGTTGGGAAGCTCCAGTGCTGAAGAGCTTGTAGTAATCCCCTCAGCAACCTTCAAACACAATAGCGCATGAAGTTGCCTCAATAGAGCAACTGATGGTCATCAACCTGTTCCCTCTTCCTGCCCAAATTTTCCTTTGTATCCTTACCTGCCCAGACATTAAGAAGCTATTGCGAGTCCCATCAATTCTTTGTCACCTAATGTCACCTAATAACCACCAGCCCATTCCGGACCTCATTGTTTACTCTGCCATTAACACCTTCTCTTTCAGGGCTGAAAAACAATATTTAAACGCTGACTCTGAGCCAGACAACTCATAGTACACTGGATATAGGATATCATTCTCCTGTTAAGATTCCCATTCTTGTGGCTGCCCTTGGATCCCTAGACTGAGCCACATGACAATATTACTTATCCTGAACAGAAGAGACAATTGCCCACTTCATCCTACCTCCTTGCTGTCCAAATTTCCTTCTGTTAGCCTTGTGTGATTGTGAGACTGCTTGACTATTGTGTGTTTGTGATTTTTTTCTCCCAATAACACATTCTTTGGACCTCCAGCTGATAAAGGGCATTAGTACAGATATACAAAAGTGGAAAGATCCTGTATGGTTACCCATCTCTCATAGGCCTCCCTTTTGAACTATAATTCCACCAAGGTACTGCTACCATGGGTGGATCTCTGAGTCACCCACCTTTTGGGTAACCACATGTGTGGCATATATGTAATGCAATGCTAAGATGTGCTTCAAGCTACATCTTAGCTCAGACACTGGGGGAATATACATAATTCTCACATTCCACCATAAGCAGATAATTCATAGTCACTGATATTATGAGCTAACTCAAAATAAGCCCAATGAAAGATTTGTGTTGTGTTGATAACCTGTGCAAGCACAAACATCCTCAAATAAATCAGACTACACTGACTTGTAAGAAGCCATCCTAACAAATTAACTGAAAGATGTGATATTGCTCTAATCAATAATAGTGACACTAAGTCCAACAAAGACCAACATGGATAATTGATTTTGTTGCACATCTATAGGAGAGGGGTGTGTGTGTCCTACTGAAACTTCTGAATTCCCAAAGCCACCCGCAGAAGCCAAACAGAGAGTTACATGAACAGCTTTCTAGAGTGTGAGCTATGATTTAAGTCTGTAACTATGAAGCGTGTCATATAGTTCCTACCTGCCCATTCACAGAGAATGGGCAAAGACTCCCTTAAGAGATCATCTTTACTGCATCTTACCTCTGCCAGATGGTTCCCTCCTGCATGAGATATTGACTTAACACATTGGATATCTCGTGGGTGGAAAAATGCAGACTAGGAATTTAAACCAAACCTTCTATCAACCCAGAATCTGCCATCACACTTTTCCAACCCTTGCAGTATGAGCTATGGTTATTTTCATCAATTTGCATTTTGTAAATATTTCCCCCAGACTATGTATTTAACATACAACTATTTCAAATATAAAATAAAGCTATGAAATCTAGAGATGTATATGAATAGCTAAGATTAAGCAGGCAAGCATGGTATAACTGCGGCTATTGAGACCAGTATAGATGTAGCTGTTAAAATACCTGTTGTTTCGATGACCTTGAGGGATTGCCATGGACAACCAGATGATTGTCTCCTGGGAACAGCTGGTAGGTTGTGAGAAGATGTAAGTTCACACAACAGAGACTCCTGCAACCCATAGTACTTGCCTGTGCATAGATGCATGGTACATGGCCACATTAATTATTCCTTTTACAGACCATCTTTCTTTGTGAGCTTTCTGCACCATTCAGATACAGTCAACATGGCATTTCCACTTACATTACCACATACTCTGCCTCCTGCTTTTACATATCTCTGCAGGTCTTTAATTGTCACATATTATCCTTCCCGCTTTCCACATATAATTAATCAGACCATAGCAGCCATCTTGTTGACTAGTCCCAACTAAAGTAGATCCATTCAATAAATTATTGTATGTTAGATTAACACATAGAATTCTTAATGTCCTTCCTTAAACTGCAAAGCCCAGGATTCCATAGGATATTGAAAGTGGAATAATAGCACAATAACAATGTAGTGCAGAAATGGCCTAAATTTTGTATTTCACTTTAATATCATCTAGGTTTACATAGGAAAACCTCAAAGAAGGCAAAACATATGGCAGTATGACAAGCTCATCCATTAGATTTTTTTTCTACATCAAGGAGGAGTTTTGGATCTCACAAGAGTTCAGATTATTTTTCCCTGATACTTGCCAATGGGAGACATGATTATAACACTTTTCTCTATAAAACAATCTTTATGGAGGCCAGAATGGAAGTGGTATGCAGACATTATGTTGGGAAGCTTCAAGGTGGCAGCATGTCATGAGCAGAGATGTAATTCCCTCAGAGGTCACATGAGTAATTTCAGCAATGTTCTTCATGCTACAAGAAAGTCTTTGAAAACCACACAGCTGTCAAAGGCTTTTCACAATGTGAGATTTATTCTATGCCAAATTTGCACATGGTTGTTTTGTGCAGAAAACAGAATTTTCTACACAGGTAGCATTTTCTGAATAGAAAACAATATGTCAACAGGGAAATATTTGTTCTTTCTCAGAAAATGTTTTTTTCTCTGCAGAAAATGTGGAGTTTTTATGCAAATCAATCATGTGCAAATTTTACACAGAACAGATCTCCAACCACAGCATTTTCTGACAGAAAAATCTTGTTCTGCATGGAAAATAGTATTTCTATGTAGAAATATTAATTATTGCACAGAAAATGCTTTTTTTCTATGCAAATCAACCGTGTGCAAATTTTAAGCCAAATCTCCAACTACAGTGTTCGCTGTGCAAATAATACTATTTCTGTGTCGAAATGTATTCTCCATGCAGAATATGCCGTGTCCTGCACAGATAATGCTGTTTCCATTGCAAAACAACCACATTTGAATTTTGTGCAGAATAGGTCTTGATTTGTGAAGATTCTCATAAGTCCAAGATTCTTTTCATTTCCCAAATATTTTTGTAATATTCTATCCATATCTACTCATAAGGAGAAATTTCACAAGGTCCAAGTTTTGTCCATAACATTTGCCACATAGAGTGACCAGACATAGCTTAGACTACCTTACAACCTGAGAAGGTAGTTGAGCTATATTGTTGCCTGTTCTGATGAATGCAGGCAAGATGGGACCTGTCTTTTTTTGGCTATCAATGGAATCCACCAGTTCCAAAGCAAAGGCATTGCTGCACTTATATTGGCAAGGGAATCATCCTCTCATACCAATGAAGACTGTCTACTGTCGCCACCAACATGCCCCCACATACACTGAACTGGTGTATGTTACATGGTTCCTGAGGCTTTGGCTGGATTTTGCTTGGGGACGGGGGAGCTAAAAAGAAAATTCCTGTGGTTCAATCAATGGGAAGCCCCAGATTGTTCTTGCAATGAACTGTATCTCCCTCCAGGAGGATTATTCTATAGAGCTTTTCCTCTTCTCTCATTTTCCACAAAAGTCACCTTGCATCCCCATAATTCCCATAATTCATGCCAAGAAAGGAAGATGCATCCAGTTTGCAAAAGGTTGCTTACTTCCTTGCTTTTTTATCCTTGTAGGTCTCTCCTGATCTGCTGTGTTGTCTTTTAAGGCTGCTGGCCAAACCCTTTGCTTTGAAACCAGCTGGAAACTGTAGGGCCTAGAGGAGGATTTCTTTGATGTAAATTCAACTTTGGTAAGTGATGAGCAGTCTTTTGTTGATTGCACCGAAACCAGTGTAATTTTGTTAAATTAAAAGAAATGAAACAACAACAACCTGTAACCAATAGGTAGTCAAAGTAGTGCTGTGGTTTAGGTGAATGTTAAAGGACAATAGTGGATAGTTTTGTGATGTGGTGTATCACCCAGCAGGTGATAAGTGATAAGCAGGTGATACACTTGCTGGGACTCTCTGATTGCTTTGCATCTTCCCTGGATTCTTGGTACTGCTGTGAAGATGGCTTAAAGTTTTATTTGTATTCCATGTCCCTCGATTTACAGTCAATAAGCTATGGACCTGCTTCAAAGGGAATAGTGCTTTATTTATTTGTTTGTTTAAATATTTATACTCCTCCTATATCAAGAGATCTCAGGGTGGTTTACAAATAGCATTGAAACAGATTAAACAGGCTAAAAACCGTAAGATAATTTCAATCAGCTAAAAGCATATTGATATAATAAGTTAAAAACAAATTTATGAATTTCAAAGTTTAAAACTATATATAACATTCTTTGGGTTGAATTAGTGAAGCCCAAATGCTCTGGTGAGCAACCAAGGTGTAACTTGGTGCCTAAACGATATGAATGTTGGTGCCAGTCAGAAAGCATGCCACTGGTGACATGCCACAACTGAGAAGGCCCTCTCCCATGTTCTGACACAGTGTATTGACCTAACTGGTGGAACACAAAGGAAGACCTCCCATAAGATCCTAATCCTTCAGCACATACTGGTAAAGATGCTCCCTCAAGGGGATAGGCCCCAAGCCTATCCTAAATGTCATCACAAGCATATTGAATTCAGACTGGAAATGTATTGACAGCCACTGCAGTTCTTTTAAGAAGGAGTCTATATGATATTCCAGTCAGCAGTTGACTTCACACTCACTGCAGCTTCTGGGTCTACTTCAAGGGCAGCCCCACATAGATCATGTTATAGTAGTTTGAACAGGAGGTTACGAGAGCATGGACTACAGCAGCTAAGTTATCTCTGTCCAGAAAAGGCTGTAGCTGGCCCACCAGCCAAAGCTATCACCAAGCACTCTGAGCCACAGAGTCCACTTTGGCTTCCAATGACAGAGGTGGATCTAGGAGCACTTCCAAGCTACATACCTGTTCCTTCAGGGGGAATACAGCCCCACCCAGAACAGGCTGTTTTCCCAGTTCCTGACTTAAGAACCACCAGTTCACAGATCTTCCATCCTATCAGGATACAGCTTCAATTTATTGACTGTCATCCGGTCTGTTACAGCATCCAGACACCAGTCCAGTAACTGCACACTCCAGCTGACTCAGATGACAAGCAGAAATAGAGCTAAGTGTCATCAGCATGCAGTGTTGTTAAGCAAGGCATAGGAGAAGGGATATGGATATTTTCAGAACACAGTATTTCCATCTTTGTTTTTCAAATTTGCTTCAGGCTGCATTCGCTCAAGATTAATCTAGTATTCAGCAAATGTTTTGATAAATACACCCCAAACTGTAAGAAAAGCCTGGGAAAGACAGTAATTCAATGGTAGAATAGATGGTGTTCATCCCAAAAGCTGCATGTTCAGAGCCTAGAATCTCCAGATAAGAAAGAATCTTATCTGAAATCCTGAAGAGCCACTGCCAGTCAATGACAACAGTGCTGGGTGAGAGGGAACAATGAGCTAACTCACTATGAGACAGCTTCTGTGTTCCTAAATCTGTATTTGGTGCAAATTTCATCTACATATCTTTATAATGTGAGAGTAAAGGTCATGGCTTAGAAGCATTTTTTTTATTATGGAAGGTCAATATTAAGTTGTATGATTTTAAGCCTGAAGCCTCATAATATGTGATGGTTCTTTTTCTTTTCCTTTCTTTTGTCTTTTTTTTTCTTGGTCTTTTTGTGTCTTATGTATATTTGCCTAGGTACTAGTGTCAATTTTATGTTCCTTTCTCTTTAATATGTTTCTTTTTTTTTTTGTATTTGCTTCTTATGTAACATATATTGTGAGTTTCTCTCTTTGTTACTTACGTTTTTGTATATATTCTGTTCCTGTAAGGTTTTCTTTTCTCATATATATTTAAAAAGTTTTTTTTAAAAAAAAAAAAAAAGCTGCACTGTTCAAAAGTTTGTGTTAGACATATCAGATCTTTTAGGATTGTCATTCTTAGTGTCATACAAATTAATATGGAAACATGTATCTACATGTTTTTCTGAACTTTTTCACAGATGTGTTAGACCACTACTTCTACCACTTCCACCATCCCAGGTGTTTCCCATGGTGGTTTAGGAGAAGACCATTGTAGTCCACCTGGGGAATATCAGGCTGGGGGAAGCTTGGAAGTACAAGTAAATATTTTCAACTCTCCACAAATGGGTTCTCAAAATTCAGTATTCTATTTTGAGTGGAAATAAATTGAGACAATTTCACTCATATTTTTCTAGTGGGAGAAGAAATTGTCCAACACTTTTTATAGTCCAGTTCAACAAGAACAGTTGCACCAGTACTGTGTTTGTTTCCCTAAGATTGATCACCACATACACACATGCACATGCTCAATGCCTTCAGTTTCCTCCCTTCAGATTCATATTTTCTCTCTGCTACTCATTGTATCAGGGGTAGTTAGAAAAGAACACTCTCACAGCATAAAATCATGGAAACTATTTTTTTCTTTCCTAAGAAACCTTGCTCATGCTGGGGCTTAGGCATCTACCATATGTTCTTTGGCTTCATTCTATGACTATCAAACTAACATATAGCATATATTAGGTAAGCTATATATAGCCAAATATGGAAGGTACTCATGATGCATTCCCAGTACAGCCTTTACTGCTGAATAAGTTGCTCTTTTTGAAACCCACATGTGCACAGCAAGAAAGTGTGTAACTTCTCCAAGACAGTAGTATGTTATTGTTTCTGGAAAGTGTGCTTTCATAACATTTGCAGAAAAGCACTAACTTTAACTAGGAAACTAAATATTTTCACTCACACATCTTCTCCAATGCTGAAAGTATTTTTTTAAAAAACGTCTCAGATGGATTTGAGATCTGTTTGCAAAAAAGAAATACCAATTCCTCCATGACTTCCATATTTTCCTTTGTATGCATTAGAAGCCATTTAAGTATACATACTGCAAATGCTAACCGAATAATGTCTTGCCTTTCCTACCACTTTCTCTGTAAGTGACATAGCTAAATTATCGTTAGAGCCTTGGTCTGCCAAATAGATTAAATATGTAAACACACAGCCCTGATCTTTGTAATGTGAGTGAGATTGCAGGTTAAAATTAATGAAACCTTGGGGTAGGCTGCCCTGGAGTCTTTCCAATAAGGCTGAAGCACAGTTGACTGTAACTTCTTCCAGCAGCCAGCATGAAAAACATCAAGATAATAAATGTCCTTTATGTTTCCAACACTCTCTTCTTCCATCTTTTCTACATACAAACTCCCCTGCTACATCAAGAAGCCTTGTAGTCTCAGAATACATCCTTAGTTTTTCAACTAACAATACTACAATTGGTTCCAACATTAATTTTCTAGAGAATACTAGTCCTTATTAGGGATGTAAAAAGTGCTCTCAATTTTTCTCATTCTCAGTGAGAAATGATAGACTAAGACAACCTGTTGGAACAATGGTGTAAAACTCTTCCAGAGAGAATACTGCTCCTAAAATTATGCATTCTTGTGTGTGTAAGTGAAATAAGTGAGCATTTACGTTATGCCTCCTCAGAATCATGATCAGAGCTTGTACAAAAGGCTATGTGGGGCAGACCAAGATAATTACAGCAGGCATCTCCCCAACTTAGGCCCTTTCCACACCCTACCTGATCCCAGTGGCATCCTATGGGCATCTTGGTAGAGGTTCTCCCAGAATGGAAGCATGACAGGAGTGCTCCCTTCTGCACTGGCTGCCTGCAGGAATGCAGGAGTCACAAAGGCCACGTGTCTTGCTTCCGCAGCACAGCCAGGTACTGTCCTAGGCTGCGCTGGGGCAGGAAGTGCAGCCATTGTGCTTCCTGACCCTCTGCAACTCAGGTAAGTGCAGGAGGGTGATGGGAAGGCAATGTGATTGCCAGTCATTGATGGGGAGAACCCATCAATGATTTGTGGTGCAATGGTGTCTCCTGGGGATAGGAGAAGGATGGGACCCAGACAATGTCATGCAGAACCATCATCTGGGTCTTGTCCTTCTCCTGTCCCCAGTGTGGGATGAAAACATCCTGCAGAAAGGGCCTTAGACTCTTTGATTGTGTAAGGAAGGCATCCAGAAGTACTGCTACATCTGAACTCAGGGTTTTCTCTTTGTGTGACTTGGCATGTGCTTTTCAGGATTCGCAGTCAAATGCAGACATCTCTCTCCATCTCTACGCAAGTACAAATAAACTTTAGGTGATTGGAGAAGATTTTTCTGCCACATAGCTTCTTACACATGCGCGCACACATGCGCACGCACACACATACACACACACACAAATCATTCATTTTATTTTATTTATTTTATTCAATTTGTACACCTTTCTTTCAAGGACCCAATCTGAGACCAATCTCATAGTTATAGTACCTCTGAATATCAGAAATAGTATGCCAAAGGGCTTAGGCTGACAATATGTTCCTTTCTCTCAAATAGGCAATTGATCAGGCTAGAGAGGGCTTGTTTCCTACTTTAAAGGAAAGCAAGACACACACACACACACACACAAAGCTCTTCCTATCTGAAGTGCCATTGATCCTTTACAAGAGAAGATCCTCTGTCCAATCCAAATTCACTTTAATGGTAAATAAATGTAAGAAGGGAGAACAGGGGCTTTAAATTACCCATCAAAAATCAGCACACAGGTCATCAGAACACCATCTTGGCTACTACATCAAGATATATTGTATTTTCACTTAAATTATAGTAACAATTTCTAAATTTGCACTCTATAGATCTAAAGTAGCATATGCAGATTTTAAGCAACTGTTTCTTCTTGGATTGCATTTCCTCTTTTTCAGAAATTCAAACATTGGTAGCTCAAAAGTAGTCTTCTATACATGCTGGACTGCAGTGTCTGAACACCATAACCTGTGGCTTGCTGGATTGCAAGTAGGGGAGTCCCAACACAACACCTGGAAGATGCCAGGTTTAAAACCCTGTGGCCTGATTACACCACAGTCCACAATGTTTGTTCATGTATTTAAACCTTCGAGCATAACTTAGATTTTGAGGGAGGAATGGCTGGACTAGGAAGTTACTACTAACAAAGGGGTGGCAGTGTAGGATGCTTTTTACACAGCCTTTAAAAGCTATTGAGTGATGAATGCTGTCAAGCCAACCCTCCCAGTTTCAAAGCTGGATGTTCAAAGTTCCACTTCACATGCACACCAAAAAAATTTCAAAGAAATTCTACAGAGGTAGAAGCACCACGCAAAAAGTGAGGAAACAGACCCTCCACTGAGACAGCCTGTTACCCATCCTTAAGAGTTCTTCCAGCTAATAGGACTGATGCACAATCACCATTATTTCAAGAGCTTTGAAACTGCAAAGTTCATGTTGGAAATCAAACCTTGGAAATGTTTGATCTGTTCCTTAAATAGAAGATATCTTGCAGGGCAAGATTTATACAGGATTTTATATATTTCTTATACATGCTGCTGTTCCCATCCCTTTCTCATGCACATACCTTATATTTTCAGGGTGGTTTTTTTTAAAATTATTTTCACACGTGATTTTAGTAGATGTGATCAATCAGATTTCCTTTTGTTTTTCAACCAGGAGGAGGAGAAGGAGATAACTTATAAGCTGCACAAATACCTTTCAAATGAACCTTGAGTCTGGAAGCAGTTCTAAGAATCTCAGGTAAATGTACTTCACATCACTTGCCACCAGTCCTCTTTACTGGAGATAGCATAAATTGAACCTGGGATCATCAACATGAAATGTTTGTACTCAGCCAAAGAACTACATCTTCTCCTACAATATAGAGCAGAACTGTATGAGACAAGAGGAGCTCATCTGTGTTCATCAGGATCCCTTCCTCCAGATCCTATCCAGCATTAAACCATATTACTCTAGAATGTAGAATTCTGTCTTCTGGGGCTTTCAGGAGGTGCAATTCTTCTGATAAATTACTATTGGAGGGCCATGCACCTTTATTAAATAAATAAATAAATAAATAAATAGTATAAAACAACCCAGAATTGTAAAAGGGAGTAATTGAAAGATCAGTCCCAGTTTTGTCTAAATTATAAATGGCATGATGTGGCCAGGACAGTCCAAAGAAGTTGCAAAAGAAGAGGAGGATGTAGCCCTCAGATTCTCTGTGACTGATACAGGAGAAAGAGAAAGACAAACAATAAAAAAAAGGGTGAAAAGTCTATCTGAGAAGACAGATTTAACATTAGAGTGTATGTGCTGAATATGGGGGAGGACTGATTCTAATGAGAGCAAGAGGCAAAAAGAAAATGCTCAGAAGTTAGTATCTACACAGTGGAATATTGACCTATCCTGCAAGGCTATTTTAGTAATTACAGAAATGATACTGTATGTGAAATGCATTCATTCAGCAGTCTAAATTATTATACAGATTTACAAAATGCTAAGTTTTTATTTATATATATATATATATATATATATATATATATATATGTTTCAGCAAAATAAAAATAAACACAAAATAGAAAATTTGTGTACAATTTACAATCCTATCAAATATATACATTTTTCTTCCATGTAACCTATTCCAGAGCAAATAATTATTCTTGCACTTTTTACCTTGTCCTCCGTTCCTTAAGTATTTTTACCCAATGTGTTATTCACAGAGTAAATTTTATCAGATCTTTTGTCTAACATAATATTACTACTTCAACTTTATAAACTTCACTGTAACTTTTACTTTATACGTAAATTACATATATAACATATACAGATTATATATATAGATCATTTTTATCCATTACCTTATGTGATCATGATAGCGTCAACTATTTATAGTAGCTTATTTCCAATCCTTCTCTTTTCAGTCTGTCCTTATTACACCTTACAGTAATGTTAGAATTCTCTCCTTATATTAAGAATTTCTCCAGTTTGGGAGAAACAGATTTACCAGAGCCCACTCTCTCTCTATTTTCCCCTCCGTCTGTCCCCTTAGTCTTTGTGTCAAATTATCTGTTAATTTCTTGCAATTTATGAATCCAGAACTCAATATCTGGTGTTTCTTGTTTTTTCCACAACCTAGCATATTCTACCCTTGCTAGGGTTATCATGTATAACAATATCCTAGCATATTTCTTCTTAATATTTGAATCTATCATATGTAGCATATTTAATAAATATGTTTCGGGTGTCTTCACAAATTTGATTTGAAGAATTTCTTCTATTTTTTATGGATATCGTTCCAATATTTTCTTGCTTTTTCACAAGTCCACCAAAGATGGTATGTCATACCCATACCCGTTTGAGATTTCCAACATTTACTGGCTCCCACCTTATATATCTTTTGGAGCTTAGAAGGAGTCACATACAATCTGTGGAAGCTCTTCAAGTAATTTTCCTTGAGATTTTGAGCAGCTATGGATTTATGTGTTAGCTTCCAGCTTTCTTGCCAGTGTTCAAGCTCCACAGTATGGCCAATATTCTGAGCTCATTTGATCAATACCATTTTAACAGTCTCATCTTCTCTGTTATAGAGTAGTAGTGACTTGTATAATTTGGCAATTATTCTTGGTGGGTTCTCTCTTATGATTTTTATTATTTCATGATGTTTCTGATAGATATTAAATCTCTCCTTCAGCTGTCGGTAAGGGAAACAATTTATTTTTATCCCCTCCTCTTCCAATTCAGATCTGTCCTTGATTTTTGCGGTTCCATTTACTTGTTCAATGATTATGTCTTCATATCTAAGTCAATTATTTGTACTCTTCCATCTTCCATAGAACGCTTCTTGCGGGGAAACCCAGCCAGGAATTTGATTAATGAATATTCTCTTATAATTATTCCAAACTGACAAGAGAGATCTTATGATGTAGTGATGTGCAAAATCTTTGTCTATCTTGGCTTTATCATAACATAAGTACGCGTGCCATCCCATTCTTACATATGAACCCTCTAATGTTAGCAGTCGTTCATTACTTAGGTTGATCCAGTCTGCTATCCAAGACATTGCAGCGGCTTCATAGTACGTATGAAAGTCTGGGGCTCCTGCTCCTCCTCTAGATGTTAGGTCCGTTAAAATCTTCCAACTGATTCGTGGTTTCTTCCCTTTCCAGATAAATTTGGTTATGTCTTTTTGCCACTGCATAAATGGTTTTTTATTGCTTATAATAGGTAAGTTTTGAAATAGAAATATCATCTTTGGTAACACACTCATTTCAATGGCAGCCAATCTTCCCATAAGTAAAAGTTTCTGTTTCATCCAATCTTCTAGATCTTTCTTAATTTCTTCCCATTTCTTCCGTAATTATTTTCGAAAAGTTCATTATTTTGTTTAGAAATCCAAATTCCTAAGTATCTGATCTTCTTGGCTGATTTGAAACCTGTTATCTCAGTTAATTTTCTTCTTCTTTTTTGGTTGTGTTCTTTGTCAAGATTGCGGTTGTTTCTTTATTTGCCTTAAATCCAGATAATTTGCCAAATTTGCTCATCAGTGCATTAATCCGATTAATACTATTTAGGGCTCGTCTAAAAACAGTACAAGATAATCAGCAAAAGCTTTTAGTTTGAATTGGTATTTTTTAAATTGTAGGTCTTTCACTCCTTGATCATTACGTATTACATTGTTTAGTATTTCCACTGACGTTACAAAAAGAAGCGGGGAAAGTAGACATCCTTGTTTCGTCCCTTTAGTGACCGTGATTAGGTTTGGTTTTTCTCCGTTAATGATTGGTTGAGTTGTTTGCTGTTGATAAATCGCCTCTATCCAGGTTATAAATTTCACACTGACTTCCATTTTCCATAGTACTGCTTTTAAGAACAGCCATTTAAGCGTATCAAATGCCTTTTCGGCATCTATGAATATCATTGCAAGCTTCTTTTCGTTATGTTTTTCGTAATACTCGATTATGTTGATTGCTGTTCTTATGTTTTCTCTTAAAGATCTTTTTGGAAGGAATCCGTTCTGATCTTCATGAATTATCTCTGGTAATATACGTTTTAATCTATCTGCCAATATAGCTGCAAATATCTTGTAGTCGGTGTTTAATAGGATATTGGTCGATAATTTTTGACGTCTGTATGGTCCTTGCCCTCCTTAGGTATAAGCGTTATATTTGCCCCTTTCCAAGATTGTGGTATTCCTGTATGTAAAGCTTCATTGATGGTTTTTTGAAGCGGAAGAGCGAGTTCATGTTCGAATGTCTTGTAAAAAATTGCCAGAAAACCATCTGGTCCTGGGGCCTTATGTGGTTTCAGTCATTTTATTGTTTCAACTATCTCAACCATAGATACTGAACAGTTAAGTATAGCTTGTTTTTCTTCAGAAATTTTACTTATAGAACATTTATCCAAATATTTATTTTCTCAGTTTCTTACTGTGAAACTGGTTTTGCCTTGGTAAAGGAGACTACTACATCTCAAGGTAGTTTTCTTTCTCTAGTGGTTTTAGATGTAATTCTGAACATCCAATCTAATGATATCTCCAGATCTCCTTCTGAAATTCCAATAAACTCTGCCAACGCCGGTATCAAAATCTGGTAAAGGTTTCCCGAAGTGCTCTCTGGCAGTCCTCTCAATTTTATGCATCTTTCTCGGTACGGAAGTTCATGTGCTTCAATCCGGTAATTGTCCTCTTCTTGTCGTTTGCTGAGTGTTCGTATTGACTCCTCCAACTGTTTTGTCTGTTCTTTTATGTTTTTCATTTCTCCTTTTAGTTTTGTTATATCTTTAACTATATTATCGATCTTCTTACCTATAATCACTAGCTCTTGTTTCATATCTGCACGTAATTCGGATCTTGTCTCTTTTAGATCCTTTCTGATCTCTGTTTTGAAACTTCTGAACTCTTCCAGCATCTGCATCATCTATTCAGTTGATTTTGTAGATGCATCTATAGATGTGCTTCTTGCAACAGTTACAGTTGTGGTAGCAGCCGCTGCTACATTTGTTGATCCTTTTCTAGTTCTTGGATCCATCTTAATATGATTCACTAATAGTTTGTTTCAGTACTGTCTCACTGTTGGAGTACTCTCTCAATAGTCACTATCCAAATAATGTCCACTCCACCAATTTAAATACTCATGTATAAACAGTTCATTATAAACAATTTTAGTACCTATTATAAACAATTCTTGTGAACCATTCTTCTGAACAATTCATTCAATATTCAATCTAAACAATTCATTCAGGTATAGTCTATTCATTCAAAAAAGAAAAAAAAACAGTTCATATAACCAGATACTTCAAATACATACAGTTCACTCAATATTCAAGTACAAATAGTTCATTCAGTGTTTGCTATTCAATAATCAATTTTTCAATCCAGTAATCACTATTCAATTCAGTTCATTCACTTTGGTATTCAAGATTCCATTCAAATCATTCCATTCCATTCCATTCAGTTCAATTTGATTCAATCCATCTATGTGCTACATACTATTTATAAACACTTATTAATCAATAAAAACAGTGTATGTATAAGCAATGTATGTCTATGTATGTATAAGCAGTGTACGTGAATGAAAAGTACATATTTTAATAAATACAGTTTATAAATATATGAATTGATAAGCAATATATAACAAATCAAATATGCACTATTACTTTAACTACTTGTTACTTCTCTATTAGCTATATATATGATACTTAAATCCAGTCAGGTAATCAATTGTTCAATTAATAAAAAAGAAAACCAATTAGTTAAACAGTTAATTCATCAGTTAATATTTAAATCAGATCAGTTAGCAATCGACTCTTATTTCCAATATAAAAAGCACACGAATGCTTGTCCCTGTGGGGGGAGAGGGTAACCCACCAGTCGCATTATGAATCAGACTTTGGAGACCACGTGCTTTCGACCTCACGTATTGAGTCTGTACGAAGTTCGATCCTCAATAAAATACCTGTCTCTTTTTATGGAAGTCTGGACAACAAATCCAAATTAAATTAGGGCAAAAAATCTATAGTCGCAAAGTTTTACTGTAGTCTTTACGTTGTTTTCCAACTCTAGCCAGATTCAAGGTCGATCTGCTGCCTAGTCTCTCGCAGTCTCTTCACTTGTTGCTTAATGGTGTTAATGGCGCTTTGTAACGAAGTAAAGATCTCTGTCTTCTCTCCCCTTACACCTCCCAAATTAGTGCGGTTCGTACAGTTCTGAAAAAAAAGGAAACCGAATGGAGCCTAATCCAAGGATATCCTCAGATGCTCATAAAAGAAAAATATTTGTAAGTCCTGCTTTCTCCCGTTTTCCCCTTCTTGTGACACACCACATGGTAGCAGAGAACAGATTAAGGGAACTAATTCTTGCAACTTATTTTTCCAACGTCCAAAAGTTCAAAAGTCCACTTAACGATCTTAATTTGTGGACTCCAGTCTTTAATCTTCTATAAATTTCCTCTCTCTTAGTATATCAGATGTTAAAGAAGAAATGTTCTTGTATAGTCAATACGTTCCTATGGCTATTTGTAATAATGCTTAAAAAAAAACAGTCTTGTGTCCAGGACTGGAATGAAAGTAACTTACTTTGTCCATGGCATAAGCAAGCAGTCACTGTGAATAAATTGCTCTGTCCAGGTTCTTTTTAATCCTTTAGTTGAGGCTTACTGAAGTTTGCTTTTAAAAGTCAGTAGCGACACTTTTTGCCATTTTCGGCAACAACGACTTGGCTGTGGAAGGCTCTTCAGTCCCCTCATACTCCATTCACTCCTACAGAGTCTTTGCAGACCTTTTGTAGGGGCTGGGAGCTGGTAACCGGACCCCCTCTGAACCCCACTAGAACCCTCTTTACCAGGAGGGTACTTCCACCGGGTTTGATGGCTTAATTCCCGGTTAATCCACATCATGTGGCAACTCGAAACAGAGCTAAAGTTTCAGGCTACCTCTCGCATCCGCCATGTGACAGGAAGTTGCAAAATGCTAAGTTTTTTAATCAAGGAGAGATGACAATTCTGGCAACATCTGTTGAAAGACTGCCCTAATCCCAATACAACCAGGCATGTAGGATAAACATCTTGTGGTTGTTGCTTCTGCTGCTGCTGTTATTGTGGGTCTTCAATTTGTTTCTGTCTTATGGTGATCCTAAGGAGAACCTATAAAAGGGCTTTCTTGGCAAGATTTGTTAAGAAGGGGTTTGCTATTGCCTTCATGAAAGGGTGAGTGTGACTTCCCGAAGGTCATCCTGAGGACTTCCATTGCCACACAGGGAGTCAAACTGTAGTCTCTCAGAATTATAATACAACTATTATATCCACTATAAAATTAATAAATAAAAAAAATGTTGACTACTGGAAGATTTTTCATCCAGAGAGAAAAAGTGAAAAGAACATCATAATCAACCGTGTAATACGGAAAGCTGGGTTAAATAAGGGAGCTCTGGTGGCACAGTGGTTAAATGCCAGTATTGCAGCCACAAGGTTATGAGTTTGCTCCTGCCAGGCTCCAGGTTGACTCAGGCTTCCATCCTTCTGCAGGTAAGTAAAATGAGTACCCAGCTTGTTGGGGGCAATTAGCTAAAATACATGTAAACCACTTAGAGACCACTTAGCTGATAAGTGGTATAGAAATACACATGCTATTGCCACTTTATTTGATCAAACCTATTTAAGTTGTGTTGGCCTGGAAATGGATCAAGACCAGGGACCAAATTGATGCAGGTTGGTGAGGTCAGGTGTCACTCCATGACCACCTCCTAAGCCTTCCCTTAGGCAACATACCTGATTCCCAAGGGCAATCCAGAAATTGGGTTGCTCCCCAGCCAGCCATAATTGGAAAGCAACCCAAGGGACTCCCACCCAGGCATCAGAACTCTACACATGAAAGCCTGAATCCCAGATTAACTTCTATGATAGCCTCCCTCCCCACCCCCTAGGCCTTGGAAACCTAAAAAGGAAGCTCTGGAGCACTACCCTACATCAAAAGGGTGCCAGAAGTATACAATGAAGTCTTATATTTTCCCTCTGCTACCTGTAATGGATAAGCAACAAGCATTTGCTTAGTCTTTTTCCCCCACCCGGTCCTCCAGAAACAATATTTTCCTCTCATCTGACAAAATGCCATCTAACCTGTAGAATTCTGACTGTCAGAAAACTATGGTGAGATGTGAGATGTCATGTCCCAAACCTTTACCCAGAGTGCTACAGGGATCACCCTCACATCACCATGCCTGGTGTGGAAGAGCAGATAAAACCAGGGAAATTCCAGCCCAATGACTTAGGATAAGGTGAAAAGTTTGTAAAACCAGAGCTTTTCCCTTTAGCAATCCCAAGTCATTCCCACCAAAGTGAATGACTAATAAATCAGTGTGCTCCTCAAACAGAAGAGGCAACAAACCACTCCAACAAGAGCCTCTTCTCCAAGTCACTACATGGTGGCACCATCACTCAACCCCAGTTGAGCCCAAAATGGCAATTTGAACCTGACACACCACCCAGGACACCATACTATGGCTGCAGATCAAGATCTGTTATCTCACCAAACAGCACCTCGGAACAGAAATGATGAACAGCAACATAGCCACAGAACACCCGGGTATCTATTGTGGAGGACACCACACAAGTCCAGGTACATATTGTTCCCATGTTTCCTCAATTTTTTTGCCTCCAGCATCATTATTTTTTGGAATTATAAATCAATTTTGAAAAATAATTTAAAAAAATACAAAAACACTTGCAATCTCACACACTAGAAGAAGAAAACTTTTGAATTCTTTCATTCTTGCACATGAAAGCAAAACAAACAAAAGTTTAGTTCCTGGACCAAATAGATGCTTTTTTCCCCTGGCTTAAGGACACATAAAACAGTATAGGCATAGAGTGTGGCTATACATTAGCATGAATATGAACACATCAAAAGCAAACCATATTAATTTACCTCCAAAAATGAATTCTTCATTTTTCTTGTAGTTGCAAGGTATTCAGATAAGTTGCCTCATAGATCACTGCCATAACTCTGGCAGGACAAAACAGAATGCAAAAGAGCTTATGAAAACACAAGTACACCACAAGATGAAACATAAATCAAAATGCATTCGCTACAACTATGAGGTGCAATATTTAAGCCATAAACATGAAGCCATTTTATATTAAAAATGCTGATTAAATAAGAGAAAAATACATTTCCTAAAACTACATTTTAGACAGTAGTGGAAAAGTCTCCCTGGATCTGTTCCACATAGTTTCTCTTTTTTACTGAGACTTGTTCATGAGCAGAAGGCTTAACCTGGAACTACAGCTATTGTCTCAGGAAAAGAAGATCAGAAATGGCTTTTTGCATACCATCCCCAGTGTGCAGTGAAATTGTGTGGGCTTGCTTCCTATTTTTACCATCACAGAGAATCTTTTCTTCTAAAATGAATCCTCACATGCTTATGTAGCCAAACAGTAGATTACCCACAGAAAGCAGCAAGACAACCTGAGTTGTTTCAAACTACAACAACAACATTTGAGTTTCATTTTTTAATAATAACAACAACAACAACAACAACGAAGATGTAAGAGGGAGAAGGTCAACCAAAAGAGTTCCGTTTATAAGCATGGAATGGTTGGACACAGTGAACCAAAGTGGGAGCAGGTGTGGCTAAAGAAAGAAAAGAGATGGAGTAACATACGGGCTATTTGCGCAGTAGACCGTTATAGTGCTATTATTCCACTTTCAACATTCTATGGAATCCTGGGGTTTGCAGCTTAGGGAGGAGGTCAGGATTCCATAGGATGTTGAAAATGGAATAATCGCACTATAAGAGTGTAGTGCGGTAATGGCCTATATCTACTAATTTCTAAATCCAAACTTGTACAATCTTCTATATATTTTCTACAGAATTTCAATAAAAGTTTTAATAAAGGATCTACTAATGAGAAGCAGCATGGTGTAGTGGTTTGAGCACTGAGCCATAACCCTGGAGACCAGGGTTCCATTTCCCTCTTGGTCATGGAAACCACCTGGGTGACCTTGGGCACATCACACACTCTCAACACAGAAAATCCCATTATAGTTTCACCCTAGACCTGCCATAAGTCGGAAATGACTTGAAGGCACACAAGAACAACAGACTATACTAACAGAAAATATTATCACTATCCTAAATTAAACTAAACAAATTAACCTCTTCATTCTAATTTAACAGCAATTGACCATTAAACCAATTTCCCACTTGGTTTCTCCAACCTTTATCCCTCTGTCTAGCTCATTTCCAGCTGTGTCTCCCAAAAAGTAGAATTCAACTTTCTTACAAAAAATGTCTTATTTCCTACTTCCTCTTTGAATTTCTTGTTTTATAACAACTTCCTTTACTGTAGGGCACCCATAAACATCAAACTTCAAAATAAAATATCTAGAATCCAGAAAACCTACTCATTATTTCTTTACCCATTCACATCGGAAATTTAACCTTTTAGGTTTTTTGCCAAACCTGTGCAATTGCACAAATCAAACATCATTCAGCAAATCTCATAAGGCTTGAGAAGGAAACCTCCTTCTATGAAATACCCTCCTACTGATCTTCTTATCTTTCTTCTTTCTTCTCTTTCCTTCCCACAACCCAGCTGGAAACCAAATATCCTCAATGTCTTTACAAAACTTGCCCCACCATCAATGAGGCTGTTGTCTTTGATACAATATCATTCTCCAGCAATTCCAGTTCCTCCAAAATCTCCTACTGGATCATATTCATTTTCTAGTGGTTGAATCATTGCCATTCTTTCTAATGAGCAAAACCTTGGCAAACATAGGGTTAATACCTTTGTCTTCATGCTCCAGTACAGTGTAACAATGACACAGCTTGGCTAATTAGCTCTTGTTATCCTGATTGCTTTCAATGGGGCATTTGCCCCAGACAAAACAAAACCACTTTCCTATAAAAAGAGGTCTCTTTCCTTAGTCCATTTTTACTTATAGAACACTTAAAAAATAATCAGCCTTCCAACTGTAAAAAGTACTTTTCCAACTTTTAGTATTATTAAATTCCTTATCTACTTAAAATAGATTTTTGAGTTCATACTCTTATTAAACTGTTTTCAAAATACGATCTTAAAAATTAAATATAATATTTCAAATCAGTCCTATTCGTAGAGAAAGAAGGAAACTCACTGAGGTAACATTGTCACTGTTGAATCAAAGATCTCTTTTAGTTCAAAGAAGTCCAAAGATGTTATATAAAAATACTTTAGAAAGTGAGATGCAGGCTTAATGTCCTTTTAAAGGCTTGCATATAATGGCATGAGTTTGATGGAATTTTCCTGTGTCCTCCTCACAACTTCACTTGCATTCAAATCCTATGGTCCTTGCAAGTATAGCAAGGATCCTGGACCTGTCTTGGGTGACATCTTCACTCTTCCCTGATCTGGGGAGAGTAAATCACCAGCCATAATTTGTCTCCAAGCAGTGATCAATGCTGCTTTAGCTTTCTCTTTCACAGAGCTTTTCATGAAGGCTTTCAGTCCACCATGATCTCACCCAGAAGTCAGAAAATTGCCACCACTGTTGGTTTCATTTTGGTATCAAGTTAAAACTTGCCTTTTTACTATAGCCTTTGGTGGGGAGGGGGCTAACCATTTTATCTGGTTTGTATAAGTGTATGGTTTAAACTTATAAATTTTATATAGTGTAATATGTTCTTAGATAGTAATTAATTTTTTTACTTTTTAAAAAGGTCTTAAGAATTGTTTCATTTAAAGCAATTATATGCTACCCTGTGAACCCTGGACATAAGATATTAATATTTAAATGAACAAAATAATAAACTCATTCTATTAAAAATGTGTTTGAGATAATGAATTAAATCATTGTGTGCACATGCAAGTTCTTATTTTATGCTGTAGCCATGAAAAAATATGAACATATATAAAAATAGGACTTTTAATCCTATAAAGACTTTTATGCTACTGTATGTTCCTTGCTACATCCTCAGTTTTTTAAAAAAACAACAACAGTTAAATTAAAAGTAGGAGTGAGAATAATGACAGGCGGAAAGAGCACTGTCTTTATAGAAACTTATCACATTATGCTCACCTTAGCTGTACATAGGAAATTCCTTTTTTAAAAAAGGAAAGGGAATACATTGTTCTAATTAGTGTTTTCTCTGTGATAGTGAGCCAGATTTCACTGAAATCATTAAGCAGTCACTTGCCACTTAATTTGAGTATGATTTATTGTTATGTGAATAATTTTGCCCAAACAGAATGAAGGTACAGCCAGTACTTAACTCATCATTTAGCTGAGTGCTTAAGAACAAAATTGTTACAGAAACAGGTCCATATATATAATCACTGTGAAGTTTATAAATGAGAGTGGTTGCTTCTATAATAGTCCTCTTCTCTGGAACTGACATCCTTTGTCAACAGGAAGCCATAAAGCAAGGCAGATCCAGGAAGAGTAAACTTTTAATTAACACAGGAAAGGATATTTGCTGAATAGGATTACTTGTGAGGAACATTATAGGAAGATTTTGATCATGTAGGCAGGATTTTTTACATAATATATACAGCCCTACCTTAATCGTTGATCTTTCATTTCAATTCCTTTTCCACATAATTCTGGAAGATTATTGGTGTAATGGTTTGAGTGCTGGAAACTCACCTTAAGAAAATCACATTCTACTAGTTTCATAGGAAGGCACAAAATGCCTCTGAACAAGTCTTGCTAAAAAAAATCATGATAGATTCAACTTAGGATCACCATAAGTCAGAAGCAACTTGAAGGCACAGAACAATAGCAACAACAACAACACCTCAACAATCCTAAAGACATTCAAAGTGGAAACAACCCCTATAGACTAAACAGCATTTGGAGTCCTTTGAACACATAATGCGTAGACCATTGGCACATTCTTCACAATAGATTGTGTTGGCTATTCAAATTACAGTTCGTCAAGTTCAATCTTGTCATTTTGTTGGACAGACAACCCATTCTGGGTAACTAAATTGCCATCAGTGGATGAAGTAGCCATTGCATACACAAAGTAACATAGATGCTGAGGAACATGTAGATCCAGAGAAGAAAAAAATCCATGCAGTTTGATATACAACATGAACAAGCTACAAGTTTTGTCTTGAAAGGAAAGTGAAACTCTTTTGAATCTGAAGAAGGCAGTGGTGAAATTCACAAGGGATTGTTTGAAACCTTTTGTCACTTTCAGGCTCAACTGTGTGGTGAAGGAAATTCTCTAGACTCAAGCTTGTCATTTTTACAGCTGCTGTTTACATTATCGTTGCACACACCACTTTGAGCTTGAGTAAGGTGCTGCACTTTGTCTAATCCCCACAACAGACATTGCAAATTGGAGTAGAAATGCTGCCCAACCTGAATTAGGGAGAAGCTCCTTTCATGGTAAGAGGGAAACTGATGGGCAGCTTTTGTCCCCAGATTTCTGTGCGCTCAGAGGTGCCTCTCTCAACATACACCAAAGAAGCAGACAAGCATCAGAATCCTGTCTCTTTTGTACAGTTTTTCCCATTGCCAGTTTCTCCAGAAACTGCTTACAAAGGTAGAAAAGAAAAAGAAAAAAGAATGAAAGAAAGAAAGACCAAAACTTCACCTATTCCCTGTCAATGTTACCTCTGTAGTAAAGGGCCATTTTCAGACACATTGCACAGGTAGAGAGAAACCATATCAGTTTCAGTGGTGCTCTCTGCAGCATTTACACAGGACTGTATCCTGTATAGTTAGCAATAAAATTTCCAATATGAGCAGCTGGATGTGATTACACAAACAAACAAGGAACAGGGGGAGAGCTTTTGGAAGAAAGAAAATACTCGCATGTGAAGATTCCCACAGATATTTGAGGCAGTCTCCTGTGTTTCCATGGATATTCATCACAATGCAATGGCAGAACAGAAAAACTCTGTGGAAATCAACAGATAAGATCTTCACATCCTTAGCTGTAACCATTTTCTTTTAAGCCTGCAATAAAGAAGCATACAGAAACTCATTGTGAATGGGGAGGGGTAAGGAGAAGAGATTTTAGAAGCCAGAAGGAGAAAAACCCTTAGCAAAGATAAAATTGATTGTTCATACCATACAAATAGGGTTTAATATCTCTAACAGGTAACTATTTGAATAATATTCAAAACGGGGGGGAGGACAGTACTTCCACATGTCACTGACCTTTGATATCTGTCCTCACCACTCTGTTATTTCTCTCTCCCTGATTCACTAACTGTCTTCTCCTCACTGACTCTAAAACTAGCCTCTAATTTATTTCATTGTTTCCTTCCATCCTAACTCCACTCTGTTATTGATCTCCCACCAGCTTTGGCAGCATCCACCTCTTCTAAGTGACTTTCTCAAAGGATGCTAATTCACTGAATTATGGATACTACCCACAATTCCATTCTAGGCCCTACTCTCCATCATTCCTGTGTTACCTGTTAAAAGAGGAGATAAATATTTCTAAAAATTCCACTTGTATTCTCCTGCCATCTCTTGTTTGTAACTCAATGCAAGACTTTGTTTTTCCTTTCCCCATGGAAATTTGTAAATTTTTCATCACTATTTTCCTGACATACACAGTTTCCCCCATTGACTTAAAGTTATTTTTTCCATATTTTTAGGCGTGCATATGTTTACCCATGCACATTTTTTGAATCTATACAGGCGTTTCTGGGGTGCTTTTGCATATTTTACTTCTCTAAAATGCACCACAAGCCTCATACTGTGTAAATTTCAAAGTTAAATTATATTTCGTCTTGCAAAAAGTCTCAAGAGCTGCAAAGTGGATGCTTTCAATGACAATACTGACTTCATTTGAATACTTTTCCATCTCTAATTACCTAGACACTGTAGAAAACACAGCAAATCAGACACACCTCTCTTATTCTTTCATTAATGGAATCAGACCCTTTCTGCTCCACCTTCCCAACCTGCCATAGGAACAGGAGAAGGGCAGGACCACAACTACACTTATGCATGATGTCATTGCAGTCCCATCCTTCTTCCGTCCTGAGGCGGCACAATTGCACTGCAAATCATTGATGGGTTTTCCCCATCAATAACTGGTAATCACACAACATTGCCAGCTTACCTTGTTTACAGAGACCCTGGAAGTGCAATGGCTGTGCTTCCTGCCCCAGCACAGCCTGGAAAATTACCCAGCTGCTCTGTGGCAGGAAGAGGCATGGCCATCATACTTTCTGGAACACAGAGGCAGCTGGTGCAAAGGGGAGCGCTTCTGTCATGCTCTCCTCCTGGCAGAGCCAATGCTGGCACCAACACAAGATGGCTCCATGGTCGGGTAAAATGTAGAAAGGGCCTAAGTATCATATCTCTTCAATTTAGGTCATAGAAGACTCTGAGTTCTCAATATATTCACTTGAAACCATGTTTGTGTCCTTCACATTGCACCCCTACCCATTATATTTATGGTTTTAGGGCTGCTGTCATGAGTTTCCAGGACTTAGACTCAGAGTCTAAGGCGGCAGAACCTGCTCTGAGCCCTGACACAGAGACTACTACAGCAGAACCTGCAGAGTAGTCAGTGCCACCGCTCGCCCCAGGGACAGAAGTGCCAGTCCCAGCAGGGAGCCCTGCTCATTCAGACACAGAGAATGATCTATCCATACCTACCTTCACGCAGCATACACAACAAAAGGGTCTCCTGTGTTGCTCCCAGCAAATTTATGCCAGGCACCAATTAATCAGGCACCAGCTGTGCTGAACCTTGGAGCCTATAACAACTGAGCCTTTCCCTTCTAGCCTTTGTCAGCAATCAACTGGCCATTTCTCCTGTGCATGCTTCTGTTTGCTTCCCTTGCCTATTATTCTGCCGTTTGACCTGTGTTTATATTGCCTGCCATTGATTTAGGGACGTGCTGGGATTGTTATTTGCTTTTCATTTGTACGGTTGTTTTCATCCTAAAGTAAACTGCCTAATGCTGCTTAACTGCCTGAGCTTCTTGACCTGTATTATCAGCTTCTCCTGGCTGCCAGCCCAGCCCAGGCCAGGCATGGACAGTTGCTTTCACAAAAATAATTACTGGAGCAGGAACTGAGGGCAGAATTTTTCCTCTGGAGAACTTTGAGCTGAATAGTGGGTTACCTCCTATATACATCAGAAGATTTCTCAATCAGTTCTTGGTTTCTTCCATTTCTTTTAAAGACCTGTGATATTAGACCTCTGCCTATGAACCTAGAGTACTGGTGTCTATTAGGGCAAGCCATGCTGGTTTAGATGAACAAATAGCACAGGACAGTATTCCATGTTCCCACAAAGGCTGGCAATGACAATCAAGGACTTGTATCAATCAAATCAGAAGACTGAAGACTTTGGGCATATATGTTGTAAATATATTATCAAATGTAAAATACATGGCACACAAAAAAACCCGTAAAGCCCTTCCACAAGGTGGAAAGTAGAAAGCAACAGCTTTTTAGTTCATTCCAAGTAACACTTTCAGCTGCAGTCATACATTTATATCTCAGTTTCATGTGAGCCACTGTAGAAAAGCAATTATGTTGTTTGGATTGCCAAAATTACAGTAGTCCGGCCCACATTACATTCACATTCTGTAACTAAGATTTCCCTGTTTATAGATTTAGAATATTTGATGGGATCATGTACAGGCTTATACAAGTAATTCTAATCATAAATGTTCAGCCCTTAATGTGGACAAAAACTCAGCCAAAAAAAAGTATTGTTTTAATTTTTGACAACCAAAGGACTGCTTTCTTTATTTCATAATTGTCATCACCAGGAAAAAAAAGATGGGGGTGGAGCAGAGTATCCTTTACAACCAAAACCTTCTATGTTCAGGACTTGTATCTTTAAGAGATAAAGCTAAAAGGCAATAGGAGCTCATTTTCCTTTTTGAGTGAGCATGGTTTCTTCAGAATTTCAGCTCCAACTGTTTGGGAGAAACCTGATCTGCTTTGTGTGTACTATAATAAGTTTGCTTATTATTATGGATGCAGTTCCTATACAGTTATGGTGTTCCCAGGGAGACTTATAGTTATGGTACAGCTGAAAGCAGCTGTTCACAGAAAAGCTTCAGCTTTTCCAGATTTCCTCACTCATAGAAAAGTCTTAGCATTCTGAGCAAGGAGAGAAATCACAGTAACAAATCTCATGAGTCACTTGCTGCTGCCTCCTGGTTTCTCTGTTGGGGTTCTGCACTGAGACCAGTATCTTCACCAGACCAGATCCCTGTGAAGTTGCAGGCAGGCACTGCTACTCCATTTCAAATAAGTTTGTTTAGTATTCTTGGGGGTTGGGGAACGCTGGGCTATTGATAGTGTTACCCTGTTCTCTGGGGGTCCTGGGAGGGGCACCCAAATAACCAAAACACAAACACAAAGTTGGGGAAATTAGCTGGAGCACTCACTAAAGCTAGCGAGAGGCAGGGTAACTTAGCAGGGATCTTGTAACCCAGTGTCTACGGGGTGAGGTCAGTCAAGCAGTCAGACAGTTTTAAAATAGCAAAAATGATATTTTTATTAACAGACAAACAAACAGTAAAGACACCACAACCACACAGCTAATGGAAGAATTTAGAAATAAGGATTTTTTGGGAAAATGGGTGATACGACACCTTTTCTCGTAGTCCTGCAGAAGCTTGAAGATGGTAGGGAAGAAAGCTCAGCGCGATTCGCTGAGGGGAGCTTGCCGGACAAAATGGCAGCAAGGCAGTCTGGAACTCAGGAGCGATCCAAGGTGGTCTCGGAATCGGGGGCTTTTTACAGGGTGAGTTGTGACTGCAGGCAATGCCTTACTCGGAGAGAACAATGCGAGTTTGGAGCGGGACAAAACTTTGGAAAAGGTCAAGTTTAACATGATCAGCTTAGCGCAGACATAACAATAGTATAGCCAGTATGCAAATGCAAGGTGCTTAGCTTGGCTTTGTAAGACTATCGGCTCGAGGCCGGGCATCTTTGTTTAGAGTCACGCTTAAGCAAGAGGTGTTTGCAGGGAGGTCCCTAAAGCAATGGAGTGGCTCTGTTCTGCCTGCCTAGGTGGAGAATGGAATGTCCAACAATTGCCGGCCGCGCCTATGTACGTGCTTGTCCGGAGGCCTCGCAAACATGTGGAGCGGGGTGGCAGAGGAAGGCCGAATGGGTTTTGATATAAAAAACAGATATCATGTGCTATCACTGGATAGGCCTGAACCGTAGTAACAATAGTCCTGGGGTTACTCAGAAAGAATATAACACCATATAGCACATGGTTTTTGACCAACCAGGAGCAGGACTGTCTTGTCTGGATTAACTTTCAGTTTGTTCCCTTGCTAACTATCTGCTAGAGATGAAGACAGAATGGGAAACTCTGGATCCCCGGTGTTAAAACCCACCTGTCCACCCATAACCACAGCAGACAGGTCTTGCTTCCTATAGCTTCTGACCCAGTTCTGTTCCAGTTAAGAGCCTACTATGGCTGGGGAGACAGGGTGTTACATATAAATAAGCCTACCAAGGTCTTAGTGCACCACTGAAGGTTTCCTCCCAGGAAAGTATTCCAGGAGAGAAGCAGATTCTACTTGATCAGTTAGATAGGAAACCACAATTTTCACCTCAGAACTGTCACTCCGCACCAACCTTCAAGCTTTCAAGAAGGTGGCAGGATTGAGGAGCAGGACTGCATTATCAGGGAATATCTATAATAACACACACAAGAAATAGTTATGTCATTCACTAATTTTCTTTTTGAGAGAAGGAACAAGTCATTTTAGCAATCTTCTCACTGGGAGAAAGTATTTGAAAACTGCATAGTTTAAACTGTTCACAGTTTAAAACTTATTTTGTGTGAAAAACAACAAAAAATGTAGTTCTTCTGTGCTGACAAAAGCACTGGGATGAACACATTTCTTTTGCCCTGGTGAAAGAAATCTGTCAATAGAAGTGCATCAGGATTGACAAAGCGGGTTCTGGCCATGTGCTTAGTGCTTTGCCTTTTTAAAGGATAGACTTCTTTCCTGAGCCGGGAGCACTTAAAAGCAAACATATATCTATTTCATTTGGAATAAGCTTGAATTTATTAGATCAAATTAAGTTGTTATAATATGTGTATGTGCCAGGAATCTTGACATGCTACCCAACAGGAATGGGATGTGGTTGAGATATAAGGCATTATTCTGCAAGTCTACCTTCTTCCAAGTCCTGGAAAGTTCTTATAGGTATTAAGGAGGGGAAAGAAAAACCCAGATCCCCCTGAATGAGTTAAACTCAAGGACAGAAAACAACTACTCAAGGGCAGAAAACTCAAGGGCAGAAAACAACAGAAAACTCAAGGGCAGAAAACAACAGAAAACAGCTACAACATTAGTTCATGGTAAATCAAACAGTCACGAAAATATTGGGGCTGGTTAGCTTCACTGAGCTTGTTTTCTTGCTCTAATTCCTTCTTTAGACTTCTGTTCCTGCACTGGTCCCATTAAGGGACAGATTTCTGGACAAGAAACGACCATGGAAGGAAATGTGGAATAGAAGGATTTCTGTTCAGAAAAGTTGCCTGGAAATATTCCTCTAGTAGCTGGGGGATTCTGAGTGCCATAGATCAAGAAAGTGACTTTGCAAGCTCCAAAAGCAGATGAATCCATAAGGGAAATGCATAGTTTCTCTCCAGTGCATGGTAGCAAGGTGATCCTGGTAACAGAAGTCTAAAAGCAAGTTTTTGAAGTTCTGGACTTAACCAACATGATCCTTATGATTTAGGCACTGAGGCGGCTATCCATGTCCTATGTATCCTGTAGCTGTTCTGTTTCAGCTAATAACAAGCATTTGTGATATCTTGCATGGATTGTTTCCAACTGAGACACTTTTATATCTACTCAGTTATCACATCATTGTAGTATAGTTGATACCAGTGTGGTTCCATTTTTACATTTTCAGGTGCTGAAGTCTGTTTAACGGGTAATAACTTGTTGTAAAATCCATTTTGCTGGCTACATACGGCCTTGTAATTAGTTGACTAATCAAAGTGTGTTTAAGAAGCATGTTGTGTGCAAGAAGGGGGAAAAAAGCAAAGAACAACATATTAGTACAAATCCTTTGGGATATACGGTAGCTATGCAAACCCCATTAATAATAATAAAAGTCAAACCGTTTATCCTGGGGTGCTGAACTTGAAAAATCAGTCCCCTACATGTCTAAAGCAATGTCATGTTCATATCAAATAGCTATGAGTATATTGATGTCATTTTGTGAAACTTAACATCCAAAAAAGAAATTCCTACATGCATAGCAAAGTTGATCTTGGTAAATTGTTCATCAGGGAACTTCACAGTTTGGTGTACATAATTTTTATTGATGAGAAAGATGTCAGGTGTTTAGGACTGGTACAAAGGTAGCAGACCCTTGAGTTGTTTCCAATTTATTCTCAAATTACTTCTAAATATTTAATTAGCCATCAATTTTTGAGGAAAACCTCTGTTAGGATTTTTGATCAAGAATATGCTTTTTTGTGCATTGTCTTTTAACTTCAGTTTCAAAGGTAAGAGAGGTAGCTCTCTTACTGGTGCAGCTGTGTGAGGGAAATGGTTGAAAAAGGCACTCCTAAGTTAAGGTAAGGGGGACATGGGAAAAATAAAGCAGCACCTTAGCGCATTTCTATACTCTCCATAGCTGGCAAGTCTTTGGTCAACACATTGTATTACACTGGTGTTTCCCATAGCAAATACTTTCAAGGGGATGACATACTTGCACCCTGAAAGACTCATGTACACACACATGAGACCCTCATTGGGCTCAGAGGTTTCATCAGACATGGCCACAGTAGTGAGTGTGTTGTCCAAATTTTGTGTGACATATATGATGATATCTCCAGTGATGGTATTTACTGTACAAGACTGAGGCCATTTCCGCACTACCGTGTTAAAGTGCTGCTATTCCACTTTCAACGCCCTGTGGAATTCTGGGGTTTGTAGTTTACTGAGACCAAAGAGCTCTTTGGCTGAGAATTTGAAGTGCCCTTCCCTAAACTACAAACCCCAGAATTCCATCGGAGGTTGATAGTGGAATAGCAGCACTTTAACACTGTAGTGCGGAAATGGCCTGAAACCACATGAGTTAAATTTATAAAAAAAATGCTGCAGGTCCAAGGGCCCAAGAAAAGAGGAAGAAGGGAGACACAGGGCCTTTCCACACTACACTGTTACAGTGCTATTATTCCACTTTCAACATCCCATGGAATTCTGGGGTTTGTAGTGGAGGCCAAAGAGCTCTATAGCTGAAAATTCTAAATGCTCTTCCCTAAACTGCAAACACCAAGATTCTATAGGATGTTGAAAGTGGAATAATAACACTGTAACAGTGTAGTGTAGAAAGGCGCTGTCTCCCTTGTTCTTCCTCTTTCTTGGGCCCTTTATGTCCCCTCTGAATAATGACTGATTGAAGACACATTTCACTCTGCAAAATTTGGCACCAAGCCTGGGATGTATATTGGAGCACTGAGGAAATGAAGCACACCTTCAAACAGATTGAAGCATATGCATTATTAATTTTGTTATTTTCAAGTGTATTAAATCATGTTTTACCTGCAACAAATAGCTGAGCTCTAATAACAGCCGAATAAACAAGGAAGAGGGCTGAGGCACGCTTCCGATTAATGAAGAAGATAGCATGTAGCCTCCTGAGCTTTGATGCAGTGCTATAAATCTGCCTGGGAAAGCTTCATTCACTAAAAGGACTGTGACCTCTTTAGATTTTATTATTCTCCCTCAATTAAGCTGCTTCAGCTTCCAACAATTTGCATCATCTGTGGATGACTTTTCATTTGGTTTACAATGGTCAGAAGAGCTGAGCTAACTGTCAGAGGGACACATTGCTTGTACAAGCCCAAGCAATAGCAATTGTTCTTAGCAGATAATTTATCAGCCAAACTTCTTGTTTGTGTTTCTGTCAAGATAACTCTTAAGGAAGGGTGGTTTAGGATTGCCCTTACCAAAAAGTGGTCCCAGACAGGTTATGAGGAGAGTCCTTTGCAAGAGGTGAGGTACTTGCTTGTCTTGGACCTAAGTTATGCCTAACAGCAAAACAAAATAGTTGGAAGAAAATCCTATTGACTTTAGTTCCCACTGAAAATTGACTGACTGACAAGTTAGTCATGTCTTAAGTCTCCTTGACCTCAATGAAAACTAAATGCAACTATTTTTTTTTCCTGGATCCACTCTAATGAAGTATTGCTGCATGAAGATAAAAGTGGGCAAGGATTGGGAAAAGAGAGGTTCCAGGAAGGAAGGGAGGGAGGAAGGGAGGGTGGAAGGCAGGTAGGCAGGCGGGCAGGCTGCCAGCACCCAGGACCCAAAGCCAGGCATGGATGGGAATGTGTGATCTATCAAAGCACTGATCAGTTTTTAGTCCCAACAAGAGGTATTGCAACCCAAGTTGAGGGAACTGTAGATGAAAAAGCAATAGCAATAGCAGTTATAGCAGTTACATTTCTATACTGCTTATCAGTGTGAAGCACTCCCTAAGCAGTTTACAATGTGTTTAGCTAATTGCCCCCAACAAGCTGGGTACTCATTTTACCGACCTACAGAAGGATGGAGGGCTGGGTCAACCCGGAGCTCTGCAGGGTTGATCTCACAATGCTGTGGCTGCAGTACCAGCATTTAACCACTGCACCACCAGGGCCCTTTGTATTGGCTATGAATATTGCTCAGCAATCTAATATCTTCATATTTCAGTTTTAAAAGGCATAATCTGAATTTCAGGAGCCAAAAATACAATTTCACCTCTTCACTTAAAAGTCAGAAAATTATTCAATCAAAGTGAACACCTATCATGATGCCTCAGTTCTGACATTTAAGAGAAACTCTTCATGCAAATACAATATGTGACTGAATTGTCAGAAAGGAATATCAAATGCCAAGAACAGAAACACGATGAAGCACATGATATTGACTGAAATCTTTCATGTGCATTTGTCTCAAGTGGAAATTAAATTTGAACTTGCCAGCTTTGAAGTTTAGGAATGATTGCATAGTGCATACTGATATAAATTCTAAATCAAAATTAAATATCACATGAAAATATACTTCCTACTGTTGTGTTTCCTGTCCCCCTAAATGTAGGTTCAGTACTGAAATACTAATAAGTTCACAGCTGACATCCTGGAACTGTCTTTTAAAATGAGAAAGATTCTTTTCCAGATGATGGTGACTTTTGATATTTGACTTTGTTAAACTCTTTTGATTTCAACTTCCCATCATACTATATACAATTTAAGGGCTTTTGTTGTCCACAAGGGAAAAAAGATAACAGATACAAAACTGTAATATGTGTTGCCAAATTCTGTAATTATTGAGAACTAAAAGATGCAATTACAACTTACAGAGGGAAATACATAATGAAAACAGCACAAAAATCCTAAATTATTTTTTAAAAATATAGAATGGACTGTTTTCTTATACTGAGCTTACTCCATTACAAAATTTCTCATTTACACTAGTGTTAGTGAAAGGGCAAAAAAGCACACAGTCTATTTGTAAATGAATTATGGATCAACCATTCTATTATTTATTACTTTCTCAGCAAAGTAAATGTCTCAGATGTCCATTGTACAAGATCTTTAATCTTTACCCTCTGAATCATTGCTAAAACATACTGCTTTCACCACAAGTTTTTACACTTGGTTTGTTCATGGATTACATACGCATGCAAATTTGATATGGTCAAGAGGTTTTTTTTAAAAAAAAAAGCAGCCTTGATATCTATAGTGACATGTTCTCTGTTGTGACAGTTTCCAGTTGTGCAGTTGTTACCTATGGAATCTTTGATAGCCAGTTTTGAGGATGTAGAACTGTGAAGCGCTGTTTTTGCACCGTTAGCTGGATCCATAATGAAACTGAAGCTCTCATACAGATTACCAATAGTATCCTTCTTTGGCCAAGATCCTTCTATATGTACTCCCATGCAAGTTCCATTCAGCAAAGGTCTTTGGCAACTTCAAAAAAAAATTCATTGCTTACATATTTGAACAGTTTTATTGCTTTCCATTAGTCATGGATATAATGAGTAATTTGTTCTCAGAGAACCTCTCTGAGAACTTCCCAAGTCAATTTCACTTTCAAGCCTTCTTTCTCTTTGCTTCTATATATAAACAGTGTTTATGCTTTCCTTCTTAAGGAACACAAAGAAAAATGAGAGGAAGAGGATCGGTGAATTGGCAAATTTTAATTTTGACAAATTTCTCATTTCCTGGTCTGTACATATGTTCCAGATTGTGTTCACATTAAGGCTGAAGACAGAAATTTTCATTTAAAGGAAGACATAAAACATTTTTTTGTTCACTTTCCTACTAAAAGGTCATTTTAGGAAACATTTATTCCATAAAATAATGGCTTTTTGTGGATCCTTTCCTACATTTTTCTATGCTATTTTCCTTAATATATGCACTTTATGTCCATTATTGAACTGCAAGCTGGATCACAAACTTTAAAAAATGTGTTGACATGTGTGTCTTCTGTTTCACTTATAAATTTGGTAAATCAGTACAAAATTTCAGGCAGGGTTAATTTCACTTAGATCCCTACAAAATACTGACTCAGTTGAGAAAAAGAAACTTGTTGCTGTGGTTGTTGTTGTGTTGTGTGCCTTCAAGTCATTTCTGACTTACGGTGGCCCTAAGGAGAACCTATCATGGGGTTTTCTGGGGCTGTGGTGTGTGACACACCCAAAGTGACCCAGTAGGTTTTCATGGTCAAATGGAGAATCAAATCCTGGTCTCCAACACTCAAACCACCGTACCATGCTTGGAACAATTCCCACATAACTTATTCATAGAGAAATTATTGACTAATCCCTGCCCTCTATTCATGGTAGAACACGCTGAACAGGCAAGCTGAACAATAAATCTGGAGCCCTGAAAAGACTTGATTTTGGACAGCCTACTAGTGAAAATGCATTTTACTCTAAATCTTAAATCAGGTCTAAAAAAACACAATAAACACTAAACTGAGGAAACTTGGGAAACACTAGACATTAATGTGCTAGAACCAACATCTGGTTGCTTCGTACAGGGCTGGTGACATGTTTGAAGGAACCCTCTAATTGACCTATAGCCATTACCCTTCCTTGTTGGCCTGCTCCAAAGCTTACCAGGAAGCATATGTGGACAGACTGCAGCTAACAGCAGAAGCAATGGCCAGAAATGTCAGCAGAGGGAACAAAAACGGTGTATCTCCACTCAATCAGAATTTTCTCAGTTTAGTGCTGTAAAGATGATATCCACTCTGCTGTTAGTGTCACCATCATCCTTTTTGTCCCCCATGCCTTTTCCATTTCCATACATCTACACTAGGAGTCAGGTCCTGTAGGACTCGGGTTAAGGAATTTTATAGTATTACCAAATCTTCTGTTTGCAAAAGTGGATGCCTTTTATTTTAAGCTCAAAGTTGTGCTGTATATTTAAAGAGAAGGCAGGTCTCAGCCATGATAGTCATTCTTGTACTGTGATCTGATGCCAGGCCACAAAAAGTGGGTTTTAAAAAGTTAGTAATTCTAGAGAGAGGAAGCACCATCTTTTGGAGAGACAAAGGACGGAGCCTGGGACAGGTAATGGATAGGAACTTCTACTGACCCCTCCAACAGCCACATCTTCTTGTTGATCATCCACCATCCCCCTTATCCCTCTCAGCCCAACAGAGTTTGTGCTGGGTCACCATCTGTAGACCTCATATATTCTTGCTGTTTAACATGAAAAATTTGAAAATTTACTTTTTTTCACTGCAAAATGTCTGAAAACATTCTGGCTGAAGGAATTTGGGAGCTGCAGTCCAACAACATAATTTTCTGGGTTTTGTTCCCTTGCAACTTTGTACATAATGATGTTGTAAAGGTAAGCGCAAGTAATGGAACTGATGATGTGAAATAAAAATATGAATTTTGTGATGGGAAACTTGTTAAGTGGCAATTAAACAGGATGGGTAATGCACTCAAGTACTTTGTTTAAACTTATGCTGGATTCAGCTCGATAGCCAGTGAAGGCCTTATTGTTTGCCTAGTTCTGGGAAGTCTACTCTTTCCCTGGAATCCAGACCTTCATAACAATTACATTTTGAAACTGGAATACAATGATGTCTGTATGCCACGTACAGAGGGAAAACTTTTGAACATTAGAGACAACTTTCCTTTGTAGTCAACTAAGATAAGAAAATGTAAAAGCTATTTTAAAATAGAACTGCAGGTGTCTTTGCAACCTTGTAATCAAGATGTGGTCGAGACTGGATTTTTGAAAAAGCTGAACTGCAATTGACCTATAACTCATTAAACCTCATTATAATATTAACAGTTACACCCAAGGTGGGGTCTGGAATTATAATTTGGGACCACCTATATGCTAATGAAATGATGTATTCATAGTATGTATAGATTTGGATTAGCCAATAACCTGGCATTTCTGCTTCTGTAACCATGTTTAGAAGGAATAAAGCTGTGTGAACAGTCTGTGATTTTTGGAGTGGTCTTACCAAATTCTTGTTGGTTTGACTAATTCTCTGCTTGCTGCAAGTATTTTTTAAAAATTGTTATTTTCTAATTGACTGGTTTATTTGAATGCAGCTGACAGAATGATGTACTTGTTTCTATTGGTTGAATATTTTATTCACATACTCTAGGCTAAGGGCAAGCCAGCGTGGTGTAGTGTTTTGAGCATTGGAGTATGACAGCAGAGACCAGGATTCAGTTCCCCACTCAGCCATGGAAACCCCCGGATCACCTTGGGCATGTCACATACTCCCAACCCCAGAAAGACCCATGATAGAATCACCTTAGGGTCACCATAAGTCAGAAACACCTTGAAGGTACATAACACTGTATGCTAAATGAAAATTATACTATCAAATATTACTTTTAAACACCTCAAACTTTACTGGAAAAATAATTGTACCATGGGCAGATTGCTGGCATTTTTAGAAAGTATTCTTGCCAATCATCCAAGTGAAAGCACTGTGCCAATTCAGTTCAGAGCTCAATTTGCTGATTCTGATCCAATCCCACTTCAACTTAGATCTATTTGGATGAGCTGATGTGATCCAGACTCTAAACTGAGTCTCAGAAATCCAGTCACCATTTCTTTAATAATATGCAATTGGAAACCAAAATGGCAAATGGATAAAATTTAGCAGCATGATAGTGGGATTATTGTAGTCATGTCAAATTGTGAACAATCACATCAAGGATCTTTTGTTACAGGCATTCTTTTTTTCTTTTTTTTCTTTTTCTTGCCAAAAAAAAAAAAAAAAGCATTTCTTCTTTTTTTTAAAGTATGTATTCTCATTTAAGTGCAGATCCCTGCCATATAATTCTGTTTTTGTTCTAGCATCATCCTGTTACTGTTGGAAGTATTTTCCTTAGAGCATCCTCAAGTTTAAAATCTACCAAAGAAAAGCCAATTAAAGAAACAGAGTTAGAATGGGTTAAAATACTGCACTAAAAATCAGCACAGCAAGCACTGGGTGGGCAAGCAGCAGTACTTAACAGCAATAGTCCTGCAGGTGAAAAAGTACATCAGCAGGTAGATAAATCAAAGGCATCCTATCAAGGCAGGCATAACATTCTTACTGGGAGGCACCAAGTTAGAGCCCCAGTGAGCATTTCAAAGGTTCATAACTGAAGTACTGTTGCACTGAATAGTAAAGCAAAGACCAAATGTAATGGTCAGAGCTGAAATTTCACTGATAAGCAGTGGACTCAGGGCAGGGAGCAGTGGAAAGTAGAGGTAGACGGGCAGCCCAAGAGGTGAGGAAAAGCAGAGCTGCAAACAGTGAAGTAAGACACCCTTTTAAGCTGGCATAGGCCTATCATTTTGTAAGCACTGTGCATGATCTCCTAAAATAGAGGTGGCAAGTGCAGAAGGTACAGGCCACCTTCTCCAAGTAGCTTAAAAAAAAGAAACTGAACGTTATTTTCATTTTCTCCATGAAGTGGGAGATTTTGTATGTTTGTATAGACCATAGGGGACTTCTCACTACCAAAGATTTTGGAATATATGTGAAGGCTGAGAGGTTTCAAAGAGTGGGGCAAGGACAAATAGCCCCTGGGATACAATTTCCCCAGTCTATCTTAAAGGCATATTATGGTTAGAGCATTGAGGTACCACATCTTAAGAGCACAGCAAGGAGTGTCTGTTGATCCAATACCACTACCTCAGCAAGGTATTCAGTGATCTGAACTGACACTAGAAACTTCCTTTTTGTAGCTTCATGCTTCTCATACCCATCTCCTCCAGGCTTATGACCGCTTAAGCCACTTCTGGCATGTAGAGATGGAGGCTGAGAGCTACAGATGTCAAGAGATTCAGCATTCTGTTTTAATGGCCTTGAAGTATTGCCTCTGCTGCCTGACTGCTGGGACTTTTTTTGCCAGCATGAGAAAGACTGCATGGCACTGTCTCTGTAAGTGTTTGAGAAGGATGCTAACGCCGTAATGTCATGGAATGTAACCTCACTCATGGTTTACAGGAAAAGTGGCAGTCCTAGGATCTGCCTCTCTTCAGAATAGTCACAGTCAGTTCTATGCCTTTTCTGTACTATCTCAGACTGCTTGCATCTCAGTGGCTGGCTTTGGCGGGGTCTGCTGCTTCTGCATATATCCAGTCTCAAATACAGCATTCCTAATTGTGGAAGAAGGTTTGCTCCCTCTGCCACTGCTTTGAGCTCTTGCAAGTCTTCCGGGGCTGAAATAGGTGTTCTGCTTGTTCCTGCTGTCACTCATACCACTGGCCTTACAGGTCTTACTGGGAATAAATGCAAAGCAATTGTTTCTTTCTGGCTCTAAGGGCATCATGTGTATTTGCATTTCTGCTGTGGAGAAGCTTGATGATAGGTTAACCTAATCTAATGTGGCAGATGAAGATGGTGATGATGATACAATGATGATTGTTTCAAATGCATGACGTATAAGTTCCATTCATAAGAAGTATCGAAAATTAAAACAGTGGTTTGTTTGTTCAAGTGATATCAATGAATAGGCAAAAAATTTTCAGTGCTTGTTTTGCTTCTTAATATGTATCAAACATGCAAGCATATTAAACATATTATTATAATATATATGGTAAAAGTAATTAAAATGATAATTAAGGTGATAAAAATAACTATGGATTTTGTCAGTCCAAACGAATGCACAGTAGCATACAAACAGTAGACAGAGTTTTGGGAAACCTAGAGATGCGATTTTCATGAATCACACTATGCAAGCAAATCAGACACCTAAAATCAACTAGGACTGGAGGAGGCAGTTACCTAAAATCGAGAGAGACACACTCACATATAATAATCAAATTTGTTACTCAGATGAACAAGAAATAGACACAGAAGGTTATGTCAGGCTCCACTCAACAGACAAATGTTTCAGAAATTCAAAGAGAAGGACCCAAGAGAGACCCTAACTACAATTCTTTCAATGATTTTCTAGTAGCAGCTCAATCTGGGTAATGAACAGAGACATAGGAAATAGCTTACTGTATAATGTCAGAGATGTCCCATAGGCTCTGTGACTGGAGAGTGCTTTTGAGATTCTGGTTGCATCTTGCATGTTGCAAATATCAGTAAGTGAAGCCCAAATCCCCATTCACTTCTTCACATGTAGTGGTTTTTATATTTTAATCTCTAGATCAGTAATAATTATTTCATACTATGCCAGTCTGCTCTAGAACTGAATAGGACCAATATGAGTTGATCTGGATCAAATCTGTCACTATTAGCATGCAACATACCCTTCTGGAGGTATTAGCTGAGGCTTCCAAAAAACAAAAGGCACACAATGTTATGGTCTAAGCAATTTTCTCCATACAGACTTTAGAAGCTGACAAGACCACATTTGACAAAGCCATTCATTTCACCTCTTCATTAACCACATCATCCCTTTTATCCCAGTGCCCTATGTAATGCTAGCTCCTACTCAAATTGAACTCTCATTTGCTATACAGCATTTCTTGATTACTGTGAAACTGCCATGAGTAAAAGCATATCTTTTGTTAAATTATGATGAGCAGCACATGGGCATTTTCCACTGTGCCTGGATCAAAGGATGTATTATTGTAACTATGATTAGAGTCTGAAAGAAAAAATGAATTATGGCCATTTCATAGGCTAATTACTGCAAGCAAACGTGGTCTCAAGCAAGCTTTTGCAGAAGGAAAAGTTGGAGTAGGGGAGCAAAGCAAAGGAGACAGGAGGAAAGCAAAATCATTCTGCTTTAACAAAGAAGCACCCATTTTTAGCAGATCAGTTCCAGTGGTTGTCCTCAGTTTCAGGTTCATGGGATGAAGGAACTCACAAACCATTTCAGTTTACTTCCATCTGCAGCTTGTGGGACCTGCTGCTCATACACCATTTTTTTTCTTCTAGTGATCTTTGGCAGCATAGGCAATAAACATACCTAGCCAGGACCAGCCATACCACTGCAGAGTGTGAAGGCCACCTCAGATGCTGGATTCAGAAGCATTTCAGTAGTAGCCTTCATAGGGCTGTTCATCTGATGGAACACCTATTCATCTCATTGCAGGGAAGTGTTTTTTCACTGAATTTCTTCCTAAAGGTAGGAACAAGTAGTGTCAGCTGTTTCCTTCCTACTGCAAGAAACTCTTTGAAGACCACAAAGTTTTTGAAGGCTATCTGCAATTCAGGACTTGTTCTGCATGAAATTCACACATGGCTGTTTTGCACAGAAAGCAGCATTTTATGTGCAGGAAGCATCATTGAATATTCTTTCAATCCCAGTCTGACTGTTCCTCCTGATCATTCCTCCTGAGCCAGGGTTGTAAATCATGATGAGTTTCATCCTCACTTGCTGAAAGAGAAAACATGCCCAGAACACTGAAGGAAAAAAAAGTTAATATTTTGTCTTGAAGTCAATTTGTATATTTATAAATGACCAAAATTAAAAATGATAATAACTGCTGCTTTGCTGCATGGACAATTAAAACACAGAAGCACTGCATGGTCTGTTCTACTCATATTGAACAATCAGTGAACAGTCAGCCCTTTTGTGCTTGCTACCTATGTGTGTGCTTAGCTCTCCAAAGGGGCAAGGCATCACAGACATTTTTTAACAAGCATCTTCAGTGATCTGTCTTGCCATGCCAAGAACACTGGTCTCAATCATAAACAATATGTTTGTGACATTCCTTCTTATTCCTGTCCTGAGCTCCTGTCCGAACAATAACAGTGTTTCCTTGTTGGTTTGAACTGTGTGGCTGCCTTACGTAGGCAATTTTTTCCAACACAGTGCACAGAGTCCCTTTGGGAAAGGCCTCTTACAGCACAAGCAGACACAGAGTCACTCAGCCTAGACCCTACTCGCCAAAAGGCATAGCATCCTCATGGATTGGTGCCCTTACAACATTGCTGCATTTCCTTGAATAGACAGAGAGCAGATGCCAGCTGGAGAATTGAGCAAACGGCAGGGAGATGTTGACTGGCAGAGATGTGCATGCCATTCTGCTTGCTCTCCTTTTCCAGGGCTATCTGCAGGATTGAGATTCGTGCTGGAAAATGCTAACTCATCACAGTGCTGAAATAAAAGTTAACTGTTAGTCTGGTTGATCTTTTACTTGGCTGACAGCTTCTATGTCAGTGGGAAAGTGAACCCACTCTGGTTTATAGTCTGAACTTTAGAGGAGCTATGCAAAAGACTGAAGCCTATCCTCCCAATATGTTCAGCTCCTTATAGATTAGTCTATTCAAAGAATAGATTCAGCACCTTCCCCACAGCTGCTGATTTGAAATATAGGGGTGTCATCCTGTGTCTTATGCAGTAGAATGTCTTTCTGTTCTTGTGCTACTGGGTCCATACTAGTCTTTAGACCGGAGTTCTCAGGGTTTTGTTTTGTTTTTCCTTAAAAAAGCTGCATAATTGTTGCTGCTGCTGCTGCTGCTGCTGCTGTGTGTTTTCAAGTCATTTCCTACTTAAGGCAACCCAAACACATGGTTCTCTTAGCAATATTTCTGCAGGGAAGGGGGCTGCCATCTAAGATTGAGAGAGCGTGAATTGCCCAAGGTGGCCAAGCAGGGATTTGTACCTTAGTTTCCAGAGTCATAGGCCCTTTTCTCACGGGGTGCCGAAATCTTCCCGCCGCGATCCAGGCGGGCTTTTCCTTAATCCTCACTAACACGTACCGAACTTTACTAGCGTTCTCACGGCTCCCTAGGGATGAGGCTTAGGAAGCATCAGAGCATTCACACAATATTACCATTGCCACTCCCGAAGGTATCCTTTCCCCGCCCTGCCTAGCATTTGATTGGCTGTGCCCTATTTTTAAAAGAAACATTTGCAGTGCCATCAATGACGTCAGTACGCACGCGCGTTCCCTCACATCATCCCACGAACCCGCCCCCTCGCCCTCCCCCGCGCCTTTTGAACCACCGTGGAAACTTTTTCCTCCTCTTTCTGTCCACTTGCTTTCTGCTGTTTGGTGTATGGAGAACGAGCTGGTGACGATCATTGCTGGGGTCCTCGCCCCGTTAATGACTGTCAATTCAGCCTTGTTGGTGGCACTGGAAAGTTGCTGGCCCGAAGATGGAGCGAGGAGGCGCAGGCTGGCCAGGAACCGTCGCGATGCCGTGAGACGCTCGAGGTTGTATTTCCCACTTCTGGCACCTCTCTTGTGCGAAGTCCCGCACCCCAAAAGGTGGTGGGTTAGGGAGCGGATGCGGCGGATGTGGTGGTCCGAGGAGGTACTGGAGAAATGGGACGACAACCAGTGGCTATATCACTTCAGGATGACCAAAGCCACCCTCTTTGAAATCGCGGGACGCCTGCGTCCCTACCTTGAAAGAAGAACCACAGAGATGAGGCAAGCGATTTCAGTGGAGGAGAGGGTGGCCATAACTGTGTGGTGGCTTACGTCCCCTCTGATATACCGCAAGACAGCGAACACTTTTGGCTTGGGTGTGTCCACGGTGTCTGTAATCGTGATCGAAGTGTGCCTTGCGATCGAGCATGTGCTTCTGGCATCCACTGTGTGCCTAGGAGACTACCAGAGGGTAGGTACGCTAATTCCCATTCCCAGTGGGCTGAAATGGGAGGGGGGGTTGACTTCCCTGGGAAAAGAAGTTGCGTCTTGCAAGGAACTGGCGCCAAGACAGCAGAGTTGCAAAGCAAATTGCCACCCCGAAGAGAGTACAGCAGGGTTGGCATGGATAGCCAGTGGGTTCCCAGTATCCGGATTCCTCTAGTTAAGTCCTTCCAGCAGAAAGTGCCCCTTAAAAAATACAATCTGACAACAACAACCCGTGGAGACAGTGCGGGCTGCGAGGTTGGAGCTGCAGGGTTTGGGGCGTTCCAGCGGCAAGGCGGTCTGAATGGCCCAGGGAAACCCTTTCTGGTATGGCATGCCAGCCAGCAGGGCCACCGAGGTGGCACTGTCTCTTGGCAGAAGGCTGCACGGCACTTTTCAGATGGTCAGTGTGTGCGTCAGAGTTGGAAGGGGTTAAGCAGGTGTTTGTTTGGATGCCCGCTGTGTATACCTTTGCTTATAATCCACTTTGTTGGGATCTCGCCCAGCAGGGCCCCTGGAGCAGCACTGTCCCAAAACAGAACCCCGCAGAGCGCTTTTCTGCTGATTAGTGTGTGAGGCAGAGTAGGAAGGGTTTCATCCCGGGTTGGTCAGGATGACCACCGGGTGTCCCTTTCCTTAAAATCCAGTTTATGCCATCTCGGCCATCAGGGCCCCTGGGGCTGAACGGAGGGCTGCAGGGCACTTTGCCCCCTCCAACAAGAAGACATTTCCGCCGAAGGGCACCAGGAACACTCTGCGAGGCTTGCCTCTTGTTCTCAACCAGCATTATTTCATTCTCCCATGGGAACCGTGGGAGTTTTTTTATTAGGTAACCATGGCGTGAATGGGCCAAGCAATGGAGTTTTGGTCTCGGCCCTGAAATCCTGGAAAGGCAAGCTGGTGCCAGGGGATGTATGCGCATGCACCACAACCAAACTTTGGCTCGCAATGCAACAAAATTTTGACTACTTTTTTTCTTGCCCTTCTACATTTACAGATAATGGATGGTTTCCGCCAGATGGGTTTCCCTCAGTGCGTTGGAGCTGTGGATGGAACGCACATAAAAGTAAGACCACCAAAGGGCGGGGGAGAAGAATTTGTGAACAGGAAGAGTGCCTTCTCCATTCTCCTCCAGGGAACGGTGGATCATTCTGGGAAGTTTGTGAACATTGTGCTTGGCTACAATGGAAGAACGCACGATGCCTTCGTTTTCCGGCACTCATCCCTCTGGCATGCCATGGAGGCTGGAAAGTTTGTCCCCGGAAACCCGACCATAACCATCGGCGGTGTCAGTATAGGCCCGGTTATCCTGGGGGACGCTGCATACCCACTTTCGAGATGGCTAATGAAGCCTTACGGCGGAGATCTCACCCCTAAGAAGATTGCGTACAATAGGGTGTTCAACCACTGCAGGAATGTGGTTGAGCATGCTTTTGGCAGGCTTAAGGCCAGATGGGGTGTCTCTCGGCCCCTTTGACAGTCTCGGAAAAGAACTATCTCCCCGTGGTGTCTGCTTGCGTGGTCCTACACAACATTTGTGAGAGCAAGGGACACCTTCTCCACCCTGTGCTAGAAAAACCAGCCCCCTTGACTCTTGCATGCACCAACAGGGATAGCCGTCCTCATGACTCTGCAAGGAGGATCCATGAAGGGGAATTGGTAAGGGACGCTATCGCCAATATGATTGCTGGCAACTGCGATTAGCTGTCACCGTGTTATCCCCCACCTTTTTTGAGTTTCCCCCCGCACACAGTAAGGAGAATGTGTTTTTTTCAAGCAGCACCCCCACAGTATTGACCTCTACTGTTCTTTAATATGCATTCAACCAAAACTGTAATAACAAATAAATATTGAATCTTTTCTTAGAAACTGGGCTCAAACTTTATTTGAGTTTTCTAAAAACGCGCACATAAAACTCAGGTAGAAGAAACAAACTACATTAAAAACATGTCCCATGCATAACCAATGATACAATTGCCCTGCTTGGGAAAGAAAAGCAAATACTCAAATATCTTTCCAGCACCAGGGCCCACGAAATGCTCAAGGGCTATAAATTTGACGTGGTTTTCTGGCCCTTGCTGCCTTGCCCCTCCCTCCCTCCTGCTCCCGATTGGGAACCACTGCTGTGCTACTCCCTGGGACGTTTTCGCTTTCGGCACCAAAGGTTTGCACTCGGGACAGGGAGGAGCCGGCCGGTGATTGGCTTCTTCCGGCCATGTCCGAAATCACCGTTGAAATATTTGCCATTGCATTGGCGCAAACCCTTAGCAGGGAGATTATCTCCTGGCGCGCATCCTCTGCCCTCGCGTTATCTTGAGACACCTGTTCTCGATCCATGGCGAGCTGCTGCCTGTTCATTTCCTCCTGTTCACGCATGAAGTGTAAGGTTTCCCTTGCGTATGATAGCACCTTGTCTCAGGAACCCGCCGTGGTTCTGTTCCTGCTCATCCTTAGGCGTGACAGGGTGGACATTCTTTCAATGGGCATCTCGCTTTCTCTGTCCGGGGTAGTACTGCGGCAGCCATCTGTTTGGAATAAAAAGGAAAATTCAAACAACATGACGTGGCCATGTGCATTGTTCAGAGTTCAGAGACGCCAAGTATGGGCAAGGGGTGAGTAGACAGCCATTTGTAAAGTCAAGGTACTCACAAAACTGTAGAAGGATATTAAAAAGACCAAGCAGTCATCACACTGCTGTACCTTGCATCATGTCAGATTTCAGCCTCCAACAGGAAGGTTGCCAAGTAACGTAAAATGGCTGTCCAACAACAGGCTTTATTGGAAATGCTATTTTCCGGACATTGCACTAACGGTTGCACAGAGACTTTAACTGTGAAGGGCACAGCGTGCTGCAGTTGTCCCTGCCATGAAGGCTCGAAAAGAACAATGGGCATATCAAGGCCGCTGCGTTAAGCCATGCTCTGAATCTCCAAACCTGTGGTGACAAATCATACCACGGTTATCGCAATGCAATAGAAAGATCCAGCAGCAATATCTTGGGTGCAGGACATCTTGACTCACCAGCAGCTGTGGTGCTAGTACTCCCCGGTGCAGGGGTTTCCACCTGCATTGGTGTGGGGCAGCTGTCCTTGATCCCTGCTTGGAGGTAAAAGGAAATAGTTAGCCCTTGCACCAGGAGGCTCAAAATTCTTGCCCAGGAACAATACATTTTCAAGGAAGTGCCATAAACTTTATCTGGCCGGAATTTCCACACTCCTGCTATGAAAGAAGGGAACACAGCAACGTCGATGGCCTTGAGGGACCCAAGAGAGTGAAAAGGTGCAAGGGAAGTTGAAATGCCGCCACTTTTGCTGCGAAAGGAAAGCATTATAAAGGCGCAACACACGTGGTGGACCGTTAGGGCCATGCATGTAATGCACCCCTCTGGCATCTGATGCCTGCTCTCTGGTCCTCACCCACCTGGAATCTAGGTATGGCCGTTTTCCTAAGTTGCCTCTTTTTTTTTTTTTAAAGGGGTATTGGGCTGTAAATCCAAATTTCATGCAGGAGAAAGCCAAGCAGCCTCACCTGATGTGTCGCCATCATAAGAGCCCTGGGAGGTCTGATCAAATAGTTCCTGGCTCATCAGTTGGTCCAGCCCTGCAAAAGGCAAACAATATGTATGAGCGCAAAATACTCATAAGGGGGATGGGAAAAAATGCACGATTCCCTGCCCAACATACCTTCTGCTGCCACGGTATCAGTCGGTGATTGCTCACCATCCATGGCGATCTGCAAGCTCTCTATGACTCTTGGTGGGTCGGCACTGGCGTCCCCCCCCCAAAAACCTGGAGAGTTCTTCAAAGTATGGACATTCAACCCTGGCTGCTCCCGTCCTTTTATTCGCTGCCACAGCTTCACGGTAGGCTGCACGCAGTCTTTTGGTCTTCATCCAGCACTCCTCCGCAGTCCGCCTATGCCCCCTCTTATTCATTTCTCTTGCGATTTCCTCGAAAATCTCAATGTTTCTATAGGTCGCCTGGAGGTCCCTCTGGAATCTCCGTTCCCCGAATGTCCAAGAGATTTTTTATCTCCGTGTGACGCCAGGCTAAGCCTCTGCCCCTTAAGGGGTGTCACTTCAAAGCAAACCCTTCATCCTCCACGCTGCAGTCACTCCCCTGCGTGTGCTCCCCGCTTTGCATGTTACCTTGTTTCCCTTTCGGGGTTTCCCCTTTGCAAAGCTCCTTCCCCCTCTTACACGTCCGCTCAAGTGAAAAATGGCTCCTCCCTTTGTTTTCCTTCCTCTCGTCGCATTTCGCGCATGCGTTCTCCTGGCGCGCGGGAAATGGCGGCGCCAGAAAAACCCCTTCTGGAGAAACTGTGGCACTGCAGCCGCGTGGTTTGCTATTGGGGGTGGACGAGGGCAGTGCAGGAAAAAGATCTAGCAGCAGGACCGATGGAGGCGGGGGCTCGGGAGTGGACGGAGTTCCAGACAAGGGAGATGCTGGCGATGGTCAGGTGGTGTGGCGGTGTGAGGGAACTGATGCGCCCGAACACACCGGGCGATGATGAGCACTTCCACACCGTGGCCCACTGCCTGACACACCATGGGCACGACAGGACTGCGGAGGAGGTCAGGCACCGGTTCCGTGAGATCAACAGGCAGTTCTATGTTGCCTTGCGGAACTACAACGGCCACCCACCCCTGCACGCAAGGCCCCCGTTTTTCCAGGTGATGCGGAGCTTGTGGAGGGCGGCGGGGAGCCCCAGCTGGACATCCCGGGGCAGATGTGAGTAATTAAAACAGACAGCACCTATATGGTTATGGGAAACCCCAGGAGAATGGGTGGCGTGTATCCCTAGCAAAAGGGGATGCACTCAGCCTGATGAGAACCAACGCTTATTTTAATGTTGCACTTCCATAGGCAGAAGACAACGTGGGCCTGGCCACCATCCACCGCTGGACACGCAAGGCATGGCAGGGCTTGAAGGTACAAACACCGTGATTTTTACTGGCTTTTGGCTTCAATGTGGGGGTTAATGCTGAGCTCCCTTCCCCCCTAACTCCACAAACATAGTGAAATGACAGATTAAAGTTTACTCCTTGTAAAAGGTTACTGTGGCTGTTCACATGCCAAAACCAATGTTCCCGTTGTTTTTATTGCAGACCAAGAAAACATTCAAACTGGGGAGCAGCCAGGGACGGATGTGGAGGTGGCAGAGGAAGACCACCCCTGTGTGCAGGAATAGTGGTCCAACAGTTATCCATCCTTGTTAAAACCCCCTCCCCTTTCCCTAACGCACAACCCCCCTGAACAGCACACGAAGTTTTTTTTGGTTGTTGTTTGTTCCACAGTTTTTTGAATATATATTTTTCTACACAAGAACAGTTTATTAAATATTTATTCATTTAAACAAGTGTGTGTTCCCTTCCATGTGTCCCTCTCCTGCAAAGCAGTCATGTAAGCGTTGCGGTTGTGACATGGTACTGTCGCAATCACGGACCGCGGGGGAGTTTGCCAGCAAGACAAACTGTTTAGCGTGTTTGGCGAAGTGGTGAAAAGGATAGAAGTGTCAGTGTGGAGTTTTCACTGTGGATCAACACTGCATGGAACGATTGGCAGTGGGACTGCGCACTCCCCGTGGATTTCCGAACCTGTAGAGACAAGGAGGGGCGTTACTAGTTATCAACAAGCTTGAGACACACGTATCAAATGCATGATTTCCAAGCATCAGTTCTCTCTGCTGGCGCCAAGTAGTCCACAGAGCAATTTAACGAAATTAATGCATCTAGAGGTAGGCCCCAATTACCAGGAAAAAAATAGCCATTTAAAGTTTGGATAAGTCCCTCAGGCCGGTGTTGCGTCCATTGCTAAATTTCCACAGCATCCTGTTATAGCGCTATGATTCCGCTTCCAACATCATCTGGAAAACTTGTTGGAATTCCTAGTATCGCGGAGGTTGCTGAAAGTGGAATCAACACGCTATAACAAGCTGGTGCGCCAACAGCCTAGGTTCATTTCTGTTGCATCCTGGAATCTGTAGTTTTGGGTGAGCAATCTGGGCGAGGAATCCTGCCATCTTCAGGAGGTTGGAGTGGGACTCCTGTCGGTCCCTCCCAAAACTGCAAACCCCAGCTTTCCTGGATATTTTGAAAGTGTAATCATCGCGCTATAACTGGCTAGTGCAGAAATGGCCCCGGCTCCTCTCGAAATCACATTGGCCGCCTGTTGCGTGGGTGCGTGGGCTGGTTAGAACGTTCACTCCCTCCCTGCCTCCCTCCCCTGCTTTTCCCATTTTCCTTTCCCTCCAAAGTGCTACGAATGCCCTTTCAAAAGCCCCCATTTTTTCACTCATCAGACGCTAGAGCCATGACATCCTCGGCAAGGTTTTCCACTCACCAGCCACCACGCCGCCACGTTCACACGCCCCTTGAGCTGTGAAATACTACGGCCCCTCCGCAGCTCTTGGAGGGCACCCCCGTCTTTAAAAACTCATAGGGCTCCCCCCCGGGATTTAAACAGGGGGTTTCCCAGGAGGATAAGAACTATGGGAGTGTTGTCTCCAGGGCGAGGCAGCCCACCCCCCATCCTAGGCCCCTTCGGGAGACACAGTCCCCGGAAAGCGGCAAATCACGACGCGGCACGGATCATTGATTATAGTTTAAGGAAAAACTTACCTTCTTTTTTCCCCACGTTTCCTCGTCCTTTTGCTTGCTCCTGGCACCCGCTTTCACGGGATTGGAAAATGGTGCCGTCCGTTCGTGTTGGGGGTGGTCTTGTGGCTTCTGCTGGCCACGCCTTAATCCCTCCCTCTCTTGATCGCCCACACGAATCAGGATGCACTGTCGCTTTTTCACGAAACGACGAGCGTGGATTGGAGGAAAAAAACACATTTCTTCTGGTTTTTAAAAGGTGCGCGGAAATGCTGAATGGTGGCTCCCCCGCACGGATTGGGGTGAGAATCCAAAAAATTTAATGCGATCAGGTGCTCTCTAAGGTGAAAATGGCACCCAATCGAGGTCGACCTGGGAAGATTTAATTACCCCGTGAGAAAAGGGCCAGTGTTACACTGGCTGTTAAATACAGGAGTCAGTTCCACCCAGTTCTAAGCTACTCATTTTATTGCTATGCCACCAGGGAATGATCTTTTTACTCTCATTTTTAAAATTACTGGTCTTGTTTGTCTCACATATCCAGCACCAGAGCATGGCATGGTATGTGTATTCCACAGATTAAGATATACCTCTCCCCAAGTGAGATGAACTATGATTGCTCATCTTCCTGGCTGCCATACAAATCTTGCTATTTTACTAGTTGCATTAAATTAATTCTTATATTATTATCATACTGATATCCCATCTTTCCACCAAGGAACTTGACATCGTATACCAGCCTTGCTCCACCATTTTAGCAGAGCACCACTGTGTGAGGTTAAATTAAGCTGAGACACAGCAGCTGGTTCAACACCAGTAAGCAGGGATTTCAAACCTAGTCATAATCAGGCATTAGTCCCCTGATCTTCCCATTTAATGTGAACCAATGTCGATACCAGTTTTTCATTACAGCACAGCACAGCCTCTTCTCCTAGCACTCTGCATTGGCAGGCACACTGAATGCATGTTGACATGCATTATGAAAACAGGCATACTTTGAGTCCTTATAATTTTGAATTAATAAAATGAAATTTCAGGAAAGCTGAAGCTTCTTTCAAGAATATTGCATTAGACAGCCCATTCCCATAGTTAACCTTTATGCCTAAATACTCCTGAATACTAATTGCTGTTTTTCTTGTTCATTTTGTCAGGATGAAATTAATTAAAACATGAGGCTGCTTATCATTTAGCTTTATTTACACACACCAAATAATGAGCAATAAAATTAATGTCTGTGTTTTTGATACTTTCTTGGAGAGTAGTTTCAGTGCCCTGCTTTTTGATTGATTTGCAACTGCTATATACTACTATATACTTTTACTACTTCAGCTAAATCATCATTACAAATTGGCACAGGAGTTGTAAGTCTCCAAAGCAGCTACACTACATTATTACCCTCTATCAAGATTTGTCATAACTACTTTGTCAAAAGGCACTGTATCATCAAAACACAAGTAAAAATCACGAATGTACCAACCAACACAGAAGAAGACCAAAAAGGAAAGACTACATGTTCTATATAAATGGGTTGGAGTGGTCCATCTCTTCACTGCTGATTTGTACTAATCACCCATGTTCACATCTACCAAATAGGTTCCTCCAGGATTGTAGATGTTACTGCTATCATTTTCATGTAATGTTTCCTGAATGCAGTATTTGAGACTGCTCTGGGGGCCTACAGCCATGTCAGAAAAATAGACTTATGACATAATGGGGTGCTATGGAACCTTTGGCCTTTCAGTTGTTGTGGGACACAGTCCATAGTTCTAGCCAGTCTGACCAATGGCAAGGGACAATGGAAGTTCCAAAATTTAACATTGAAAGTTTAAAAAAACAAAAAACACTTAGGGACCCCCATTTTCCTCTATGCTGGCTAGTGAGTTTGGGGACTAAAAGAGGATAAACATAATGAAGACAACATGCAATTTATATATTTAAAGATGTTTATAATCCATATAAATCTCTGTGGGCACATGCACGTGCATGCAATCCATGCTCAATTTGAAGACAAGCATGATTTACAACCTGAATATTAGTAACTAGTATTTACTACTGCCAAGTTTCCATACTACCTTTCTAGTTGTGTTACGTAAACGATCTAATCCAGTGGTGTCAAAACTTTGGTCCTCCAGGTGTTTTGGACTTCAGCTCCCAGAATTCCTGACTGTTAACCAAGTAGCTAAGGTTTCTGGGAGTTGAAGTCCCAAACACCTGGAGGATCTAATCCATACTGTGAGTTATCACTCAAGTTCTAAAAGCCATTTCCACAGTAGACTGTTCTAGTGCTATTGCACTTTCAACATCCTGTGGAATCCTGGGGTTTGCAGTTTAGGGAGGGGTATTTAGAATTCTCCACCAAAGAGCTCTTGGACCTCAGTAAACTACAAACCCCAGAATTCCACAGGATGTTGAAAGTGGAATCATAGCACTATAACAGTGTAGGGCAGAAAGGCCCTAAAGTTATAGATTTAATCTTGGTTTCAGATCAAGGCTTGGAGTTGAGCTAGAACACTGCCACAGGAACAGGTTTGAGTTAAGACAATTGGCTGAGTTGTTACTATGTGAAAGGATAAAATGTCAATAGACTAGTATAGGCCTATAGCCTATTATAACTTTCTTCAACCTGATATTTCCACCAATTAACTACTAGTTTTTTGTTTCCACAATTGATACTGTTAATACAGAAGTTAGAAGCAACATATTGCACATAATGATGCTGACTATAACATTCTACTGTTTGAATGATAATGTTACCAATGTACCTACTTTTTAAAGTAATGTAACAACTGGCAATTTTGTACTAATGTCGCAATATTTCTGGGTTGTTTTGTGTGTGTGTGTGTGGTGGTGATGTCGTCTGGTTTTTGTTTTTTTGTTTTTTTTTCTGGTAATGTGGTAGTTTATTATTTGTTTACTATTGTTACTTTTTGGATTTGTATAAACAAAAAATTAAAGAAAACTGGGGGAACAGTGAGTATTGTTGCATTACAAATTGGGATATTTTTATTTTAAATGTATTTTTAAACAATGATTTTTTAAAAAAAATGAATTAAGAAGGAGGATTTACATAATGAATTAAAAGGGTGAGGGAGAAAGGTGGGGAGCATTCCCACCCGATTAAAACTAAATACACAGTGATACGGATTTCTATTCTTGATCTAATCAAGATGAATAAAATATCTTCAGTACATTTTGCAGTAAATTCAAAGCAAAGCATATTGTGTGGCGTACTATGGGAATAAAATAGGTGATGTGCCAGATATGACTCAGGGATTTAGGTTTAATGGGTTTAGAAATGTAGCTTTGTGACATCAAAAGGTGGGCCTGGCTCATCAATCTATTCTTAGTGTCAGCTACAAATTTGAGAGTCATACAAGCCATGCTGGATAGGAATTCTGGAAATAGCTACCCCAAAAAATAACAATCATGCCAGATTTTTCTTTCTTCTAGCTTTCAATATAATGACATTATACAACAATTATATTGCCGCTAAACAAGAAAATGTAGAACTGCCCAATTAGAGTATCACTTCTACTAAATTAAAATATGAGAAAATTGACTGTATGCAACTTAATTCTTCCAGATCTTGTTTTTAAATGCTTACATGTTTCAACTTACTATGTACAGTTTAAGACCAGTCCTGATTTCATCTTCATATGCTTCCTAAACATAAACAGTTATAATAGCACTTTCCTTAGGGTGTCCCATAAGAAAGGAAAATGATAATATAACTATTTCTAGAAAATTAGCCACGATAGTCTTCATTATAGTAAAAACAACAAAGAGTCCTGTGGTACTTGAAACACATTTTTCATGGCATAAGCTTCATGAAGTAGAGTCTGCTTCCTCATTATACTCACAGTGTGGTATCTTCTATTACAGATATATATTTGGCTACTCCAAATGTTCCACTAGTAGAACCTTCAGCAATTTTGATAATTCAGTTTGGATGTGTGGAGTTCTTCCACAAATTTGGAAGGGTGAGCAGAAGCAGCTTTCATTAGAAGGTTGGGGTTTGACCATGCCAAAACTTAACAGGTCACCATTCTTTTCCTTTTCCCTCCTTGTTTTATATAAAGAAAGGCATAGAAATATTAGTCTCTTACAACATATCCACACGAGAACGCTCTCTCACATCATCCCATTGCAATTTTGGCTGCACCATTGCTGGGAAGGGAGTGTGACAGGAATGCTCCCCTCCACACCTGACCGGCTCCCTGCCGAAGGGAATGTGAGTGACATACACCTGCCTTCCACAGTGTAGCCAAGTTTTTTCCCATACCGTACTAGGGAAGCAAGTGCCGCCATCACATTTCCTGCCCTTCTGCATGGTAGGTACTAGTAAGTACAGGAGCATCACGCTTGATGGATTTAATCTGTTAAGCGAATATCCTGTGATCACAATGCATGGGGATGGGATGACAGTGGCACTGTGACAATGTCATGTGAAAGCATGACCTGTGGATTGCTGCCATCCCATGCCCATAGTGGAACTGCGACACCATGGAGAAATGGCCTTAGTAAAAAAAAAAAAAAAACTTTCAAAATGACATGTAGAATGTCAGTTACCATATTTAACTATTGATAAAGAAGAAGAAGGATGAAGACCAATCAGCCCCTTCATTAAAAAACATCGCACCTCCCACCTGTGCACACAGAAAGAGAGAGAAAGAGAGAGAAATAGAGAGAGGGAGAAAGAGCTTTTACCTGCATGGAAAGCCCACAAATTTCCCTAAATTCTCCAAACACCTTCATCAAAGAAAGAAAACCAATTGAGAATGGGTTAGGAGCAGTACTAGAATATACACATAGCACTGGCCCAAGGGTGACTAAGTTTAATCTGTGAAATCATAAACTGTGTTGTAGAGAAAAGTACAGAGAATATCCCATAACAGTAAACCGAACCGAACTTGCTGATTAATTGTAATCCTGTGTTACCCTGATTTCTGGGGTCCCGTGAGGGACACCTAAGTGCGCTCCAGATTACAAAGTTGGGAATTAGTCAAAAGAGCACAAGTTAGCAATATGAGAGGCAGGGCAACGTAGCGAGATCTTTTACCCAATGTCTACGGGGTCAGGCTGAGTCAAGGAGCAAACAGAAGTAAATAATAATTGTTTTTATTAAAATACAGCCAAACAAGTGTATGCAACACACTCACACAGAGAACTATAGAAACAAAGGTTGGAGTTGGATAGAGGGATTTTTAGAGGAGAGTTTGATATGGGAGATACTACACCTGTCCTGAAGCCTGGGTAGTCAGAAGAAGACGTTCATGGAAATGGAGTTTCTCAGCACGTGTAGCTGAGGGGAAGGCTTGCCAAACAAAGTGGCAGCAAGGCAGGATGGAAGCCAGGAGCACTCCAAGGAAGCGCTCAAAGTCGGGGGTTCTTATAGGGGAAAATGTGGCCGTAGGCTAGTCCGTACTTGGGGACAACAATGAGTTTCAGGCTGAAGACAAAGCCTCCGAAAGGTCAGTATCTTGCATGAGTAAGACCGAATTGTCAATAGAGTAGCCAGTATGCAAACACGGAGTGCTTGACATTTGAGTATTCGGCTAGTCAAGCTGCCTGCTCGGGGCAGGAAGTTCTTTGTAAGTAGCGTGCATACATAATGTGGTACTTGCCTTGAGGTCTCCTGAAGTGGTGGGTTGGCTATTTCTGGCCTGCCTGTATTTGTTTGGAATATTTCAGTGATCAGTGGCCGTGTCTGTATGCGAGCTTGTCTGGGGGCCTCGCAAGCACGTGGAGGAAAAAGAGGTATAGTAGACCAAATTATTGATATCAAAATGATATCTAATATCCCACAAGTCCGGGCTAGAAACTACAGTAACACCTGCAGCTTCATACTGGAGTCTTCCAAGGCTTCAAAATCAATAACATAATGTACTAAAAGAATAAGAACAGTGTCAGACAATGCATTTCCTTATTCACTGAATTTTATGGTGGCTTCACATAGTGTCTCTCTCCACTTACAACCCACATGTGTTTTTGCAATGCTTTTTCTCCTCTTCTCTTCCTATGGAAGAATAAAAAACTGGCATAGCTGTGTGAGGAGTTCTACATCTGAAAATGCTCTGAAATGAACTACTGGTTCCTTGCCATTTCTATTGGCAGTTTTGTACCCTTCAAGCCTTAGCCTGTTTGTCATATGAAAAATGCAAAAGGGCACCTCAAGATGATGATATCATATTAGAAAATGAACCCTTGAATATTGGGGCTAACTTTATTAGGTCCTGTAATAGTGTTGCTTGGATAATTATGAGAACAGAGCTGACATCTCGATCTGCTGCATCTAAATTTATCTTTAGCATTATTAATATTTCTCCAGTTTCTGCCTAGTTCTAATCTTTCTCTTCTCTTTTCCATCCACCAAGAAAGCTGTGTGTTTTGCCTATGGTTGGAGGCAAGTCAGGGTAAAGACAAGATTTCATAACCTAAAGCCATTTCTTTGTCCCAACTAAAATAGACCCATTGAATCAATAAAACCTCTGTTACTTGTTGATTTACCCATTGATTCAGTGGGTATGCTATAGCTGGGCCTTTCAATTAGATGTAGGGTTCTACTTTCAAAAAATGGAGCGGCCACCGCTGTTTGTTTCTTCGACCCAGAAATCTTTGATGCAACCTGAAACAATCACAACACATGATAGAAATTATTTTGACTGTCTACAATTGTCCCCAATACCATTTTACAACTCTGAGGGTGTAGAATTCATGAATTCAACACCATGTCAACCTTTTTTTCCACCCTTCTCCACCCCCTATCTTCAGCATGGCTTTGTAACATCTTCCCTTGTGAAAAGATGTGGAGGCATGGAGATGTGGGAGGCTTTTCATATAAATATTTTAGCCTAAGATTTGTTTGTTTTTTTATTAAAAATTTATTTTATTAAACACAAACATAACAAAAAAAAACACAAGAAAAAAACCATAACAATACATACAATCTACACAAACTTAGAGCAAAATTAAAATACAAAAACACAAACTAACGATATTAACAGTACTACAATCTACATAAGAAAACATACCATAATTACAAATAACTAAAAAAGGTTGCTTCCTGCCCCATTGCATACAGTCCATTCTGTTTAAATGCCTACACCTAAGTATTAAATCCATTCTTAAAACAGTAACTAATAGTTGCTAGTAATCACATATCACTAAAAACTCATCATTTATCATTAGTATTATTTGCCTAGCTATCTTATTTGATTACTTATCCACTTATTTAGTTAAATTACCAAATTAAATCACTATTAACCTATTCTATATTCTGTATAATTTATATATTCTGATCTATATATTTAATTCCAATAATATAATATTATCCTATTATAGCACTCCTCCAACAAGATAATAGTACTGATAACCATAATCAAAAAATAATGATAAACATAAATAATTAATAATAATCACTCTCTGAATAAAAAGTAGGAAAAGCACTTTTCAAGCAACAGAATACAACTTTATATTCTAATTTCCCATTCCCCATGTAATAACATAAGTTTAACATTTTAACTTTAAAAAGTTATTATCATCAGATTGTCTTTGTTCTTTTAAAAATCAATCAACCATTTCAATTCAGACACAAATTCATTGAATTTGTGGAACTCTGCCTTTGAATTTGTACATTAGATTGTCCATTTCAACAATTCCCATCAATCTGCTTAACCACTCATCCACTGTTGGTAAGTCTGTTCCCCCCACCCCAATACTTTGCATATACCAGTCTTGTTGCTAATAGCTTATGTTGGACCAATTTATGTTGTTTCTTATCCACAATTGTGCTTTCTTCCCAAATTCCTAATAAATATAATTTGGCCTAAGGTTTTTAATCACATAATATTAAATGATCTTTCTATGCTTCTTCAAAATTTTGGTGGCTCAAGAAAAAGCTACCACAATTTTATCATTTGACAACAGAGACGGTAAAAAAAACTTAAAACCAAGCCCTACAAGGAATGGCTTATGGAGCTGGGTATGTTTAGCCTGGAGAAGAGAAAACAGTGTGATAATTACCTTTAAATATCTGATAGGTTGTCATGTGGAAGATGGAGAAAACTTGGGGTTTCTTGGTACTGCAAAGACTGTGACATTAATCAATGGTTTCAAATTTCAAGAAAAAGGATTCTACCTAAACATTAGGAAGAACATCCTGACCCCCTTCAACAGTAGAACAGATTGGCCTGGATGGTGATTGATTCTTCTTCATTTAGACAGAGGTTGGATGGCCATCTCTCAATTGTTCTTTAGCTGTTGATTGCCACGTGACAGGGGTTGAACTGGATGGACCTTGCATTGCCTTCCATCTCTATAATTCTGTGATCTGCATTAATCCTGCATCCCTCATGTAGATTCAGGTAAATAAATCTTCATTGGAAAATCTTTTTTTGTTTCTTTTTGGAGGGTCTGTTTTTGTTTTTTAATATATCACCCCTGTTGAATTTTCCCATCCCCAGCCATTGAAACTGATTGAGATGTTGTATTGCAAAATATCCATGTTGTTTTCAGCACTGCTATGCTTTTCTTGTTGTCTGTTTCTTTTCCATATCACTTTGGCAGAAATTACATTCTGCATTAAAGTCCTTTATTGTGGCACAGTGCTCATTCTTCCTCCTCCGCCTGATATTTTATTTGTTTTTTTTAAAAGGTGGAAGAGAGTCAATGAATAATTATCCAGTTTGTTCTTAGTCTTTTTTCTGCTTCCTTCAATCTAGTGATTATGTGACTGTTGCATTTTGTTTTGTTGGTGTATTCTACCTGTACAAGGACAGAAAGCTAAAGAAAAGGAAACCTGAAAGAGAACAGGGAGAATTCAATAGGGAATGAACTGGTAATTACTTGTTCATAGGAAAGAACTTAAAATGTATCTGTCTCATTTGTTGTGATGAAGTTGCTACGCCAAAGAATTAGGGTGCCATTAAGAAACCAAACACCAAGCCAATTCTGTGAACGTTAACTCAGGTGAAAGAAGCTGGGGAGGGAATTAAAGGCAAAGGCTCTGCAGTGATAACTAAATCTGTAACAAATGTGTGAATTAAGTGCAGAACCAAATTGTGACAGCAGCCCAGAATATTTGTTCATGCCTTAACGTGTCAGGTGTTATTCCACTGTAATTTCTGACTGTTCTTAATTTAACTGACCACTTCAGGATTATACTTGCTAGAAGAAGAATATGGTGACAGCATTTCCCTGAAGAGTTTTTGCAATAGCATACCTCAGTGTTTTCTTACACTAATGATAGATGTAGTAATTAGGAGTTCTCTATAGTAGGTATTTTTTTAAAAAATGCTTAGCATGGCAGCAGCTCTGTACAGGAATATTAGCATGCAGATCTACTGTATTGAATGGAGAATATCCATGACAAATTACTTGCTATAAGGAATATGTGCTGCTAGCCAGAGAAGATCTTTTGAGCAACAATCTGCAAGTTAAGGCTCATTGGTGGTGGCATGATTATATATACATGATTACTGAGACATGCCAGATAGCTCTTTCACATGGAGTCACTACCATATGGAAGCACAATGAGCACCTCAGATAGAAAATTCACATCTCATTTCATTTTAGATAATCCAAGTTTGACATTTGGAATTAAAATAAACATCTTCAGATCTGAATGCATCGCTGATTTAGCTGGATTAAGAGACATAGCACTAATGACACTGTGTCAGAATGTCCATTTCAAATTAATACAAGAGGTTTAATGAACTGACACAAATTGTTTTTTTAAAAAAAATCAGTCTTTCCATGTTTTCAAAACTTAAATCAATGTTCAAAAAATTGAAATTGGAAGAGTTTTACTGAGTATTAATATTACTGTTCTTTTCAGTGTTACATTTTTGGCAATATTAGCGCCAACTTATCTGAATAAGTTTGTATCTGATAAATGATTTTGGTGTGTTGCAAGTGAAGCATTGCTATTTGTCATTTTATCACACACCATGAAGAAAACTGCTTCCTTCAAACAGTTGTGAATCATAAAACCAGTTCACTCAAAGTGAAGTTAATCTCTTATGACAGAGAGTTCATAGCTTTTTTTTAGTGAAAGTTTGGATGTCTCCAGTGAAGAATCCAGAACATGCTAAGAAATATATATTTTAGTTGGAATTTCAGTATTCAAAAGCTGATGGAGATTTACAATGAATCTTCAGGTTTTGGATAGTATGGTAAACATAAAAAAATACAACCTTGCTAATTCTCAGTCCACATAAATCTTTGATTAAATCACTACTATGTCTGTATAAGGGTAACCTGAACTCTAGAAAACAGGCAATTTTATTCAAATCATTGAAAGACTGGGCCAGTTTGTATAGCTGTTCCCATGCTAAAGGTAGAAGTTTCTGAACTGAGATGGGGAAACTGGAGTGACCAGAGTTAAATAATATGAATTTAAAAGGGTATAATGTAAAATTCCTGAAAGACATCAGACATCACTGGATGCAAACTTTAGAAACAACATTCACTGGTATTCATCTCCCAGATGAAAAATGGGTTTCTTGATCCTCAGGATCGGAGTGGTGGAGGAGGGTGCTGAAAAAAACAGTTTTCAGGCAAAGAATAGTTTCCAGTTACCTTATCCTTAAAAAAAAAAAAAAAATTTCACCAAAAAAGAAAGAAAACTCACATGGGTTCTATGTATTTTTTGCAGATAAGTTGTAGGGGTTTGTGTGTATGTGTGTGCGCTCATGCGCTCGTGAACGTGCTTGTGTGTCTGCATGAAACCACTGGAAACCATTGTTTAGAGAAACTCATATGGGTTTTTTGGGCAAAAATAGTGTTTTCTTACACAAAACATAATTTTCACAGAACCCACGTCAGTTCTTCTGCAAAACTGCTTTTTGTTTGCGTACAAAACCTCCACAATTTTAACCCCTCCCCCCAAAAATAATATGGATTTCTTGTAACACTCTAATGTGTGTGTAAATTTGAGCAAATGATGATCAGTAAGATTCATTTTTTCCTGCAGCTTTGAGAAAAATGCAAGAATCATGTGTCTTCACGTGTGAAAGTGCATGAGCCAAATGTTTACATGCCTAGTATACAGAAAGGATAAAAAAAGACATCATGGGGGCTACCTCATTTTTTACATTAGTTTATTTTCAGCTCCAGGTCAAGGCATGACTTTTTATTCAAGCATTGATTGCCTAATTTGAACACGTGTGTGGTTATTTTAAAACTCTTTTACCTGGGAGCTATCACACTTCACCAACTGCAAAGCCCAGCAGTCCACAGGATGGATCCCAGGCAATTAAAGTGGAATACTGCTATAATTGTATGCTGTGAAAAGCAGATGACCAGCTTGGTTAACAAGCTGTACCAGTGAATTTATTAGAAAAAGAGGATTTTCTTCAGTAAATGATCCATAAATGAAAACACAAAATGAAATGTAAGCAGGAAATTGGGGTTGAACAAAAGTGATTGTTGCGGGGCATACTGCCAGTAATGTTGTGTGTGTGTTTGTATGTGCATGCATGCACATGCGCACACACACACACACACAATCTCCAAAGCAGGAAACTGGCTAGGGAGATGGAGAACTGGACAGTAAATGAACGAAATGAATACTACAGGATGAATACTAGACTACTGATAAAATGGATGAATTCTTTGAATCTCTCTTCACTTCAGAAATTGCAGGGCAGATGTTCATGCTGGAAATAACATTTTTGGAGGACAGATCATAGTGACAATAGTCTTAGATCCTGATTAACAAACAAATCATTAGAGACAGATGATATCCATCCGAGAGCTCTTTAATGTGTGTGGGGGGCACTTTTAATATTAAAATGATGGTCATATAACATTTTTGTTATTGGCAAACTGTGGATAGCATTCTTGACCAATGAAAATATTCTACATACAGAAGCAAAGCCATATTGAAGAAAAATCAACATGGATTTTGCAAAAGTCAGGCCTGTCTTATTAATGTTCTAGAGTTGTTCGAGAGCAACAGTAAGCCTGCATATGAGATGACTAGTAAATGTTTTTACTTAGATTTTCAAAGGCCTTTTGACAGAGACTCTCACTAAAGACTGCTGAACTCACTTAGCAATTCTGGATAAGAATAGGGTAGTGGGATATCTCTAGTAGTCATGGGATAAGAAGTTATGGATCAATAACTAGTTGAAGAAGAAAGGGAAGAGAAATCAATGGTCAGTTCTTGTAACAGAGGATGCTGGGACTCAGGGATGTTGTTGCAGAGCAGGGGAATATAAAGTCTTTGGTCTTATAAATAAGGATTCTGCTCCCCACCATAAATAAACTTTCCTTTATTTTTCAAATTTAAAGTATTGTAATACTTTAAACCTTAAGTTAAGTATTTAGAAATGCAGTTGAGGTTTCAAAAGAAAAGAGGCAGGCAAAGTTACTAAGGCAAATACAGTAAATACAAAAGTTCTAAGCGTGAAGTTTTCAGTATCTACTTTCTGAAAAGCTATAAAATTAGAGACAGAAGGAAAATTCATGGGAAGGCAAAATTCTTATCTGCTGGGTGAAAGGCATCCTTTTGGTCATTTCCACACAAGGTCACTATATTTAATCTGTATCTCAATGACCTTCTTCTATCTGTTTCCTCAGAGTCCTTCCATCCACCTAAACTGGCATCAGTCAGAATACCTTTACTCTTGTACGCAGATGATGCTGTACTACTCTCACTCACTAAAGTAGGCTTGAAACAAATGAGAGCTTTTATGAGCTATTGTGAAGGAAATCATTTAATTATCAACTACAGTAAAACTAAAATAATGGTTTTCACCAAAAACCAAGTTTTCTCTAATTGGATCATAGATGGACAGAAGATAGAACAAGTTAGACGGTTCAAGTACCTAGGATTTATATTTCAATCATCTGGTGTCCCATCACTGTTCTTACCCATTCAGCATCTAATACTGCTAAAGCTTTAGTTCATTTCTTTTATACCAAAGGTGGTCAGTTCTTGCCAGCTGCGATTAGGGTAATTCAAGTTAAGGTGCTGCCACAACTGTTGTTTGGCATAGCAGTATGGATTCTAGGTTTCTCCCTAGTGCTGGAAAGGGTTTTTTCAGCCTTCTTGTGGAAGTTGTTTGGGGTACCAAACTGCGTGCAATCATCCATTTTACGGCTTGAAGTTGGCTGCCTCTCAATTGAATGTACTGCCTGGAGCTGGGCTTTAACATACTGGTTGAAACTCTTTTATGCAAGTCCTGAGTCTGGCTATTCTTATCTGGTTATGAGTGAAACTTAAACCATCCACTGGTCCAAAACTATTAGCAAAAATCTGCAAAGATTGGGCCTGTCTGATAACTTCCTTGCTACACAAGATTCGAAGAGGGTGCAGACAATTTTGGCCCAATCTATTAAAGATGTTGACAGGCAACATTCTGTTTCTCTTTCTAGTACAACTTGTTCCCCAACTAGCTTAGGACTTTAATCTTGAGGGGGGAGCTCAATATCTACAAAAATCTGACCATCCCTAAATATCGGGTTGCATTCACAAAAGCACAATTCAATTTAATCCCCTCTGCCATATTAGAGGGTCGTTTCCAAGGAATCCCCTGTAAAGATTGTGTTTGTCCCTGTGGAGAGGGTTGTGTATAGTCTTTGACTCATGTTCTTTTCTCCTGTACCTATTATAAGAATGAGAGACTAAGATTAAATGTGCCTCTCCTATCCAAGCTCCCACATAGATAATTAAACTGGTACCTGGTATACTTACTAGGAGATTCTGACAAAATAATAACGGAAACAGTTGCAAAGTTTATTTTTGCGGCTATGACAACCCACCAGACCATGGCACGCACAGTACAACAAGATATGTCCAACAGTTAAAACACTTCTATTTTGTAGGTTGCACCTAAGCAGTCTCAAATTAGCTTCTCATACCTATATGAATTGGCTTCTATGAATTAGTTTTATGACCTGATTTTAAAAACCAGTGTTACAAATTTGTCTTATGATTTGACTCCACAATTCCTTTTATGAATTGGTTTTAATGGCTTTTTTAAGGATATAGTTAGTTATATATTTGACTTCAATTTTTATCACTAACCCTGATGGTATTTATATGTACTGGATTTCATATTCTGTTGTAAGAAGTATCTGCCTAATGGTCTGTCAACTGAAATAAAGGATATTGTTGTTAAAAAAGAATTGTTGTTGTCACTATAGCACAACAGCAGCAGGTTGTTTCTAGTTCAGGAGCCATGCTACCACAGGATGTCATCATTATCCAACTGCTGTCCCATCCCAAGCATTGCAAAATCACTGTATTCTATTTCCAGAAAAAAATCTGTTAAATTCTCCATTAGTGCTTCAATCCCGTCAGCTGTCTTAATGTGGAACTGTAGTGCTTCCTGCTATTGTGGATCCAGCAGTGGGCGGGCTGTGGGCATGCCCAGGTTGTCCCTTCCTCCACAACTCCCATGGCGTGGTATCTTCAAGATCTATCACTTCTCTGTGTTTATTTTGAATTTCTCCTTTGAGTTAAAACTTTTTATTTTTTTAAATACATTTTTAAGCAACTTAGTGTGAAAATGCAATAGTGTACTGGTGCATCCTGCCCTTACAACATTGCTTCACTAGTATGGCTTCCAAAGAAAAACAAAAAAATGACCAATTGGTGTGGTGGGGTGGGGTGAAATTGGGGACAGGGAGTGGCCAAAGATGCTGTAGTGTGGAAGGAACACTGGTGGCAATACCATTACTCCTCTGCTTACGGTGGAAGAGTGTGGAAAAAGAGCATTCATCACCTGATGGCATCATGTAAATGGCAATGCTGGGACTGTAATGCTACAATGTGCCAATGGTGTCTAGTGTGGAAATGACCTTTGACCACAACCACCCCACTTGGCCATGGAAACCCACTGAATGACCTTGGGCACATCACATATTCTGAGCCCAGGAAAATCCCATGTCATCTTAGAGTGCCATAAGTTAAAAATGACTTCAAGGTGCCTAACAACTGTGGAGGGTTGGTGGATGATGGGAGCTATGCAAAAAACACAATAGCACTTCCCTTCTGCACTGAGCTCTGGCAAAAACGCTGTATCAGAGTCAAGTGTGTCAAAAACCACCATATAGCAGAGTGCTATACACACAGCTTAGAAGCATGCTCAGCAGAGGTTAAACACTAGCAGCAATGCTCTGAAGTCACAAAATATGCCCACGCAATATTATCTTCCAACTTGGAGGCTATTACTCTTCAGTTACGATACATACATATTTACAGTACTCCAACAGAGTTTCAGCATTCCACAGCAAGTGGAGATATGCATCCGGCATATCCTCCCGCCACGCTATCAGACAATCGAGAGGACAGTTGGCTAGGACTCAGCCCCTTATATACATCCCTTGCTGATGCAACCCTAGCCAAGTTTGCATGTTCCCATGTCTGATGCAACCCTCTGCCCCGGTTACATATTACAATGACTCAGCAAGAGTGACATGGGATTACATTATTCACTGTCATTATTCACACCCAGATGCAAACCTTAATGTGCATCATATATATTTTATTGGACTATAGGTCATGTCCAACCTTTCCTCACAACAACAACAAACCAGTAGCTACTGGTCCATTTGTAACACATATTTTTAAATAACTAGGAATTAGAAGTGTGGAAATTTGATGACAGAAGCAAATATTTTGGGATATTTAAAACAAAAATGTTTTTAAGCACTTCAAACGGTGTTCCAGCTTTGTACTGATGCAAAATAATTGACCATGAAAGGAATCTTGGGCCTGCATAGGCAGCTAAGTTATAGCCCCATGAAAATGAATAAATCTGTGTCATCAAGAAGGGATTCAGGATTAAAACCATTTATATCAAAATACTGTACAGAGTCAGACCAGGATATTTTCCTGCCTGAGAGTTCTTTTCCTTAAAAAAAAAAAAAAAAGCTAGCATGCCTCTTTCTATGCAAAGAAGCCAGTTGGACCAGCAGTTGAAGCTTACCTCAGCACTAGCAGTGGAACAGGGATTTTTGCAATAATTGAAAGCAACAAATCTTGTTTAGAATTCTATGCCACTGTATGTGGAACACAGAGCCCTCTGTCTTCCAAGAGCAGGTAACGGCCACAAGTTGCAGGAGGAAATTCAAGAAGGGCAGTCTTGAATTTCTGTTCTCCAGCTTCTTCCATCTAAGATGCTTGACTAATCCTGCCAACTGCTTCAGATGCCCAGAACTACTCTGAAGAATTTTGACTATGCTATCTTACAAATGATATGACAGAGGCAGAAAAAGATGCAGAAAGGGGCAACCAAAATTATCATGAACAACATTCTTTTGAGGAAATCTTAAACATCTGGGCCTTCTTAGCATTGTAGAAGTGCAATAGTGAGGGCAAATCATGCACGTTACAGATAATGTTGAGAAGAAAAAGTCGCCATCACACTCTTCATATGCTCTTATAGTATAATGTTTATTCTGTTTGTATCTTAAATGAATAATCCTGAATAGTGACACTGAACAGCTCAAAACCAGAGGTTTTCTTACATGAAATGTAAAGCTGTTGCTAGGTAAATAGAAATAATTATGGATTCACAAAAGCACTCATGGAATGCTTCTAATTAAATAATGGGTATTTGCTTTTGTAAACACATGTTCTATTTTATTTCCTGAATTTCTCTTCAATTTAGCTCTAGTATCAAGTTGTGAGCAGCAAAACTTAACTATTGTCCAGACGAAATATATGGCAACACAACCCATTCATTCATTAACAGTATTTATTAATCACTTTTCTGCCCCCAAAGGCCCCTGAGGTGATACAAAGTAAAATGGATCAAAAAGTATCCTTTAAAAACCAATAAAATTATTTTAAAAGCCTATGGTCGGAGGGAATAATATTTCTCTACACGTCTTATTATATGGACTTGATATATTATTTTAACTCTGTTGTATGGGTTTTGGTGACAACCTATCATTTTCGACAAATGAATAAAATAAATATAAATGGAATATATGCTACTGGTCCATTGCAAATTACATTACCAGACAATTTTGGTGACAATGGCCACCAAGAAAGCAATGGCAGAGTTCTGTATAGAAAGCCAAGCTCTTGGTCCTGAGTTTCAGCTGGAAGCAGTCAGAGTTTTATCATCCACAGCACAGCTCAGAAAGATCAGCAGCAGAGTGGCTGCCTGATTCTGACAGTGATTTTCTGTAGATTATCTGAAATATGACAGAGTATTGTTTCCTAGCTTTGGCCCTTTCCTCAGCTTACCTTTTTTCAGCGCTGGGGTGCTGGGATTGCGCGAGAAGCCTCCAGCGAGAGGCTCTCACGTCCCCACTGCCTCAGCTCTGCATAAGCTGCCTGCTTCTGAGCAGGTAGCATTAGAGCCCTGCCTCTTCCTTCCGAGTGCAGCCTGGGAGTTTCCCAGGCTGCACTGGGGCAGGAAACGCGACTGCTGCGACTCCGGAGGCTCCGCACACATGGCAAGTACACACGGGGCCCTGGAGCAATGCTGAAAGCCGAAAATGAAAAAGTGCACAAGTGGCGCCTGCCAGACCGTGGAGCATCATGCGATTGTGAGTGTGTTGTGCGGATCACTCCTCACAATCACACGACGCTCGAGGAACCCTTTCACATGGCAAATGCCGTGAGAAAAGGGCCTCTGTCAGGGAGATGACCATACAATGAAATGGGATTACCCCAAAGGGTGAAAGCTATAGTGACAAAGCTGAAGATTAAAGCACTCATTATCCCTACAGGCCATTCACATTTCCCAAAAATGCAGGAGGTTTACACAGAACATACCTTAAGTTCCCCAGAAAGCTTTTGCAGAGGGTGATGTTGTCAGAGAGGCAAAAGGGAGATCCCGTTCACATGCAGAAGCCTTTGCTATCTCTCTTACTCCCCACAGCATCCATTTTCAAAAATATAACAATTCATCAATTTAAAATAGTGTATCCGTAGCTTATTACTAATGAATCCTTGCCACAAAAGAAGCCTCTAGAGCAGGGGTTCTTAACCTGGGGTCCGTGTAGCCCTCATGGGGAGTCCGTGTAACCCTACTTCTGGACACACACAGCAACAATAGAGACATAGCAGCAAGGGGGGTGTTATGGGTGCTGAAACTGCTCTCTCAGTTGCAAATGAGGGATCAGTTTGGGAGCATGCACACATATCCCTGCCACCGTATCCCTAAAGAAAGGAGCAGAGTAGCAGACATGTGCACACACCCAAACTGTGACTCTGGAGACCAGGATCTGAATCCTCACTTGACCATGGAAATCCACTGGGTTACATCAGGCAAGTCACATTCTCTCAGCCTCAGAGGAAGGTAAAGGCAGCAAATTTTGCCAAGAAAACCCTCATGATAGATTTGCTTTAGGGTTACCGTAGCTTAGCTTTCAAAGGTCAGAAACATGATGGCTAGAAAAAACCTTCTCCTCAGCAGCACTTTATGTTCTTTCAACTCACTTCTGACTTATACCAACCCTAAAGTGAACCAATCACAGGGTTTTTCAACAAGATTTTTTTCAGAGGGGGTTTGCCTCTGCCTTCCTTTGAGGCTGAGAAAATGTGACAGTTTAAGAGCAGAGATTTGAATCCTAGTCTCCAGAAGCCATTAATAAATTTAAAAAATGAATATTTTAATAAATATTTGAATATTTAAATACTAATTTAAATATTTAAATCTTGAGTTAAGTCTGGGGGGAGTTAAGAACCACTGCCCTAGAGTGATGTTAATACTTCTAAAAATGCTAAAGTAATGACAACTTATTGCTGGATTGTCTCAGGTAGCATACCATGTTTATATTCAAATGAGACATCTTAAACATAGCGTATATTGATATTGTTTTTGTGCACTGGGAATTCCATCAGACCATTCAGGAAGGCTATAAGGACTGACTTCTAATGTACCCCTTTAAAAATATCTTTCCCATATCCATTTAAGAATAGCATACCAGGGTTAGACATCTTTTCTCTGCCATTCGGTATTTTGAAAATGGCAATGTCTGCAGAAGTGGTGCAACAGAATGGTTGCTTTTCTGAGAGGAAAACATTTGAACTTGAAAATACTACTCCAAAATCTCAAACTTAAACTTTGTGAACAAATGACAAATTCTGACAGGTCAGCTCACCCATCAGTAAGGCAGTTCAGAGGAGGAGTCAATAATTCAGAATGTCATTTACAGCATAAAGTGGCAAAGTCAATAACATCACCTGTTCTTTATAAGAATGAGAACTTAGACTTGTGCTGCATAGAAGAACCACAATGACTTTGAAGACTTGAATATCTGTTCTGGCATTGTCATGAAAAATCTGTGGCTAATAACTTTACTTGTGTATCTTTAGTTTCTGCATCTTGGCTACGTGCCTCACAAAATAAGTTATCCTCCTCCTCCCCCCATCATATAAACTTAAAAATGTCAGCCACATTTTTATAGCTACCACATGCTTAATGCTATTGATGAACACTAGTCTCCATTATAAGGCATACAATAGGTTATTAAAATGAAAGCTTTTTAAAAAAGGGATCACCTGTCATTTGCACACATAATAATTTCATCTTGATTACACTGGGGCATATAAACACAGACTTCCCTCTGGGAATAGAATGGGTGTACATAATCAGATATGTTATTATATCAAATTATATTTTCACATTGACAACTCAAGAATTAGCTGTCTCTCGGTGTCTTTCATTTTAAAATACCAGTTCTCAAGAAATAATTATAATTCTCACTGGGCTAAAACATGACATTTACTACTCAGTAGAACCAGAGGTGTGATGCAGGGATTATGAAGAATAACGTAAATCATTTTCATGGGCATGTGGGGAAAAAAATCAGTTTTAAGTGTGATTTTAAGCATTCCAGTTTTTTTAAAAAAGACTAAAAAGTTCTCAATATTCAATGGGGTGGAATTCTTGAAGGGATAAAATCATCAGAAATGGAGCAGAATCCAGCCAGCATCATGTGTCTACTTAGGAGCAAGCTTTTCTAATTCAACTCATCCTATTCTGCTGTAAATGAGTATAGGATTGCAGACCAGACTTCTATTAAGAACATGTAAACCCAGGATTCATTCAAGGGATATGTTTCCTGGAACATCAAGATGTATTCAGAAAATATCCTACGCTGGTTCTCTCTGCTCAGAGTTCTATTTTTTTCTGACATATGCTTTAACTTTTAAAAAGTTAAAATAAATTTTGCAGTTCAAGAATGAGCAAAATCTAGCAGTTTTTATTTTTAGTTTTATACTCTCAAAAGCCAAGATGTTATACAATTGATGATAGTAGCAAACTATTTTAGAGTGTTGGTCACAATAATATGTTTTTTATTTGGTATGACAACTTATCAGTGCAAAGAAGTGTAAAACAGAAAACAGATGGTGGGCATCTGAGGAATCAATAAATCCTGAAGAAAAAGATTAGCAATTGTGAAGGATTAACTGTAAAAGATTATAGCAAAACTGTTGTTTGTTGATAGGGATGGGACGAATCCAGAATTTTCTGAATCCAAATCCAGTCCGAATCTCTGGAAGGTTCTGGGAATGCACAAATCTCATGAATCTCAAATCTTTTGAATCTTTTTTTTAAAAAGGGTTTAAAAAGCAAGGGAAAGAAGGATCAAGTCAAAAGAGAGATTTTTTATTACCTTGCAGAGGGAGGCAGCCACGGGGACAGGCAGCACAAGCAAACACAGGCAGCCCAACTGGCAGAGGCAGCCCAGCAGACACAGGAAGCTCAGCGGCCACAAGCAGGCATCCCCAGCAGGCACAGGCAGGCAGCCCTAGTGGGCAAAGGAAGCCCAGTGAGCACAGGCAGCATGAGCCAGCACAGACAGCTCCAGGAACAGGGAGCCTCAGTGTGTGGGCAGCTATATGCCCTGATTTTGGGGCGCCCAGGGCCCACCAGCCAATCAGTCTTTTGGTAGGACTTGGAGTTGCCAAGTTTTAATAAAAACAAACTTGGTGCCTCTGGGGCCCACCAAATTGGCACCTCTGTGGCCACCAAAGGCCCCACTATCCGCTTGGCCACGCTCCACTGAATTGGGCCCACGACAGCTGGGAGACAGATGTGAGGAGTGCGATCTCATGCTCTCTGGTCTCTGCCCGGCCGCACTCCACCCGATCAGGCCCAGGACAGCTGGGAGACAGATGCGGGGAGCACAATCTTGGGATCTCCAGTCTCCACCCAGCCACCCAATCAGGCCTGAATGCACCAAGTAGGCCCTCTGCACGTTGAGGGCCTACTTGATGGATTCAAAAGATTCCGTTGGCCTATTTTGGTGGACGGGATTCAGATCCATGAATCTTGAATCCTTAACCAGGATTCAAAGATCCAAGGATTCTGTTGGCTGATCCCTACTTGTTGACAAAGCAGCTCATAGTTACTGTTCCAACAAAGGCAATGTTGACCTTTCAGTAGGGCCATTTCTGCACTAGACTGTTATAGTGCTATTATTCCACTTTCAACATCTAATGGAATCCTGGGGTTTGCAGTTTAAGGAGGAGCAATCTAGTGTGGAAATGGCTTGGGTTAGCAGTTAGATCTGATGACTTTTACACTGGACAGAAATTTGTTTTTTGCTGTGACAATTTAATGAGAAAATATTTAGCTAGTTGGTTGATTGGTTAAATATTTATATTCTGCTTAGTACCAAAATTGTTGGAGGATGAGATAAAATCAATTTAAAAGAATTTAGAATTGTTTAAATTATAAACAATGAGGAATAATTTAAACAATCTAAACTTGATTATACAATAATTTTTGAACACAATAGACCTCCCCAAAAGTCTTTGACAAAAATGATATCTTTTTACACTGGGACCAGAAAGAAAAACAGAATATTATGTTTACATTTGCTGGCTCTTAAATACACATTAATCAACTGGCAGCTAGCCAGGGTTAAATGTTATTGGTAAGAGGAATCTGACTCAAGAGAATAAAAGGGCAGACCCAGATAATCACAGGAAAGATAATGCCAGAAGAACTTTCCCGGGAGTGAGGGAAGAATGGAAGGAGAAAGAAGCAAAGGATGAATGATAAAGGGACAGCCACCAATATTTCACAGATGAAAACTGGTACATACATGGCTGGGAAACATCAGATTGTGGTCAGGATGACGGAAGTTATTAATGAGGAAGTACACAGAAGTAAAGAGAGGTTGAGGCAGTTAGTTTTTGCCTGAGCCTACTGAAAAGAGCAAGTTTCTGACCCACTTCTCTCCCCCATTCTGAGTTTATTGAGTGCAAACTACTTCTGCACTTTGAACTGAGTTTGCAACAATTAAAGTAAGCTGAGGTCAAAGTGGAAAAATGGGAGGAGAAGAGAGAGAGATGAAAAAATGGGACCTTTCTTTGCTGAAAAAGAAGAATGATTGAGGATTAATCAGGACTCTCCCTTCCAAATCAGGACAACTGGAGGATACGCAAAAGAAAAAAGCAATAGGAAGAAAGAAGAATCTCTCTGGGAATGGAAGACTCAAGGAATAATTCTACAGAGAATTTTTTGGCTAGATTGTGAGCTGAAGGGAGTCAGGGAGGTGTGAATCTTCTGAAGGAGGTAGTGAGCTTCATCTCTGCTGTGTCTGTGGCAGCAAAGAAAATTTCAGATGAACCTTAAACAAGATTGCCAGATGAAGACCTTTGTCTCAGGAAGTTGTGAGACTTCAGAAGAAGCAACAGAGATTTTTCTGGTCATGTAGCCTCACAAGTGAGTTCCTGACCTGAAGAAAAACTTCATGCCTACACTTCCAAGTTATTCCAGGAGGATTAATAAGGATGCCAGTATCATGTAGAGGTCTGAGTGTTGGAACGAGAGACCAGGCTTCAAACCCCCACTTGGCCATGGGTGACATTGGGCAAATCACACATTCTCTGCTTCAGTGAAAGGGAAGGGCAAAACCCCTCTGAATACATTCTGCTCCCAAAAAAGTTGTCATAGGTTTGTCTTACAGTTGCCATCAGTCAGGCATGACCTGAAGGCACACAAGAACAAATAGGGATGATGGTACCAAAAGGGAAACACTCACTTGTATAGGGAAATGAATTCAGTAATAACTGTTTCCTTGATTACAGGTAACTATTTAATAAAGAAATCAAACCACATACATTTATGTTGTTTATAACATAAATTGCACATTAAAATTTTTCCTGTACTTTAAGAGGTTTCTTTATTTGGTAAATTAGATATTCAAAATATGCTCTACTTTTTGCTAAAATATCAATAATAGATTATAGGGTGTTTTTTTTTAACTTTAAACATCTCTAGCTGCCTACAGCCTGTACCCTGCTATTGATTCTGTAATGACGAAGACACAAGTTTATGAAGAACTGGGCAGTGGTACTAATTAAAGAAGGAAGCATTAATAATATAGGTTGGATTAGAAGGAATAAAATCCTCTATATTTTGTGACCAAGAGGACATAATAAAGGTTCCAGTCCTTTAAAAGAGGTATAGATTAATATTACAGACAATTCAACTGAATCTTGCAGAAGGAGGAGGAGTTATATCCACAACTGTTTTGTATAGCAAATTTGATCATGACCTGAATGTGTTGTATAGGAGGTGATCCATATGATCATGTGGCTAATGTCACTTTATGATTTCTTAAATGTATATGTAGAAATGCTGACAACCATGGCTGGCTTTGTAATATCAGTGGCAGAGCTTGGAGTGTGTGGAGGGGGGGCAGGAGGGGAGCGGGGCTATGGTGTGAGGGGCATGGCCACTGTTCGTGGGAACATGGCCAGGGTGTGCAGGGTGTGGTCAGGGTGCATGGGGGCATGGTTCTGGGCCAGGATGCCCCAAAAACATTGCTGCCTAAGGCAAACCACCCACACCACACCCCATCTCTATGTGATTGTGTAATATTAAGATTTCCATTGGATCACTCAGTTTACCAATGCTCTATCGGTGGGGAATAAAAACCTATCCCTTCCATACATTGCTGTTGTGTTTTACAATTGTTTCCTGATTCTTTGTTGTTGCAGTTGACTGCTATCAAGTCAGCTTCAACCTATGGCCACCCTATGGTTGGGAGATCTCCAGGTCACCCTATCATCAATCGCCCTGCTCAGGTCTTGCAGATTCAAGGACAAGCCTTTAGGGACAAGCCTTCCTTGATTGAGTCTACCCATCTTCCTCTGTTCCTACTGCTTTCTCCTTTACCAAGCATAATTGTCTTTTCTGGTAAGTCATGTCTTCTCATGGTACAGCCAAATTACAACAGCCTTGGTTTAGGCACCTTGGCTTCTAGAGAGAGTTCAGGTTTGATTTGCTCTATGACCTGTTCATTTGTCTTTTTAGCAGCCCAAGGTATCTGTAGAACTCTTCTCCAGCACCACATTTCTAATGTGCTGATTTTCTCCATATCAGCTGTCTTCACTGTCCAAATTTCACAGCTATGCATAGAAAATGGAAGTACAGTGGCATGGACCATCCTGAATTTAGTATTCTATGAGATATATTTACACTTCAGAATCTTGTCTAGTTCTTTCATAGCTGCCCTTGCAGGTCTTCTTCTGATTTCTTGACTGCAGTCTCCATTCTTATTAATGACTGAGCAAAGATATAGAAAATCTTGGAACTATTTCAATGGGTCTTTCTGTGCTATACTGTTATAGTGCTATTACTCCACTTTCAACATCCCGCAGAATCCTGGGGTTTGCAGTTTAGGGAGAGGCATTTAGAATTCTCAGCCAGATCGCTCTTTGGCCTCAGTAAACTACAAAACCCAGGATTCCATAGGATGTTGAAAGTGGAATAATAGCACTATAACAGTCTAGTGCAGAAAGGCCCAATGTCTTCACCATCTGCTTTAAGGTTATGTAAATCATCTGTGGTCATAATTTTGTTTTCTTTATGTCCAACTGTAAACCTCTGTTTGCACCTTCTTCCTGACTTTCTTCAGCAATAGTTCCAATTCTTTGCTTTTTCTGCTAGTAGTATTGTGTCATCTGTGTATCTAAAATTATTGATGTTCCTTCCTCCAATTTTCACCCCCCTTCATCCAAGTCTAATCCTGCTTTACATATGATATATTCAGCATACAAGTTAAACAGCTAGGTTATGAAATGCAGCCTTGTCTGACCCCCTTGCCAATTGGAAATCATTCAATTTCTCCTTGTCCTAACAGCAGCCTCTTTTTCTACATGCAGTTTATGCATCAGGATAATCAAAAGTTGTGGCACATCCATTTCCTCAAGAGTGATTTGTAGTTGTTCAAAGACTTTACTATAATCATAGGAAATTTCTTTTGAAATTCTTTGGGGCACTCCTTATCCAAGGTATATTTGCAATATAGCCACTTTTAACACCGATGTATTTTCTGTTGAACTCCATTTTAAGCCTCTGTATATATCGGTTTTGTTTTTAAAAAAATGTTTGCTCTGTATCCACATGATCACAGAATAAAAAATAAGATAGAAAATCATCTTATAATATATTGTTTACACCTTGAAAACATTTTATCAGTCATAAATATACATACTCCATCACACAACACACATGCACACTTAATTATCCTTTGTATTACAATCCACACAATAACAGAAGTTCTCTGTTCTTTGCAGACCGGAAAAAGATATATATAAAAAAATTAAAAATTAGAATAAAATACAATAAAATGCAGTGAAAAAAAAAACCCACATAGGAAACCAGTTTTTAAAAATCTAAGATTTCTTACAAAAAAAAAATAAAAGTTTCCAAGCAGATTAAAATTTCAGCAGACTCATCATATGACACCAAGTATATAAATATTTCAAAACATAAAAATATCAACTTTAGATGCAAACTATTACATCTTTGGAGAAAAAGAAGATGAAAATCTATTTCTGCAGTGACATTTCTAGGGATGTAACTTTTTCCCTTAGAAAAATACCTTCCATACTCAGTGTCACTTACTGCAAATTACAACACATATTTCTAAGTCATGACTTACAACTTGATAAGGTCACTAACCTTTACCAAATGCTAGATTATATGATATGGAAAAATTGTAATAGAAAAGAATTTCTACTTTAAAGCAAATCATTTAAAATAAATCATTAGGCAAACATGGCAAAATCTTATCCCTTGATATATTAGGTGACTGCACTGGAGCAGCAGATGTCGGGTAAATCTGGAAACTACAGACAGTTAATTTAAATAAAGCTTTTCATTCCATATAGAGAGATACATAACATTGTTGGTTTGATCTATTATATAAAGAAAAGAATGACACGTCATTAAAAAAAACACTCACTTTTTTTAAAAAAAAGTTCCTTCTTGCATTTCAGTATTTTGGTTATAGATTGCATGAGAGGGCATTTTCCATTCAGCTTACCTAGTCAGCCTGCCCTGTTTTGCATATTTTTTTTTATATCAAAGATTATATAAAGTAAAATGAGTACTGTTGTCAGTTTCTTTAAAAAATTGTGGGCTAAATTCAATCATGACCTGACCTAGTGTAGATCTACTGAAACCAATAAAATCTCAGTTTTAATTATCTAGTTCTATTCTAGGTAGTGCTATAGCAGGATTTATTAATTTTATTTATTTATTAAACTATTTACATCTCACCTAGACTAAAAGATTTCACAGTTAGTTCTATGTATGTTGCCAGGAGACCAAATATAGGAAATTAAAAAGTTCTGCCTGTGCACACAATCCCAGTTCATGCATATAAAGAAAATAGCTGAATCAAAGACAATGCACATTTTATTTAAATATAAATATAAGATGATGATTATTCTTCCAGTAATCTTCTTGAGGTATTCTAGAAAAGTGCACATTTGGCAAATTTGGGGAACAAGAGGATGATGACGATGATTCCCCTCTAAAACTACAGAAAAAGAAGTCTACTTGTGTTTTCTTGAAGTAAAACAGATCTGGTAGCACTCTTACATTGTAAGATTGTTTGATTCCAGATAATTGCACCCACGAGACAGATGCAATTTTTACATTCCCCATACATTTGAAAAGAAAAAGCTCTACTTGATTCCACCAGACTGAACGGAGATGCGCTATGATTCACTGTAAATAATGGCATTCAAAAATCATTTAAACATGACAATAAACACAGCACATTGCAGGTTAAATTGAAATTACTACTGAATTGGAATAGCCTGCTTCATGCATTCAGCTTGAAAAACATGGAAAAATCTATGGTTAACCTCTGTGTACATAATATTTCTCTTTTGCAAATAAAATATTCCAATAGTTGCAATATTTTCCTCCACTATTTCACATAGACATAAAATAACAGGGTTGACTACACACTTAAAATATACATAGTGGTGGTAATCCATCCTGATTCTTGATGATATTAAGCTAAAGAGTATCAAGATAATTAAGGCCCTTTCTGCAGCACCCTCTCATCCTGCAATGCGGACAGGAGAAGGACAGGACTGAAACAATCATTCTGTATGACATCATCATGATCCCATCCTTCTCCCATACCAGGCGGCATGATTGCAGATTAAATCATTGATGGGCTTTCCACTTCATCGACATATGATTGTGCCACCATTCCAGACTTACTTGTCTTGCAGAAGCACGACTGCACTTCCTGCCCCACTGCAGCCTGGGAAAGTACTCAGCCGCACTATAGAAGAATAGGTGTGGCAATCATGCTCCCATCCACAGGGAGCCAACTGGTGCTGAGGGGAGTGCTGCAGTTGCGCTCTCCTCCTGGCAGAGCCGGTGCCGGGATCCCCACCAGACAACTTCGGGAAAAGGTAGGGTATAGAAAGGGCCTAAGAAACTCTGCTTTATGCGGAAAGGATGCCCATTCATTACATTTGTATCAATCAAGCCCAGGCTAAACTTAACTCTTAATATTTAGAATGAGGTTAAATCACAAAGATTCTAAGATCTTCTATGAGTTTCTGAGATTTGTTCAACATCTGAAATCTACCCTCACTGTATAAACCTGTGACAATCCTAGTCAGTGGGTGGCATTTCTTGTTCTATAAAAACAAATCAGATAAATTAGCAAATCCTCCTGTCATCATTCTAAGAGGTCACAAACAGTCATACTAAGAAGAAAAGCGGTGGCACATGGTAGCATACAATCTCTGGATAAACAAAACTTATGGTCATGTTCATTGGATCTGCTAGTTCTGCCAGGGGAACTTGGTCTCTTTCCACCACTCCACAGCCTTTTGTTCTACCAAAACCTGCTCTAAAGGATTTCCTATGCCCCTAGTGCCATTTTTTGGTGCTGCAAAGGGCAGTAGTGATGGAGAAAAAAACTGTTGATTTCACTGCTGGAAACAGTAGCAGAAGACCAACATTATACCATCAGATTCTGAGGTTAGTCCTAGACCCAATATTTATTCTGAATATATATGCAGAAATGCATATCTGCTAGAAACCTTCTGGCATCTACAGTTCATGGGACGGAATCCTGTCAAACTATTACCCAAATGTACCCTCCAGCTCTGTGTCACTATTTCTTGGTTCTTTTTTTTTTTTTTTTTAATGGAGGCAGCTTTGGGGGGAAAAGTCTAGAGTGAAATGTAAATTATATTCATTTTTTTTAAACAAAATACACATTTATGTACACATTTGAAATGTGAACAAATATTTTAAAAGGGACAAGAGATTAGAGCTAAAATCTATTTCCTGTTACATATGTACAGAAAGCAAAGAAATAATCCCTCATTAGGTACAATAGTCACTTGTTTAAACTCTTCCTTCATCACAGACAGTGAGGCAATTCTCTTTGTTACAGAATGTTTCAAGCCATAACTTGTCTCCTCAACTTGTCTCCTCAACGAGACAAGGAAATGCTTAACAGAAACTGTTTTCAATACTGATGTGAATCTCCACAGTCTTCATCTTCACGTACAGTCTTTGTAGTTTTGTCCCTTCTGCTGGGAGATTTCTGAACACTTCTTGAGACACGTTTGACTTTGTTACTTCACATGATTGAAATGAAATGACTTTCCTCTGCAGAAAAGTGTTTTCTGTGCAGAACACACTATTTCTCATGCGAGAAGCATGTTTTCTGCACAAAAAAAGTGCAGATTTTTCCCCTGTAGAAAAATTATGTATATTTCTGTACAGATAAACTATATGGGAGATCCAAAAAAATGCAAAAAATCTTACAGTTGAACTGTTATTCTTGACAGTGTTTTGCATCATTCTGCTGGGGGGGGGAAACTGTCAAATATCCTTTCTATCCCTGGTTTTCAGCAATGGGAATGATTATTTCATTAATAATAGAAACCAATGTGTACAGCAATGTATATAACAAAAAAGACATCAAACATTTCTGCAGAGAGTAGTTTTGTGATCTGCAAAACCAAAGCAAAAACTCTCCACACTTGTAACATCTGTGTTATTCATTCCAACCAGATTTTCCAAACATTAGAAAATCCATCATGTGGTCAGGAAAATGCGGAATATTATTTCCATCTCTCCCCCTTACTATTAAATTATTGAAGGAACACTTTGAGCCATTTGTCATGGTAGACACTGATTTGTCACGAATACATATATATATAAATAATTCACTGGGGTTGTTACTTTGGAAAACAGGTAACACCGAGTGAGATGCTAAAAAAATAAAATCATTGTAAGTGTCAGCATCCTCCATTTCACAGTAGAATCCACAACTAACAGAAACCTTGTTTGTTTTCAAAACTTTTCATCATATTTAACTTCTAAAGTTTCTGTGGCTAAGTTAGGTGTACAGTCTTTCAGAAAACAGTATTTCTAAAGTGGCTGCATAGCTTAGAATTAAGAAGTATGGTGGAAAGATAATTCTAGAATAATGAATTATAATCATCATTAAAATAGTAACAGCTGTTAAAACAATTTCAACTAGCAGCTGCTGAATCAAATTAGGGTAGAAGATGAAGGCATTCCCATTGATCACCATGAATCATGTGTTCATGTGTGTGTGTGCACTTGTACACACACATGTATGCCATACGTGTGTGTGTGCACTTGCACACACACATGTATGCCATAAACAGTACTATGTAATATTAAACTCATGGTTTTTGATGGGATAGTCTCTCCAGTAAGGTAACAATCAAGTCAGCTATGTCATCATTGCACAGTGCTGATGGCATTACACCTGACTAGGAATAAAAAAAATAAGCAGAGATCAACAGTGTGTTCTTTAAAAGCATATATTATGTTTATGATCTGCAAGTGGGGATGTATCTTTCAGTTTGCCTTGACTGGATAAAAACTATGCACATCAGATTCTAATTATTTTTTCTTTGCACACAGGTCATGTGCATGACTAAAAACAGCATAAAACTGAAACAAGTACACAAACATATTTTAGCCCGGGGTCCAAATACTCCTGGGTTTAGTGAATTCCTGTTGGAGGAATTCCAGCATTCTCATCCAACTCCCATATTGTTTTTTAGAGCAAGTGGGCATAGATAGCACAGGGCTTCCTTTCTCTTTTGCATACCAAAGTTTCACTATTTGCCTTTGTGTTGTTTAAATGCATGATCATAAAAACCTTTGGTGCTCAAGTGATCAGATGATGTGACCCACTTTTGTTGCTTGGGTCATCAATCTTATAAAAGAAAGAGTTCCTTTCTCAGATCTCTCTCTTCTCCTCCATTTTTGCTTTCTCTTTTCTCCTTTCTGACCATGCTTTGCATCTCCATCAGAAGATGATGAGTTAACAACGAAGCTACTGTCTTACCTGACCTATTCATTAGCTAGTTAGGATGTGAGTTCCCTAATGCACATGTAAATATAATAGCCATTAATAAACTTTTCTAAGTTGGTAAACTGAAACTGCCTGGGTTGTTTTTGTTTTTTTAGTTTCAGATCAGAAAAGCCACACAGAAATTTGGGCATGTTTTTTCTGCTACTCTGCTAAAAGAAAGGTGAATCATTACAGTTTTAGCTTTCATAGAGTTGCCCAATAGGGCTAACACCCTGGGGAACTTTAATACCCAACAGGGCCATGTCTTTTCCCCCCAATACCATCATTTCCCAGCTATTGTATATTTTCCCCCATTCTAATAGGCTGAAATGTCTTCCCTAAAACTTAGTTAATGGCAGTTAAATGTTTTAAGTTAAAATACAGTATTTTTCTTTTGGTCCTGCCCACCTCTAGAACGAAGATCTAAAGAACTTCCCCGAAAGAAAATTCAACCCTCTGTCTGAAAGTTGCTTCCTACCCCTCACTTTAGTCAATAGGAAAAAAATATATTTAAGATGCATGCAGTAGTTACAGTGCATACCAAAAGCTGCACTGGGTTTGCTGTCAAAGGAAAAAAGATCCTGCAACCTGAGATGGAATTGGTAGAAGAGGAAAACACTTGTAGGATTCTGAAGATCACAACACAAGAGAAACTGACAGATTTCCACATCCCAGCTTCTAACTCCATCACCACTTCTCAGACGTTTCCCACCTTAACACTGGAGTTGTCTGTAATTTCTCTTTCAAAACATAATATTTGAACATATATGTACAGAAAACTGTAATGTTAGTAATGTTTACTATTATGTGTGGCCCACTGCCAAGAAGTTGAATAAAAAATTGGTTAATCTTACAGGCAGCTTACAGAAAACATAGTAGACTCTGGTTATGTATTTGCCCAATTTCATTCATATAAACTTGCAAAATGATTTAGTAGAATGTAAAGAACTGCGGGCTTATTTGAATCTGTGGCCTTTGCAATTTCCTTTCCATGGGCTGCTGCCTCAAAGAATTATACTTTCACCTTTCCTTATGGTTGGTTTTACTAGACAGAGAAATGTGCAATAAGCACACTGCGGTTGCTGCTCTTAACTTAATTGGCAGTCGTTCAAGTGCAATTAGATCTAAAAGAAGGCCTTTCATCTTGCGATGCTGCTACCTGTGAAAGTATAAATTATTTTATATTTTTCAGACAATGACTATACTCATCCACTTTCAACAGATCTATTTCTATCCCTTTTGCCATAAAAAGAAAGATCTTTGATAGAAGGAGTTTTACTCCTCACATTTATGAAATCTAACTCGCAGTGTCGAGAACATCCTCAACATAAGAAAATTACCTTGGCCTATTGAAAAAAAATAGTCAACATGCCTTCTTCCTTGCCTCTTTTTCAGTCATTCAAGAATATGATTCTAAGAAATGGCATTAGATTGAATCAAAGACAGATATTTATTTGAATTATTCTATTGCTGAAGAATAAGTTGCAAAGAATATGGACACACACACACACTTCAAGGACTTTGTGGTAGAGATAATACTGATCATGATTACCCGAAGCCTTCCAGGACTGAATGATGCAATAAACTGACCTTTCATCTAAGAGAAAGTGTTAAATGTAGAAGATGAGAACCATATATGCAACTTTGACTACAAAAATTAAAAGGTGATATATAAATATAAATAACACAACAAATACAAAAAAAAAATCACTTTTCTTTGTTCTTCTCTCTCTCACCCACCCTGGCAATATAAGTTCATATACACACGCACGCACACACACACACACATACAGAGGAAGTCCTTGCAAAGAGAATAGAAAGGCAAGGAAACGACCCTCATGACCATAAACAACTACAAACATACACACACAAACATGTGTGTGTGTGTATACACACAAACATACACACACAACATACACACAAACATACACACACAAACTAGATTAAGCCAGTATCATGTCTGCTGTAAAGCAAAAGAACCTATGCAGTCTTAACAGACAACAGGAGAACTCTACATTTCCTAAACAGGTGCACAGCAGCTATACTATACATTCAATGACCCATATTTTTCATAGAAAGTTTTAGGTTTCCCCACCGTAAAAAACAAACAAACAAAAACTTGAAAGCCAAGAAGAACTTCAACCTATAAATCTCCAATTTGTGTGTTTCAGGTTATGGTTTCCTCTCTCCCTGATAACACGGAATATGAAATTCTGTCAACATCTGTAGAATTTTGAATCTGTTTCCCTTTCTTTATACAATAGAAAAGGCATTATGACTTTGCCTAAAAACAAACTGAATGAGGTACAAAGAAAAGTACTGGGGAGGTAAGATTGAAATTCATTGACTGGTAAACAGAAAACCATACAAGCAGCATGTTTCTACATGAACACCAAGAACTATAACAGTAAGCCATTCTATTGATGAAAATAAGAAATCCTAGCCATGTTTATGACATTCATTCACACAGCTGTATGATCACAGCTGTAGTCTCTCTCTTTCTCCACTAGTTTCCTGGACATTCCCTACGTCTTTGAGAAGTCATAATAAATCATGTGTGTGGCACCACATTAAAATACCACAATATTTAACACTCGTTCTAAAATCAATGGCTAAGGGGTTTGTTTTGCCATGTAGAAGGGAATGCACACATCACTGAACATTTCCTTGCAAACTCCATCAGTTCAAAGCATATTTTAATATGCCATAGCTTGGGAGAGAAGAAAAAAAAGCCCTGTTGGATACATAGAGCTAGTTTCTCAGCAATTTCTCCATATGTGAGCACTTAACATTTTCTTTCCAAATATAAGAATGCACAGAAAGGACAGGATGCTCTCTTTGAAATAGCGATGAGATACTGTGGAATTTGAAATAAGCTCTTCTATGGATTGCTTTTGAAAGGGTTACATTTCCCAAAGTTTACTAGCCCCCTACACTATTTTACTCAGCTCCTTTTTAATTGACTTACATTACTCATTCACATCAACAAGGACAAACAGACCTTGCATTTCAAATGAAACTCTGCAAGTGATACGAAAGGAAAGACTGGAGTGAAGAAAATAAACAATAGCTCACAGTTGTCAGTGGCTGAATAGCTTCAGTGAAAGTAGAAGGCATCATGCTTTATCTATCTAGAGCAAGAAACAATGGGATGTAAAGTGTCTTTCAAACACATCAGAGCAAATAGAAATCCTGGAACTCTGCAGTCAGTTCACCATAGGGAAAAGTATTATATAAGCCTCAAAGATACATTATTACCAATGAACCCGTTAGCTCTCTGCTCAGAGGAAGTCCTTGACCATAAACAATTGCCTTAACAATCTCTGTTTGGTTCTTCCAGGTCCAACTGCTGAAATTGTGTAATGACTCAGGAAGTTTAACTTTAAATTTATATATAAATGGGGTGGCTGTGGGTATTCTGCTTTTTTAATTCACCATTAGAAAAATCAGCCTGAAAAACCCCAACATTCGGATTTAATAAAGAATGCACCCTAAATCAAATTGTTAGTCCCAACTGAAGTAGACTCATTGAATTAATGGTGATTTGGTAATAGCAATAGCAGTTACATTTCTATACCACTTGTCATCTCAAAGCACTCCCTAAGCAGTTTGCAGTGTATTTAGCTAATTGCCCCCAACAAGTTAGATACTCATTTTACCGACCTACAGAAAGATGGAAGGCTGAGTCAACCTGGAGCCCTGCAGGATTGAACTCACAACATTGTGGCTGCAGTACCAGCATTTAACCTCTGCACCACCAGTTTCATTTATTTTGTTCTGTTTGGACTAACAACTGGATTTAGGCCCAAATAAAAGAACAGAACACTTAAATTGTACCTTTTTAAAAAATATGTGAATTTTATGTGTCTACTGGTTGGAATAGACAAATTAGAAATCATCTCGATGTCTTTCTTTAAAGTAGAGGAGGAGAAGGAGGCAGTGAGGAAGGAAATCAAAAACCCTTATATTGACGAAACTTTTATTTGTTTATTAACTTGTTTTTAAAATTGTATACTTTTAAAGGTTTGTATAGTTTTAAATGTTTTTAATGTTTTAATTGTTTTAAATGTTTTTAACATTTTTATTTTTTGGAAGCCACCTTGGGTCTCATTCTGAGAGAAAAGGTGGCATACAAATATAATAAATAAATAAATAAATAAATAAATAAATAAATAAATAAATGTGACTGTCACTTCAGATCTTTGGGAATTTAGAATTCAAAGTTACAACATGTCAGTTACAAATTATGTAGTTGTCTGTGAGGAGGCACTGGAGTTTTGTTCCATAGGACTATTATATATGCACGTATGAATGTATATATGTGTATAGTTTAGGACTAGCTATTTCTCATTTCCCAGAGATAGGCTTCTTTAGTGGACAAGGAGTACCTTTATTCAAGTTGGTGGTTCTAAGTTCAAAATAACTATACGCCTCTCATTTAAGTTCTTGCAATAATAAACTCAGTAAAAAATCTAGATGAGTAAAAACCCTGTGAATAGCCATCTGTGATGAACCTGTGGGAGGGGGTCTTGACAACAGAGCCTCCTTGGCAACTGAGAGTGTTTAAGCTGATTGGCTGGTGAAATGGAACCTTGGATAGCCCAGGAGAGGGGCTGGTAGGAAGAGGAAAATAACGGATTTTAACTGTCTGGGGAGTGATTGAAGAGAGGAGTGTAATTTGTGGTGTGTTTGGGGAAGGTTGGAGATCTGAAGAGCTCTGTGGGAGAGAGAACAGAGAAATTGGGTGTATGAAAGATACTGAATGAATTGAAAGAGAGAAAGAGAGAGAGAGAGAGAGAGAGAGAGAAGAATGGTGTGCTGTTTATAAATATTTAGATACAAAACAAATTTAAAGGAACAGTGTTACAATAAATGTTTGAAGTTCTGTGTTCCTTAAAACAGTGTCACAGAGTCTTATTTTGAATCCTGGAATATACACGCTACCAATAATATCATCTTGACCTTCATGCCAACAGTACCACAGTCTTGGAAAATATAAATCACTGCTGATCCTTACTTCTGGGAGAAGGGCAGATTTAGGGGAGGCAGTAAAGGGGGAGAGTCCTAAAAGGAAGAAGCCAAGAGGGGAAAAGAGTGAGGAAAGGACTGTGTTCTCAGAAAAGGAGAACTGAGGCAGACCCATTTGTCCTGGCCCTGGCTTGATTCAGAGATCTCCCTGGCTGTTCAGGTCTGATCACAAAGAGGTGTCAGGCTGGGCAGGTCTTGAGTGTGAGGTTTGGGTGCGCCTTTTGCACTCGGCACTGACGGGTGGGGTTTTTCCCCTGCACATTACAACATCCCTTAAAAATCCTTCTATACTACCACCGTCTTTTCCATGTCTGTTTGCAGACTTAGATATTATTGTGCTTATGGATTTTGCTTACGGGTATATTACTAGCACTTGCTTGATATAACCTTCATACAGGTGCTCTCTCTTTTCTCTCTCTCACTCCCTCTCCCTCCAATTTGTTCATACCCACCAGCTTTCCCTTAATTACCAGTTTGTCACTTTTATATTCCGATAACGTAATGATCTGTGTTTCCCTCAATGGTTTCTAAAAAGAAATTTCCTTACCCAGTAACCCTAGGAAAAATTAGAAGGCCATGCTGGAGAATCAAGAATGCAATTTTATTTCTGCCACACATCCTTACAAACTGGAATATGAATTGGTATCGTGAGCGCAGTACATGTACACTCTATTCCCAGAATAACCTTCCACCCAAATAGCATTTCTACCAGATATTTAGGTTAACTTTCCAACTGAGACATCCAAACTGGCCTTCTACAGATTCCTTCCTTATAGACAACCCAATCCTTGTTCCTTGCTATCAGAAAGCCCTTAACACATTATGTGTCAAGGAGGGAACTGGATATTCTGGTTGTAAGCATCACTCTGTTTGTCAGTTGTACTAGAGGAAAAGTCCTGAAGCCAAGGCGCATAATTCTATAGAGATCCAAACAGTTTTCTAAATTAGCTCAAGTGAAACCATATTAGCCTTCTCATTCACTAGTCAGTTTTGCAGATATATTAAGAATGTTTATCTTCTCTCAGGTCAGATGAGATCAATGTCCCATGACCAACAAAGGCGAGCTGAAACATATGTACCAAGGTAAACCTGAATACTGAACTTTCTAAAAGAGCTACTCCTTTGTGCTTTCATTACTGGTTGCCTCATTGATGTTCATAACCAGTGGCAGGGAAGCCATCTAGGCATGCTTTTAAGGTGGATTGGAAATGAAGACCACAGAACATTTTTAGAACTGAGCTGTTGTCCTGAGACTGATGGAGGACAGGGTTAAACACTGTACTCTGAGAGAAGGACAAAGGAGGTTAGTAAACTCTCTATTTCACTAAAGACCCTTGAAGTTTAATAACAAGATTTACTCTCAATTCAAATCAATATCCTTATCTTCATGTCTCTATTATGTCATGTGGGAGCATGGTATTACAAAAACTGAAATCTCTCAGTATTACAAAAATGGACGATTCATTGGGGATAATATGGAAGGATGTTGCATGCAGAATATTAAATGCATATTAACCATTACTTTTGCAATGCACCCACTATTCCACCATGTTTGGTAACAGGAAGGGAAGTGATGTATTTGTCTACTAAGTTCCACTGAGGCCAATGAGACATATACTCAGGTAAACTGTGTTTCAGACAGCTGCCTTGTTTATTTATATTTTTGTATTTCGTCCTTTCCCCCAGCCAATGCAAGATGGGATACATAGTTGTTCTTCCAATATCTTCTTCACATCAACCTGGTGGGGTATGCTGTGCTGAGGTGTTCTGCATCACATACACTCACTTACCTACTTTTCTTACTAGCATTAAGCAGCACTGATAGTTTTTGTTGCACTGACTTGCTAAGTATCCTAACTGTCATTTCAGGTAACCAGATTCCCTGGCACTAGCTGATTTAGGTATCATTTATTTTTGCAGTGTGATTCATGTTTTCAATGGCCCATATGGTATGGAATTTTATTTATTTCCATGTGGTGCAGTAAAACTGTAGATTGGGGCTGTGGAATCAATACAGCTGAATCCAAAAATGACTTTGGACAATTTCAACTGGTTTGTACAAGACCCAAAAGCCCATCAATATGTCTCTAGCTTGTCCGTATACAGAAGACCACAAGGTTGTATGACGTAAAGGGGGAGAAGGAGAGTTGGTGTTGTTCATTAACAGTTCTAATGTGCAATTTGCAGCAAGAATCTCAGCATCACTTCTAGTCTCATTACTTATGAGGAGGGTAATCACATAAATTATATAGTCAATTATTTCTTGTATCTATTTTTACTTCTGATTAGTTGTTAATAGTGGGTCATCAAGAAAACTGTGGTTAGGATTTTTCTAGATGATCTCTTTGAGTCCTTCTCTTTTATATTCTGAACCATTCACCTTTTGGGAATGCTTTGATGGGGTATTTCTGCATGGCAAGGGATTGGACTTGATGGCCCTTGTAGTCTTTCCTAACTCTTTGATTTCCTATGATTTTACCTGCTAATTAGAACCTATCTTTTCCTCTGTTTGCCTTTCTTATTACTGTCAGTGAAAATCTGTTTGTTGTGTGAAATTCTCTGTGCATTTTAAGTAATGAACCCTGCACCCTGGGATGCTAGTTGATTTTATGTATCTGATATGTTTTTGTAGTGTGATTCATTTCCAAAAATTACATTTCTAATCTTCTCAAAACTCTGTCTGTCTGCATATATGCAATTGTACATTCATCAGGACTGCCAGAAAGTTTATTTATTTTAGCCACAAAGCACATATATTATTATAATATGTCTTATTTAATTGCGTGTTTAATTCATATTATGAAGCAAAACAAACACTATTAATTTATTGCCTATTTCATCCATACTGGTTGAGCAAGCAAACCTCTAAGTTTGATCTCCAATATATTAAACGTATAAGCAATTTATATCTTAAACAATTATCATTACCATTTCATCTGATCATTATTTTAACTTAACCCATCATGAAACATCTCTACAACAGTGACACAAATGCATGTGGTGCCCCTACAGCTAGATTATTTGCCTTCATTTCCAGTAAAACTTGCAAGGGACAGTAAGTATGGATGGAAGTAGAAACAAGGAGCAAGCCTGTTTCAGCCCAGTAAGACTTGTAAGGGTTAGGGCTAGTGGCAGGGGGAGCAATTTCACAATTAGAGAGGCTGTGGGTGAGACCAATTATCAGAGGCAACAAAAAAGGTGAGAGGCAGACAATCTGATTCACCACAGATAAGAGAGAGCATTGCCCATAACTATTCTTAGACAGGGAGAACTCAAGATAAACATTGCCTTCACTGAAGACAGCAATGAAAGAATTCCCAGGTCATTAACACACCAGTAGCCTGCTCAAGCCCATGAAGCAGTGACAGCAAGAGGTCCTACTCAGGATAGAGGCAAAAAAAAAAAAGTCCTAAAATCCAAGCACCGGGGCAAGAACAAAGAATGCTGTTGAATCTCCTGGAAGAGGCAGCTCAGTCTCCCAAACACACACAAGAGGCTCAGACAAGTAACCATGGAGAAGATAAGGTAAGAGAAAGATGGGCTACAAGACTGAAACTTCTAATTCCAGCTGAGATTACCAGGTGCCTTGGTGAACTGGTGGCATTGGACATCTAGATATTTGGTTCTTCAATATAATAGTTAAACTCTGGATCTTGAAAGTGCAAAATGGGAGGAGGGGGTGGCAGTGCCAGTTTGGTAAGGTCATTTGGCTAGATTTGTTGAACTGCCTGCTCCTCTACAACACTTCTTAGCCTACCTTCCAACTGCTGCTAAACACTGTAGCTTGCTCAGAAATTATCTGGTGCCCACCAAGCTGCCTTTCAGTGATGTTCTTCAATTATCACCACCACCATTGGTTTTTGCTACACTATTCATGACAACATGAGTTCAAACCTGGATCTTTGGAACACAACCTATTACCTGTTTCTTCAGGTAGGTGAAGAAGCATGTTAGCAATGCTTCCTCACTTACTTGAAGAAATAGGAGTAAGGCCATGCTGCTGGGCTATTGGAAACATTGTATCTTTTGGTTAATCCCATATTCTAACGTCATTGTGGACAGCTGCAAAGGTTGTACCTGCTCACACATAGGAATTCAATGCAGTTGAGCTTCCTGCATAATCTTGCGACTGATTTATGAGCTTATGTGGAGTCAAGTCTATGGACTCCAAATAACTGAGATAGCCACAACAAGGGATCTCTGTCACATAGAACCTCATATGTCAACATCATCCCCTGTATTATTTTTGGAGCCTGTTTTAAATCCAGGCCCAATTTGGTCAGCAGCTACTCAGAAACAGAGGTCCATTGTAGACACCCATTCCCAATGTACAGATGTTGGAGAATGAAGATTGCTCAGGGACAAAACAATGGAGGGTGAATCGATGTCACAGTGCCACTTCAAAGTGCCCTGTGTACAACTGGTTAGTATTATGATGTCATTTTAAATAGAAAGACTGACAAAGCTGACAAAATTTAAAATTACTGAAGACTGTAGGCAATGGCAAAATTAATCAGTGGCAAATCAGCCACAATAGAAAACCCAATCAGAAGTTGTAAACTTTTTAGTTACTGCAGTGTTGTTGTTTCACTGAAAAAACAGATCATAGACAAGATAAGCATAAGTTGATAAGTGACACAGGAGTAATTTTCCATTCTAGATTTCCAATCTCCCTGCCATAAACATCTACCATTACTTGCCATGGTTGGGAGTGGGGGGCCGCTTTCAATGAAAGAACATAAAGCTAGCCAAATTTTTCTTTCAGGAAAAAAAAAGTTCCTTTGAAATTAATACGTTTACCTTGAATTCCTTTCCCGTGAAGACATTTTTAAAGGCTCTGAATCAGCTTGTAAACCCCCTATGATACGAACAATAGCTGCAATCATGATTTCTATTATTATTCCTCTAGTAACCTAACATAAAACTTAGCTAGCACACTGGTCAAAAGGTTAGCCGTAAAGAAATATAAGAGGCTTTGGATATTAATTATTCATCTGTCCAAACAAAAGAGAAGTTGCAATGAGTCTTAAGAATCTGCATTCTACAATAAAGCTATAAATCAAATTCTATTAACAATTACTCCAGCATACTCCTCTCCCCCTTGGTTTATTACATTTTCCCCTAGTCTTTAAAACCAATTCAGTATTACAATAATATCAATACTGTCATATATGTACAACCCACACATAATGCTTTCTCCATCCAAGGTATGATTTTTAAATACATTATTAATAAGCACACTTGGCTATTCAGTTGTTCTGCGGCTTGTAAAGTGCCTTTCAATCATGAGTCTCACACCAGTAGAGCACCTTGAAGGCCAGGCTACCCGCTGTTGAACTCTCCTAATGCCTTTTAAACATGGCATGTTTCCTTCAGGTAACAGTTGGAAAAGGCAACTATCAAGAAAATGCTGAAAGAGGTAGGCGGCATAGACCCTATAGGCCACATCAAGTAGCTTTAAGATCTCATTCCAATCACTTCTAAATCTTCCCCAATCTTTATGGAATCCTGAAAGATTAGCATTAATTTGGGGCTTCCTTAAGCATCCTGGAGGCAACTATGGGAACAGAATGTTGAACTAGATAGGTCTTCTGATGTTCTTCCAATATGGAAATCTAGTAAATGCTGTTACATGAGTGAGGAGTGATCAGATGCAAGCTATGAGTGTACTTGGACAATTACTGAAAAATTCAGTGTGTACCTGCCAGGCCACAACAGGAAAAGGCAACACAGTTTTGATGCATGTATTTCTGGGTGTTCAAACTTCAGACATATGAAAAAGGAACATAAAAGACTTTAATCTTTAGAATGTGTACATTTTATAAATATACACCAAAATTCAAATGGAAAAAATATTAATGTAAATGAATTTGGTTTTGAGGGGGAAAACACGCAATCTGATGAAGGCATGTCTGACATGAGAAGCCTTACCACATTAGAATTGACAAATTTGTACATTTCTAGCTGTGAATTGCTTCTGATCAGAAGTGGAGTAGGACGCTTTGTTTCACCTTTGCCCCTCTCAGATGGCACTATTCGCTAGAAAACATTGACTGGCCACATCCTAGAGGTAATTACTGACTCTTTAAGAGGAGTAGTCCAATTCCCTTTGAAGAAGTTAAGCTGTGTTACAACTTCTGAACAAATCCATCTTGCTAATAGCAAACCTCCCTCTGCGAAAAGTTTCTCAAGATAGACTAAACTATGTGACCTTTATTATCTGGATCCATTTAAGCTTCATTATTCCTGAGGTTGGAATTGAACTCACTTTGGACACTGCAGAGAGGTGACAACAACTATCATGCTGCTGTGAACATTGGGACTTTCAGCCCTATACAACTATTGCACTATGATTCCACTTTACCTGCCACCATTCTGTTCTATGGAACCATGGGATTTGTAGTTTAGGAAGGGATATTTAGAATTTTCAGCCAGAGAGGTTCAACACTTCCCAAGACTACAAACCCCAGGTTTCCATAGATGGCAGCCATAGTATTTAAAGTGGAATTATAGTACAATAATAGTGTAGTGTAGAAAGGCCCATTGTTTCACTCTCTGGATTCCATCAGGACCTTAGCAAGACTCCCAGACATCTCAGAGTTGTCTAGGAAGAATCCAGCTGAGCCCAGCATTTACAGCTAGTTGTTCAGCAACAAAGAGTCACCAGGAAGGCTGCTGGTTGTTAAAAGAATAGCCCAGGGGATAAAAGCCATAGCTGCAGCTGGTAATGGAGGATGGGTAGATGGAGAAAGCTGATGCAAAGGACAGAGCAGCACAGGACAGGATAGTGATAGCATTAACTCTTTCCTTGTCAAGAAATAAAAGATATGGCTACAGAAGGCACGCAGCAGAGAGGTAGCAAGATAAAAAAAGTAAAGGAAGTGGAAGGAAATATTAGACAGTGTAGCTATCCTGAGAAGTCCTCCAGAAGTGGAGTGGATCATCTCTTTGAACAGCCTTTATATTAAGAGAATTACATATCCGGAGAGTCAGCACTGATAACCAGATCCTGAGCAAATCAAGAGAACCTTGGGTCAACATGGCCAAAAAGCAGGCTCTGGCAAGTGCTTATCCTAAAGGCCCTTATCACAGTGAAGGCGTAAGCCAGCACCACTTAACATCTCAACAGCCCAGTGCTGAAGTATTTTATTATGACTTTTGACCTGTTGCCATACCACTTAACCACTACTATAAGCCCAATCCTGAAAGGCCTTACTGTAATGTTGGCCCTGATCCAGCAGCACTCACCTTGTATGAAAGCCCTATCCTAAAGGCTCTATGGTTATTTGGGCTCAGTCTTGTAGGAAGAGTTATTAGAAGGGCCTGATCTAGTTCTTGTCATCAGGGTTGATATCCTTAAGCTGCTAGAGAGAAAGGTACAATAAATCACAGCATGGTGAGAGCAATAAATCATCACAGTGTGAGTCTGGTGTGTCTCTTTGTAGGTGGATGCTAATAGTGACGTTGTGCAATTACCACTGGAACGGGTAGCGCCCATCATAATCATCCAACTGGATGAGACATACCCACAAAAAAATGGAGGTTAGACCTCTCATCAGCTTTGAATACTATCAGATATGATTTTCTTTCTAAGTCGGATATTTTGAGTGTACTATTCTCCACTGATTCTGTTCATACCTGATGATTTCCACATGTGCCTTGAGTTTTGTAGAGCTCTATACTTGTTTCTATTTAAATTTAAATATATATGAAACTTGAGATTTCACTTGGATATTTGGAGTAAGATATCATCAGGATTATGTTGAGGCTCAACTCTGTTTCAACTTTCATATAAATTAAGTAAGGCAGTAACATTCTGGAAAGAGTCAATGAATGAACACTAAAGGTCAGCTTAGATTAGATGGATGTTGTACAGGTTGGTGGTGGTGCTGTTTTGCTTGCTTGCTTTGATTTTTGATGGAGTTGCATTTTCCCATAAGGATAGGATTCCATTTGAGGGTCTTGTAACACTGAGCTCTCTCACCAGATGTGCACGCAGCTTCTGTGACTTGAGGTGCCTTCTACCAATTAAAGCTGCTTTACTGGATGTGCCTTTCCTAAAGGGAAAGACTGATTACAAGGGTCCTTGCCTTGCTAATGGTCACATGGGACTGCCTTTGAATGCTACCTGGAAGCTTCAGCTGGTGTATGATACAACAGCTAGGCATGCCACTGGGGCATGTAACGTAAGCTGATTAGAAATGCTGAACATCTCCACTGCCTTCCTAGCCTATTTTGGGAAAAACTGAAAGGCCTAGTTTGAACCTTTCATACCTAGTTGGCCTGGGAATGTTCAACATGAAAGACCACTTTGTTTTAACCTGTCTCAAAGCTGAGGCTATGATCGCAGCCCTTCTCTTTAGTACCCTGCATTTACAGGACTGACAAGTGGTAGGAAAGGAAATCTTCACTAGAAATATCGCCCCAAGTAATTTATAGTGGCCTCTCCACTTTCATGAGGATTCCGGGCTCAGAATCTTCTCAAAAATGGTAAAAGTGTGAATAATTCCTTCTCCTGTAATCCCCACCACGTTTCCTTCTGGGGCTCTCCCCTCCCTTCCCTTCCCTGTGTGTTAGGGCCAGATGCAAGGGAAGGGGAAGAGAAAAATCTGGAAGGGAGAAGAAAGGTTTGTTCAAGCCTCCCCCACCACCCCTGCCATTTCCTTGAGTTTTGTCCAGGCACTTGCCTTCCATCTCTGCATCTGGAAAAACACAAGGGAACAAAGGAAGGAGAATGTGGGGGGACACACAAGTGCATCCTGAACAATCCCACAAAAGGGGAAGGAAGGTGGTATTTATTAAATTTGTATCGCAAGATCTCTAAGCAGTTTATAGTAAAAGGAGCTAGAAAATAGAGAGAGAGAGAGAGAGAAACACTGTTTAAAATGCCACCACAATGTGGTTCAGTAGGTAATAGGTAGCCAGGGCAGGTCTTTCAGCACAGATGTAATATATACATAGCTTGCTTTAAAACTGATACCCTGAGCTGCCACATTATGCACTAGCTGCATCTTCAAAACTAGTCATAGATTACCCTTATCTGGTGCCTTTCCTTTTGAGTTTCACATACTAAATAAAGGAGCTTTTTATTCAGGCAGGATTTTAGTTGTTTTTAGGTCTGTGCCTGCAAAGCATTTCCTATTGAAGGATTTTATTCCAGAAGAACAAAAGGACAGACTTGCTGGATCAAGCCAAAAGGAACTTCCAGCAGCATTCTGTTCCTAGAATGACCAACCAGATACCTATGGGAAACATATACAGTAATCAGGACACAAGGGTGATGGCGCCATGCAGCTCATATTTGTTCCCAGCAACTGATTCTGAAAGGCATATTGAATGAAACTGGAGGTGACATTGAAACTTCATGTTATTCATAGCTATATCCTGTATGATTTCTAAATGATTTTAAAGGCATCTGGTTTAATGCTCATTATGAGATCTTGTGACTGCAAACCCCATGCACTTTGTAGATTTCTTCCCTTTGTTTGTCCTGGCTCTCCCATTCTGCTTCCACTGTTTTTAAGTGTATTTGTATTTCCACATCTATATTCTGCATTTTAGGCTGTTTTTTTTAAAATGCTTATGTTGAATTATTGATAGTTTTTGCTACCCATTTTGAGAGTCTGTGTAAAAATTAAATAGCAAACTAAAAGTAATTTTGAATTAGTAAATGAAGTGCTGTGCTGACAAAAGCTGTATTTCATTGAAGTGAGCATTCACCAGGCGGCAAAACCCATTGTGGGGGGAAAAAGAAGTTAATTGTCCAGAATTGAATAATGCTAAGGATGACCTTAGCAAAGGTTAAAGTCATGGGGAAAAAATTCATTTGTCTCAGCCCTAAAATTCTGATGGAGATGAATTTCCTGATCTCTACCCACATTCTGCAACAGACTTTTACCTTCAGGTGGGTATAAGAAATATTTTTAAAAATCAGGTCACTCATATTTACATGTTTGTTACACACACACACACACACATATATGAAATACATGAATATACATATATATTCACATACACACATATACATACAGGCACACATTTTTTTCAAGTTCTGTTTATTTCTAGCCTTTTTTCATTTCTTTTCTTTTTAAAAAGCCATATTACCTCCCTTCATTGCACATTGATTATTGTACACCTATCAGCCTAGCAGATTAGTGCAAATTAAATTTCACACTAACCTGCCTAAAACAGTGATGGCTCCATTAGGCTTTAGGTGGCTCAGATAATTATAATAAAGTATTTCCCCTGTTAATTATGTAAATGTATGAATACAATGGGTGTCATTTTTTGAACAGCATTGGGATAGTTAATAAATACGGCACAGCAGTCATAAGTAAAGAGAAAATGGTGTCCTGTACTCTTTGGAGAAAATGAAAAGGGGGAGGAGGCCCTTTTTGGTTGTTACTTAGCACCAACAATAGCCCTATCTCACAAGGAATAGACTGCTCTTAAAAACATCATTATATGTGCCCTTTTCATCCACTCCCACGTAATCTCCTTTGATTTCTGGTTTGCATTAGTTCTCCATCTCATTCGCCTGTGTGTATTTTGCTTGCACTTAAATTGCAATCCACATATTGCCTTTTCTGGAAAACTTCATGAAGAGTGCATGTACTTAAACAGGAAGTCAGAGTGACTTTTCTGAAGGATTGGCTTGATTCAGGTTATAGCTTAGGTTTTTCTGTCATTTGTCTCCAGAATCTCCTCTCACACTGTATGCAATTTCCATTGTTTCCTGAATAACCCCATCACCTTCACCTGCCGGGAAATTTTGCTTGACAAGTCAAAACAACAAAGAAAATGTCAACACAACTCATTCATGTATGTATATGTATATAGATAGTATGCATCATCATCAAATGCTCTGCAAAATCAGCTACTATTTGGATATGCATATCAAGCACAAAGCTGCATTTCCAAGGCTTGCAGTGTTGTACAAAGCAGAAGAACAGTGAAGGCCAGGGTTAATAATTTGAACTTCTCCAAATGGAGTACTGTAGAAAAAGTTTAAAACTGATTATTTATTTGAACATCCCAAGCCTAAAGCTATATGCATAACTGTTGTAAAGAATGTCTGATTGTACGAACTAGCATTATTTATCACCGTGGCACTCTGCATGAGGCAAATAAGGAAAGTCTACCCTAGGCTATTATGCATTGCACTGTTTCAAATCTTCCAATGGTCACACTAGGTATGCATGCTTGCACTGATGTGGATAATTTAACTTACAAATTATTGTACTCCTTGCACTGTTTTTTTGTTGTATAGTTTGTTTAGTAAAAGTGGTTTATTGCTATAAAACAAGGTGAGCAAGGTACTGCCCCAGTCTCATGCATCCCCAATCATTTTTGTACAGCAACCCTGAACATAATTGCAATGGCAAGTATTCTGCCTAGTGCAGTCTGCTACTAAAAAACTGCATCATTACAGCCACAGAGGTTGCCTGCCCACCCTCCTTCCTACCTGCCGAAGGAGAAAAAGCTGCCACTACAACCAGCAACTGACGAAGGCAGTGTGGCACAGCTCACTCACTTATCCATTTCTTCTCCCTGCCTGCCTAGAACAGGGAAGAAAATCATGCTGCCACTTTCTCCAGCAAAAGAAAGTTGCGCAACAGAGTTCATTCCTTCCTTCTTCTTTCACTTCATCCCTCTCCCTTCCTCAGCTGCTCCTGCTTGATTGCCTTGGAAACAGAAGCGTATCTAGGGTAGGGCAAGCAAGGTACATGTCCCAGGGGCCAATGCCAGAGTGCAGAAAAGCTATGCATGTAGGATTAGGGGCTGAGGATCAGGGTAAGAAGGTAGGGATGCAACTTCTATGCTTGCCCTAGGCTCTATTTATGCTAGATAGGCCACTGCTTGGAAAAACAATTCTAACTGCCCCAAGGAACCAGATTCACTGCTGTTGGCTTCTTACAACAAAGTCCTAAAGAAGCTTCTCCTTTTTTTTCCCTTCTTTCTCCCAGGTGCAGGAGAGAGGAAAACAGAGAAGGAAAAGAACAGAGTGGAGGAGGAGGAGGAGGAGCAAGAGCAAGAGCACCAGGAAGAAAAATGGCTAAGTGGAATGCATGAAAGATTGTATAGTTGAGGACTGAAGGGTGGCAGGGGATTATTCCTCTTGAGTTTAAAATAAGTTTTTAGAAAATGTTTAAAAAGTAAAAAAAAATTGATGGAAATGTGCGGGGGGGGCTATATCTTTCAAGGTTCCATGGGGGGGTGAAATGTGGCCCTCCAATCCCTTGTAGTTGCCGACCCTTACTGGATCTAGACTTAGTGTCTCTTGAAGGTAGATCCATCCAAAGCAATCTTGATCATAGCTCACTCATCCACTTGATTTCAGTAGGTCTGCTGTAAGCATGAGTAAGCCTGGATCTAACTAAGAAATACAGTAGAGTCTCAATTATCCGACATAAATGGGTGGGCTGATAGTCAGGTAGCCGAAAATGTCAGATAATCCAGAGAGGTAAGCCTGGGGGATACAGGGGAACATTGCACAGGACACAAGCAAAGAGGAAATGGAAAAGTCTGGCTGCAGCAGAATTAAACAGAAAAAAGGTCTATGGGGTCAAGGGGTGAGTTATAAGTAGAAGGAGAAACAAAAAGAGAGAGACGCGGGGCGGCACAGGGAGTAGGGGGACAGGAAGAGAGGACAAGAAAATGCAAGGAGGCTGAACGCCAGGCAGGCAGGCAAGCAGAAGGCGCAAGAGGCGCAAGGTGGGGGGAAGGGCAGAGAGAGGGCGAGAAAGAGTGAGGAAGCTGGACTAGGAAGGCGGGAGCCAGGCAAGAGCACCCCCGGGTCCCAAGCCGGACCACAAAAGAGCAGGTTTGGGGCCCAAGTGACGGGAAGGATGCTCCAGGTGAGGGCAAAGGGCCATGGTGCTTCCAGCGACCAGGAGAAAGAGACCGAGAGGAGCAGGCGGCCGGCGTCAGAGGAAGAACAGGTAAAACACAAGACCCCAGAGGGCAGTGGTGGCAGCCGAAGGGAGACCCAGAGGCGTTTAGTCCATGGTAGCCTCAGCCACCGAAAGGAGCCGCTGCCGCAGCAACACCTCCGTCTCCCGCCTCCGTCTCCACGGCCGGAAAGCAATGCACCCGATTCCTCGACTCCTCTGCCTGCCAGAGCAATTCCTGAATACAGTACCTCCTGACTGGCCCGGATTAGCCGCCGAGGGGCATGTGATGCAAGAGGGGGCAGCCTCCGGGTGTGGGTCAAACAGTGAAGTCGGGCAGGTAGGGGAGGAGGGTGCCGGTTGTGGGTGATGGAGAGTAAGTGTGTGCTCCCCCTCTTCCCCGCAGACTCAAGGGACTTTGAGGGAAAGAGGCAGCTTGGGAAGAGGAAAGGGCTGCAGCAGGGAGAGAGTGCTGGAACTCCCTGAGACCCAACAACTCGTGCGCCCCCCGCCTGAAATCCGGAAGGCTTGGGGCCATGTTTTGGGGCGAGGAAATGCCTACAGCCATGCCCCCAAGCAGCCGCGACAATGGATAATCCAGAATGTCGGATTACCGCAGGACGGATAATTGAGACTGTACTGTATCCACTGTGGATTGTCCTAATGGTCAGGAAACCATACACCATGGTGGTAAGGCAACCTGCTTCTGATCCTACCAAAATATTAGGAGAGATGAAAGCAGGAACTGTGTCTGAATCATACAACTATTCAATAATTTTAAAGTTTTAATTTTAAAATTAATTTTAAATGAGAAAAGAGACCAGTTGGACTTTTCTTAAAGCAGTAAAATGTATTTAGCTGGCACTGGGGGGAAAACTCTTAGAGAGACTATACTGATTCATTTGCTGAGGACACTAAACAGTTTGCAGTTCAACTTCTTTTAAGGAACAGGATTTTGGCTGCTGAGATTAAAATAGAAATAATCTCAGCAAAGCCAACATTACCCAACATGATAGAAGGGCACAAGCTGGGAGCTTGGATGTAGTCCCTGGGAACCTTTCAGACAAGGAGCTCAAATGACAAGGAAGGCACTAAATAGGTAATACTCGAGAAAGAAGAATCTGAAAGAAAGGTGGATGAAAAGTTGGGTTTGAAGAAAATGGCCCAAGTGTCAGGAAACTTAAGCAATAACAATACAAAGAATTCTGAAGATCATATTCTTCAGAACTCTTTATGAATCATGACTAAGGAGGAAACTGTAGTTTAAGAGAAAATCCAAGGAGTTTGGTCAAGAGACTAGAGGACTAAAGAAATAGGGGAGAATATGTTCTGTTGCTTGACAAACAGAAGTTTTAGGACACAACTGGTAATAAACCTATGAAATTACAAAAGCAAGTAAAAAGTAATAACACTACAAATAGGGACAGGCCTCCAATCTAGGAAATTTTATATTTTTATTTTCGAGGGGGCTAGTTGGTTGAGGAAGTCAAAGTAATTTTTCAAAGATCTGGCCAGACCTTTGTTGCTAGAAGAGATATGTGTTATTGCCAGGAGGCAAAAATGAAGAACTGGGAGTAGTAGGGTTATGCAAAAATGTTCTCCCCAAGTTATCTACCTTAACTGATCCAATTGTTTAACCACTGCCTGGAGAACCAAATGAACCTCTGGCTATTAGGTCCAAAGTCAGAGAAATCTTCAGCTGTTGGCTCTAGTTAGTATTACAGTGATGCATTTAAGTCTTTTACTCCAAGTCTTAAGTCCCTACCCTCAAGTCTCAAGTCAAGTCTCAATGCCCTGCAAGATAATTTAAGTCAAGTCTGGGAGCCAACTTTAACAGAAAAAAAAGGAGGAGGTGGTGGGTGGGGTGGGTTAAGTTTCAATAACTAGAAAATCAAAGCCTCATCCTGTCACTCCTTTTCCCACCATGGCTGAGCTATGCTTTAGCCAGACTTTCAACTCCTTCCCATGGATGCCAATCTTCAATCCTCCTGTCTCTCTCTCGCCTGCCAAAAGCCCCATCCTGTCACTCCTTTTTACCACTTTGCCTCAGTGATGCTTCAGCCAGACTCTAAACTGTCCTTTAAGGGTTTAAACTTTAAGAGAGTGCAGCTTACTTATTCTGGTAGCTTCCTCGCAAGTAATCAGGATTTGATCCAACCTCTAAACCATGAAAGGGCAGAGAGAACCTGCAAAAGAAAGCTACACTCCTGTCTCTTGGGGCTGGAAGAGGAAGAATAACTATCCTGGTGGCTGGGTGTATCTTTCTTTCGGAGATGACCTTCCGTAACCTCCTCTCACCACCACCCCCCATGCCGAGACCACTCCATACCCACACTGCAAAATCCTGTTTTCCCTGGTTTCAATTCTCCCATGCTTTTCCTTTCCTGGGAATGGCTTCTCAAAACAGGGAAACAAAGGAGTGGTGGGGAAAAGGAGCATGTACAGCATTCATTGGCTCATCAAGATAACAGTCACTCACTAACTGGGAAAAGTCTGGAGAGGCACAGAGGCAAGGATAAGGAGTGTGTGCGACTCTCATTGGTTCATCAACATAACGTTCCTTCACTGCTGATTGGGAAAAGGCTAGGAGGGAGGTGGGCAGCATGAAGGGTAGTAAGTCAGTCACAGAAAATATACGAATCCCAAGTCAAGTAGAGTCATTTAATCATATATTTTCAAGTCAAGTCTAAGTCAAGCTGCTGAAGGGACTTAAGTCCCACTTGAGTCCGAAGTCTACATCATTGGTATTGCAATATCTAGTTAAAAAATGGAGGATGGAGAGAGGAACTGAATTGGCAAGAACCTACCAAATCAGTTCCTATTCCATTACATAAGTCAGTAAACATACTGACTGTGTGATTCATTCTATACTTCCTCAGATCTATATTACCATACAGCCCACAGAATGACAGAAAAGCTTCTGCTCCATGATAGCAGCAGAATGCTTGATTTGTGCAGAGTTTGCCTTGCTCTGCCAATTGTAGCCCAATACTGTAGCAGGGATGGAAAAGAACTCTGGTCATTTTGAGTTTCTTCCTGAAATTACCCAATTCCCACCCAGTACTACGTTCTAGCAGAAGGAACTGAGAAAGCTGTTTCATCATAGCTCCACATCAGTGCACATGTGTTGTGTGCAAAGGACCCTAGAGTCAATTATATCCAACTCTTGGCAATTCTGGATAGGTCTAAGAAAAATGCCGTAGAACTTGGAGAAGCACTTATAGCCTGGACAGGTATTGTCAGTCACCACAGACAAAACCAAGCAAATGGACCAATAGTCTAATGCTGTATGGGGCAATTTCTTCTTCCTCTTCTTCTTTGGAATAAAGTCTTGAAATAATGTCCAGCATCAGATCATTAGAACCACCAAAGAGGTTACATCCTCCCTAAATTGAGACAATGGCACTTGGAAAAGAATAGGACTTTTAAAAATATGTTATACACAGATGGAGAAGACCTGGCTGACTGTGGCCATTTCTGCACTAGACTGTTATAACACTGTTATTCCACTTTCAACATCCTATGAAATCCTGGGGTTTGCAGTTTAGGGAGAGGCTATTGAGATGTGATTTCAAAGCACCATCCTTGCTAAGAATTCTCTCAAAGGTTTGACTTTTGGAAATAAATAGTGGTTGGGGTTTTTTTCCTTTTTTTTAATGTGAGGTAAGACAGATCAAGTTGTGGTGATTCACGCAAGAACTTCAATATCAATAATATTTCTTTCCTGCTAAAGGCCAAGCCAATAGACAAAATAAGATGTAATATGACACTTTCTTTTTGGTATATATAGAAACTCCCTACCTTATTTCTGCAACACTTTTAATATAATTTGTTATAGTTTTTTTTAAAAAAAAAAACTGCTGCTGATGCTGTATAAGCATTATCTGTTACAAGATTAACCTACTCAGCTAGAACCGAATGCATGTGAATATGCTGATATATTATTCTAATGAGACTTGGACGCAATTTATTTTGTCCACCATAGAAAAACAGAGTAAAGTAGGCTAATCACACATGTAGTTGAGAATATTTTCAAAGCTTTATATATATACACCTGGATTTTTTTTTTCAAGCTAAAGTAAACGTATAGGTTACTTTTAATCAATCCGTATTCTATTTACTCAGAAGTAAGTTTCAAATAATAAATCAGGATTACTATCATATAAATATGAATAATGATTTATCATTTCTTGTTGTAACAAGGAAATCAAATTTGCATTTACTGTCTCAGCTAACATTTTTACTGCTCATTTCCTTCAATATCTCAAAGATGTGCTATAGATTTTATCTCTCAATTGGTCTATGGGTTGCATTCAAGCTGTGCATTTTCTCAAACATTCATAGAATTGTTATGGGCCTTCTTTTTGTTCCTTATATATTTTCACAACATGAAGATAAATGTCGCATAGTAAATATCATAGACATTTGCAGCAGCCTGAATGCTGGTTTCTAGTCATTTTGAATTTCTTGCTGCAATTATCTATTCTCAGTTCTGAAGACAAAGCACACTTTGCCTTTTTCATGGTGGCGTGAGTGAGCACAACTTTCATACCCAGGAGATCTCAGTTGATAGGGTGTTGCTTCACCTGATATGAATGGCATAATCTTTAAAAGTTAAAAAGCAGGTGCTTTAATTGCATCTGGAAGGTAGTAGAGGTAGAATGCATGTGTTCATCTCTGCTTGCCCAGACTGGGAAATAACTATATTTCCTACCACTATATTCTGATGAGATGAAGGCCCCATACAATCAATAAAGATGGTCCTATGTGGGTTCTCTGGCATAGAATGTTAAAGCATTTTTCCCCATGCAAGATGATCAGCTTGATTCACCAGATGTTTTGCAGATAAGAAAGAACTGAAGAGAGGTCCACTGTAAGAAATTCATGGTAATTTTTCACCTGTTGCCCTCTGCAAAAGCATACTGAATTTCTGGGCTGGTGTTCTAAGAAAGCATTTTTGAGAATGTTTCTACACTCTAGTATAGACGTATGCTTAAAGGAACTGCTTTAAGATGCCTTCACAGAATGCTGTCTGTCATAAATCAGAAAAGATTTTATATTTCTTAATGAAAGAAAGGTCCATAAGAAAACATTAGAAGGCAAAATGTGGCACCATCAATGGAACCAGTGTGGTCTAGTGGTTTGGGGTGTTGAAATAGGTCTCTGGAGACTAGGGTTCAAAACCCCACTAGGCTATGGAAACACACTAGGAAACACACTCTTTATGCCTCAGAGAAAGACCATGGCAAACCCCCTTTTGCCATGGGATAGGTTTGCCTTAGGGTCACCATAAGTTGGAAACAACTTGAAGGCACACAACAGCAACCACCACTACCACTGCCACCAATGGCTCAATGTTTTCTAAAGGCTTTTTCTAAATACAACTCAAGAAATATTTGTACAACCAAGCTAAAAAAAAAATGAGTTCAAAAATTGATATTTCACCCATTAACAAATTCTATCTGCACTCCAATCAAATGAAATACACAAGATTTAGGTTTCTCAGTCATTAAGCTGTAATTCTCTACATACTTATGTGAGAATAAGTGCATTAAGTCACTGGAACTTATTTCTAAGTACCCCTGCCTAGGACTGTACATTAAGGCTGCCAGCCTCAATTCAGTGGGACTTGTTTCTGAGGACATATGTTTGAGTCTGGGCATAAAGCACAGTCAACTGGGTATAGGATTGAAGACTTTATTACTTATTGCATAATTATTTACTTTGCTACTTAGAAGTCTGGGGACTATGTTGTGGTTTTAAGTATGTATTTGAGAAATTTTGAATGTTTTACTCTACTTCATTGCCAGCTATTTGCAGTTGCCATTTCCCCCAACGGCCTATAAATTGTGAATACATCCAATGTTTTATGCGATGGTTCTCACAGGCAATGGAACTGCTTATCACTTTGAGTTACTGTTGAACATTAAAGCATTCTTTATCTTTTTGAAGAAATCAATACAAATGCAGTGTCACAGTCTTATTTTTTAAAATAAGTATAGAACTAATATGGAAGCTCTTTAGCACTACATAAATATAATTATGATCACTGGAGTTTAGTTTTGTTTTTCAGTTTTACTCACTATAGAAAATATGTTTCTTCCTGCAGCCAGTGAGGTTCAGTGCAAGTGATATATTGTTACCTGGGTATTTATTAACAAGTTTGAATAATACTGAGTAGAAAGATAACCATTTCTCATATTCCAGGGTGCCATAACCAATGAGAGTTATGAGAACTTAAAAGTCGGTGATGGAGAGACTGTGGCTCTTCAGATGTTGTTGGACAACAGCATCAGTCATACTTAGCCATTGGCAGTAACAGCTGAGAATAATGGGGTTTGATGTTCAAACACATTTGGGTATCTGATTCTGGCATCCCTTTTTTTAGGCATTTCACAGATCAATCCCATGGGTATCAGAAAAAAGACTCACAGAGTTGAAGAGAATATATTCTTAAGAAAGTTCCTACAGATATAGCATCTAGGTGTTTTTGATGGAAGCTTGCAATCCTGTAATCATTTACTTGGGACTAACCGCCATTGATGTCAATTAACTAACTGAAAGTTAAGGACGTAAGATCTACAGGATATTCTTCTGAGTATGAAAATTAATTTGCTTTATTAATACAGTAAAGATCAGCTAATCAGAGACAAAATTGTTACTTGCTGTTATTGTTCCCTTTCTTTAACCAGAATATCATTTGGATATCACATATATGTCAAGGTTGTTGCCGGGCAGGCAAAGTTTTCCTGTGAGTGGATGGCAGAGGGAAGAGGCGGTGTGGCCAGATGCCAGGTGCAAGGCCAGCAGAATTGTTATGGCTATGTCTTGTGTATTACAGAAGGCTACATGCCAGAGCACTGATTGGGTCACCCCACTTGTTTCAGGGTGACAAAATAGCATAAAAAGGCTGGTGGTTGCCTTGACCAGCTGCCAGTTAGACTCCCTAGCTGGCCCAGCATGCCATTGGCAGTATACCAATTGTAAGGGGAGATGCTGCCCAATTTTTCTCCGTTATCTTCTGCTTTTCCTCTTTGTCTAATTGCAGGAAAGCAAGCCTGTTTTTGCTAAGCCTTATCTTAGAGTGCGACAATAAATCAGTACTCTAAGCCTAACTAATAAGCCTCTGGAATTTTTTCTGCTTCACCGGGACTCTCTGCTGTGGCGAAGCCTTGCTTCACAGATAGCACTCTGCTCATGCTCAGAGGAGACAAATCCTGCCAACCCTGACAATATATGCATACAGTTTTTTGGACTGCAACTCTCCTGCCTGTCCTTGGCTAGGGTTGAAGGTTGTTGAAGTCTAATACCACCTTGAGGCTACAAGTTGTCCATCTTGACCTAGGATAACAGATTCATGTTGCCACTTTAGAGTATCATCTAACATGTTGACATAGATAATTGTATCTGCCAACAAGACTACTAAAGTATTTATACTCAAGTTCACTTTAGTGACATAAACTCACTTGCATATACATATTAGGGGCCAGCTACTATTTTTACAGCCTTGCAAATCCACCATTGATAGGAAAGGGGCATTTTTAAAAAACCAATTGTTTAAACAAATTGCATGAAGTTTTCACAAAGTTTATAGTTGTTACAAATGTTTCAAGTCATGTTTATGTGGTACTAATCTATGGCTATAAATTCTGTTTTTCATTTGTTTCATTCTGATAATAAATAAGGAGCCCTGGTGGCGCAGTGGTTAAATGCTAGTACTGCAACCACAAGGTTGTGAGTTCGATCCTGCCGGGCTCGAAGGTTGACTCAGCCTTCCATCCTTCCGCAGGTCGGTAAAATGAGTACTCAGCTTGTTGGGGGAAATTAGCTAAAATACATTGTAAACTGCCTAGATAACACTCAGTTGATAAGCAGTATAGAAATAAATGCTATTGCTATAATGCATAGACTTTTAAACACAGGAGTGAAGAACTGTTGACCTTCATTTATCCTTGAATGCATTTTTGACTTTTGCTTTCATAATGCACTTCTTGATTCCTGACCACTACAGTCCTTAGTCCCAAACTGCACTTTCTCCTTTTTCTTATGTCTTGGTCCTGATCCTATAATGATGAACAGCTGGGGATACTAGATAAGCACCAACCTGAGCTGAGAATTTGACACAGACATATGATCTCTTTGGCATAAGCTGTCTGATTTATGGGGCAGAGTAGATAGGTCATCATCTCACAGATAGAAAATGAGGGTTTGAGAAAAGAAAGTCCCCAAAACAATGTGTTTCCAGATCTCAAGAAAGAATATATTACCCCCACCTGCTGTCTGACACACAAACTCACACAACATGTATAAATTATGTGAGGCACTCGTATCAGATGTACTGTATCACTAAATTCCTAAAGATTTCCAAAATGATTCTGTCAGCAAGAGGAGAAAACTCTGTACACTTTGTCATTAATTTATTACATAGTTTCAGGATCACTTCTCTTACTGGAGGATTTCCAAGAAAATTAAATTCTCAGTTGTGACAACTATGCTTTTAGGAGTTTATCATTATCCTTACTGACACTCCTAAGAAAATTTTGAAGTACTTATGGCTCATGTTTTGAGAAATGCAATAAATGAAATAATTTTCAAAGCAACAAATTACACATCTTCTTAAACATGTGTATGAAACAGAGATAGAATGAGACCCTTGAATACAATGTAAGTATTTAAAATTACCTGGTGATTCTGACATTCCAAAGAGAATTTTCCTTGGCCTGTAATCTATGGAACTGAAGAATATTTGCAAATGTTTCATTCTTAATAAGAGAGGCTGTCTTGACACGTCAAGCCATCTTTTTCAGAATTGGCAGCCCTTGGAACTGTTCCACCCTCCAGAATGCGTTCTCATTATTTGTGCAGAGTGTCACAGCACAGAACTACTGTCTTTCCCCTTTGGGATGCAATACAAATGCACACAGAAAACGGAGAAGGACATCTCGATTGGTCAAAAGGACATAACCTACCCATTTTTTTTTCCTTATAAAAAGTTAGACAACCAAACAGCAGGTATATTTTTGTGCAAATTTGAACAAAGATCATTCTCATAGAATTGCAGAATTGGAAGACATGTGAAGGATCTCTTGGTCAAACATCCTGTAAGTCAAGGAATCTACAGTTAAACCATCCCTCACAGATGGCCATCCAGGGTCTGTTTAAAACTCCCAGTTCCTAATGTCTGTTGGAAAAGCTTTTCTTCTGATTTAACTCCATTGCTGCATGTCCAACTGCCTGAGCAGCAAGAAAAAAAGGCTGGTTCCTTCTTACACTCCTTCAGATGTTTGAATATTGCCTTTCAGTCTTCTTCTCTCCAAACTAAAAATGCTCAGCTTCCTCAAATGTTTCTTACAAGCCGATTCTCATTCCTTTTACTTTCTTCATATCCTCCTCTTAACATGTTTCAGAATATCAATATTCTTATTAAATTTTGGTGCCCAGAAATGGACACATTAAGTGAGGCCTGACTAAAGCAGAACCGTGGTACTATCACTTCCCTTGATCTGGATATTATATTTCTGTTAATGCAGCCTGAAACTGCATTAGATTTTTTTTCTGTGCACTGCAGTATCACACAGTATCACACTGTTGAGTAATATTTTTGTTTGTGGTCTACTATGACTCTTTTTTTACAGATAGTTGGGCAATACGTATAGTTATTTGAATAATATAAACCTATGCATACTTACTGCCTGAAAAATTTGGTAACTGAAACCTCTTCATGAATAAATGGACATGAGATCAATCAAAAGTGGAACCCATAAGTGTAGAAAGGCTTAAGATTTTAGTGTGATGCAGTTATACATGTTATTTTTGGCAAGCAAAGTGAAACACTTAGGCTTGGGTACATACTCATCCCATGGCTCAAGTGGACACAAAAAAACAAAATGCAAATATCTTCTCATCCCTATTTGCAATATTAGGAGAACTACTTTGTTTCTTTCTAAGACTTTGTTTGGGAATCTGTGGTCCTTGAGATCTTGGACTACAATTCCCATCAGTCCCACTTAGCACAGTCAGTGGTCCGAAATGATGGCAAAAACATCCAAAGGACCACAGTCTCCATCCCTGTGCTGAAATGAACAGAAGGGTAAGCAAAATTGACCCCGGACAAGTTTATGAAGAATTTATGTCTTCTTAGCATTGCCCAGGATTTCAAATAGATTTTACAAATTGTTAATGCATTTTTTTTTTTAGTTTTTTATTTTAAGGAGAGGTGCTCAGGCCTTCTCTTTAGCATATAATACAACTATGCATTGCTGTTCCTTCTGGTATCCATATGTTGTAATTTCTCCTAGGGAGCTAAGGCATGCCAGCCTATGCCACATCACTAAATTGATATTCAGAGTCTAATAATGTAATTAGTTGAGGTTTGCTGCTGAAAGTTGTCTCTGTTTCACAGGAGCTAAATGTCAGGGTATATGCTAAGTGTTGTGAAGAGTTGCTTGGCAACAGAAAACATGATTATGAGGGTACTTCTTGCATGTCCAAGAGATCCACATGGTTGCTTTAACTGTGTAGCCTCAGACTGTGGGTTCAGTTACAGAAGGAAGGTCATGAACGCCAGCAGGAATTAGTAGCTACATGATCAAATTATGCTGCCAAGGTAAGCATGGTAGCACAGTCCTAGTGATGAAACTTCATTGTTTTATTGCATCATGTAGTAGCGCAAATAGATAGACCTTAAAAAGAGCCAGATGGTCACTATGCATGTTTTATGTAAATATTTACAACTTTCCTTTCCCAGACTAAAGACAATTTATATAAAAATGGAATTTAAAAGCTATAAAATTACAGTAAAATGATAGGTACAACAGCTAAAACAGTGATTCAGAGATGCTCTCCCTGCTTCCACCACTTTTGTTAATCACAAAATCCTCCCAAAGGAGAATTACCCCCTTTTTGGAATGTTACAAGGGTGATAGTGTAGGTCTTCTGAGTCCTGGACTGTAGTACAGTTCTTGTTCCTAGCTATGTTAAGGAGGTAAATAGAGCAAGACCTGATTAAAAAAAAAAAAGTTCAGCAAGGACTTATACAAAGAGAAGTGGCCTCTAAAATATTTTGGCCCTTTGAAGGCAAAACCAGGTTGGGACATTTTGTCACCTGAGATGAATCAGCAAATGTTCCCCTCTCTTTGGAAAAAGGCAAAGCACACATAACCAGAAACGTTATTTAGGAACTGTGCTAGTTAGTTATTGGAATGTTCAAGAATCATCATGGTATAGTGGTATGAGTGTTTGACTAGGAACCTGGGAAAAGAAGGTTGCAATCCCCCACTTAGGCATGAAAATCCTCCTCGATGATCTTGGGCAAGTCACAGTCTCTCGGCCTAAGAGGAAGGCAATTGGCAAAGGTCCTCTGAATAAATCTTGTCAAGAAAACCCTATGATAGGGTGGTCGTAAATGGGAGTTGACTTGACAGCAATAATCTGAGGCAGATTCCAACAATTACCTCTCACTTTCTCTGGAAGTAGAATATAATATTAGTACAATAACACAATAATAATTTCAGAGTATGAAAGCATCACTTTTAGGGGCTATGATTTTTAGAATCCCCCAGCTGGCATGGCAGGCGAAACAATATTACATGCACATGTGCATAAATTATTCTTGGAATTGCCACTTACAGGCTCATCATACTGTTTTGTTTATTTATGGTGCACACTGGGTTTAGCCCATGTATGCCCAATCCAGTGGTACGTAGTTATTCATGATGGGTTCTGCTTATTATGGTTGAGATCATGTATTTTAATACACACCAAAATGCACATCTATCAAGAAAAATGAAGTTTTGGCAGACATCCACATCCACAATTGGATGAGCATCCAACTGCTATTTCCCCTCTTTCTGTCTAGTCTGTACAACAGCTGCTGATTATTTTTCCCTTGATAAATAGCGAATGGGATAGAATCAGACATAAGAAGGAAGGTTTACGTTAATTGTACCAACAGAAAAAGATCCACATTGTACACTGAACATAGATGAATTACAATGGTTTTGCTCCCTCGATTTGTCAGGCTTCTTCTAAGTGTATCTATATCACATAGTGACAGCAGTTTTAACCCACTTCAATTGTCACAGTTTCATTCTACAGAATCCTAGGACTTGTAGTTTAATGAACTTCTAAGGCCATTTCCACATGAGGGGGCTGTGCAGCTGTGGGGCCAGGATGGCAGCAGTCACTTGGTCATGCTTCAGTACAACATTGTCGCTGGCCTGCCGCCATCTTGCCCCCAAGCAGTGTACGCATGCGGCATTTGCAAAATGGGGGGAATCAATTTTACACATACCATCACAGGGCACTGCTGCTCTTCCCAGCTGTGCAGAAAGGCAAAAGTGCACTGGTGACATCTCCCTCCCCAGCTTAGCAATAGCAAGTGACCAGCTGCACTGCAGAAGGGAGAAGCAGGGCCAGCATGCGCCCCTCTGCAGCAACCCAGTGAGGTGCAGAGGGAAACATGCCTGGCAGGCTCTTCTCCCTGCCAGAGCTGCAATTGAAGGACTTGCTAGAGCCCCGTCATGCGGAAAGGGCCTAGGAATTCTCCACTACAGAGCTCTAGCTTACTCTTATGAACAAAAGTGCTAGAACTCTTTATGGCAGAAGGTTAATTACCTCACCAAACTACTATCACAGTATTCCGTAAGATGGTGTCATGACCAATGATATCAAACTACATTAACTATGTTGTACAGGAACATTTTCTGCTTTGGTTTAATAGCGAGTGGGTATGCCTCATGGTGATGCAACTAACACAGTCACAAAGTTTCTTGTTTATGCTTTTCTCTTTCTATAGTAACATTTGGCTTCCTCTTACAGTTCTCAAATATGTCTTGGAATGGGTAAGCCAACTCCTGCACATCTTTTTTTTTCCCTTAAATAATGGGGTCACTCTTAGAAGTTACTTACTTGAATGATTTCACATTTTATGTTAGTTATGTTCTCTAGAAAGCAAAAGATGAAATTTTTAGGAAGTCAAGATGTCAAGAACCATTGAATAAAATCCAGAAAAGGTTAAAATGTCAGATATTTGAATCTGCCTTTTTCACAAAAAGTATCACCAGTGGATAATTTTAACTCATTAAGATGACAATAAAACCATTAGGAAAGAAATATTCCAGAGCTTTAAACAAATCCAAAATCCGTAAAGGTGCTATTTTTTTCAATATCAATATATATCACATACTTTTCTTTTTTCACAAATTTCTGTATTAAATTCTATGAATTAATCATTCTACCTATTCACTGGCTACATAAATGAATTTGATGTCATATATCATACTTGATCATGAGGCAGTTGTCTTTTTTCTAAAGTTATCTTTTAGTTCTTGCCTGAAGAACTGTGCTTATGATCAGCAAACACACCTGCTTACTCTTGACTGAATGCTTCTGTCCCTCACACTCTTCTTTGTTGTGGTTGCCTTCAAGTTAATTCCAACTACAAATATAAGGCAAAGCTATCATAGGGTTTTCTTGGCAAGATTTGTTAAGGAGGGGTTTACCTTTGCTTCCCCTGAGAATGAGACAATGTGACTTGCTGAAAGTCACCCACTGCGTTGACATGGCTGAGCAGGGATGCAAACCCTGGTCTCCAGAGTTCTAGTCTAATACTCAGTGGTGGCTTTCCAGCTCTTCTAGTTCTCAAGAAATCACTAAGCTTTGTTTCACCCAGAAGGAAGCCAAACAGTGCCACCACTTCTCAACCCTCTTCAAAGTATCTTTTTGAGATACCCACAGTTATCTTTTTGGAAGACTCCTTTTTACATCCAGTATATTCCATGTCAGTATCTATAACAGAATGAAAGATTTTTCATAAATCTCCAAAAATCCTTGCTGAGTTTAACAGTGGTGTATTGCAAACTAGTTTCCACCAAAGAACAAAACTGTTCCTTTTCCAGTTTAAGAAGCAAGCCAAGGTTCACAGTCCTTAAACAGAGTCTAAC